>CM023145.1:40383415-40838415 GCA_013133815.1 Cromileptes altivelis
TAACGTTTATTTTGACCCTTTAAGGGATGATGTCACGATGACATCATTTCAATAACTGGAGGTAAAACAAGACTCTACCACAGGGCTGTGCTGTGGATCATGAACAATTCACATGATCCTACAAACATGACAACAACTCACCAAATAAATCTTAAAGTCCCCATGAAATAAGAAATATATTTTGGCAGTTTTAATCCTGTGTCCATGTTATTGATCATTTCTATCTTGCTAGCTGCCAAATATATGTCAAAACAAGTATGAGTAAAGTATTTCTACATGAAGATCCACGTCTTCTGTCTTCCTGTAAAACAGTTTAAAACTCATTCTGCATTCAGTGGTGTTCACAAAAGTTCATCCAATCAAACGAGACTTTCGGCGAATTGTTCGCCACATCGATCATATAATACACACTTCACCGTCTGTGGGTTGTGGTAGTGATCAGAGCGATATGGAGAGAGACAGGAAGATATATGTGTTTGGATATCAGCGGGCAAAACTTTTGTTTTCATTAACAAAACAATGTGACCAGTGAGGGTTAATTCATTCATCTCCTCCTGTTGGAGGTGTGTGAGGAGACAACAGTCTGCTGTAGCTCTGTACACACTAAACTCTAAGCCCACCCATTTTTAGCGGTCCAATCAAAGGCAAAATGATGCATTGCTTAAATATTCTGTTTTCATGGGGGGCATGTCACAACACAGATGCTAAACACTCTCTGACTTTAACAAGCGATATTTACTCTCTGGGTATTTCAGATCCCGACTCACCTCCATTCAAACACACACTCACACGGTAACTGTCTCATGGTAACTCAAATATTTTCACCTGTACCTGGAAACAATCAGAACATTTGAGGATTTTAAAATCATTTAAAAACACAGGAAGTTACAACATAAAATAAGGATGGAATATTTAAGATCCTGCACTGTTTCTAGGTAAACAATCAGATTTAATCTAATTTGCAAATATGTGCACTAGATGAACCTCATTCCCCCAGGCACAACCTCCGTCACCATGGTGTTAATTTTCGCCGCTACACAGACGACACACAAGTCTACATGTCCCTTCCTCCCACCTCCCTCACCACTTGCCTTGAGGACAACAGGAGTTGGATGAGCAGGAACTTTCTTAAACTCAACAGCAGCAAAACAGAGCCCCTGCTCATCAGTTCCAAAAACACTCTGTCCAAAATCCAAAGCACCCACATCCCTCACATCATCACTGATAACTTCCCTGTACCTTCATCCAGCCACGTCAAGAGCCTTGGTGTCATTCTGGGCAGCACTCTTTCATTTGAACCACACATAAAACCTTTTTTCTTCCACCTCCACAACATTTCCAGACTCTGTCCATCACTGTCCCAGTCCAGCACTGAAGTCTTGGTCCACACATTTGTCACATCTCATATTGACTATTGTAATGCAGTTCTCTCTGGCCTTCTCACCACACTCATCAACAGGATTCAAATCATTTAAAACTCTGCTGCCTGAATCATTACTGCACCAAATCATCCGACCACATCACCCCCATTCTCATCCAACTACACTGGGTCCCTGTTCAGTATGGGATTGATTACAGAAACCTTCTGCTCATTTTCAAAGCCCTCCACAGCCCAGCCCCCACCTCTCTGACCTCCTCCAGGAGTACACCCCTCCTGCTCCCTGGTCTCTTCCACTGCTGGTCTCCTGACCATCCCCACCTCATGCCTCAGCACCATGGGTGCTTTCAGCTGCACTGCCCCAGGCTCTGAACTCTGCCTCCACACATTCGACATTCCGACAGCATAACATTCCCAAATCCCATCTCAAAACCCGCCTGTTCAAACTGGCTCATGCACTTTGACACTGACTGCAGACTCTGCCAAATGAGTGCTGTAATTACTGCAAGTGTGTTTGTTAGTACCAGGAAATGATTAACCTGCAGGAAAGTAGAGCCTCGGTTCTCTGGTGAAAAGACTCCATAAATTAACAGTATGATAAACAATCATCATCGTAACTTTCCAAGAAGACCAACCCCTTTAAATGTGGACTTTGTGTTCGGTGCACCCAATGAATCCAGACTTCTCACACAACTCAGTTTATTACCACCTTTAATTTGATTTTACGATTTGAAATACTTAAGTTGGACGAATTTTATTGTTCACTACCAAAATGGTTAAAAAAACAACCCTCTGCTGTCGTCCTGTTGACAGGAAAGCGCAGTCTGGAGAGGCGTCTGGGGGATCTGAGACTGGCCAGAGTCCGACAGGCCGCTAAACCCAGGACCCCCAAGGACTTCTTGGCCATCCAGATGTAGACTTTGAGCTCGTACAGATTACAGCCCCCACCTCAACCATGAAACCTCAGCAGCTGTAAGGTAGACAAGAGCACTTAGTCCTGCTGCTTTCAAATGTTCATGTACAAAAACTCAGTACTAAATTTTGCCTGCAGTGATTTATCTGATCGTCAGTGTGCCAAAAATGGCATCCATTATATAGCATTGGGAAAGAAGAAAACAGTCTTTAGTCATCTGATATAAAACACTTAAGTGATAAAGCTCAGTCATAAACACACCCTATAAATCAGCAACCACCAGATTAGTAAAAATGGATAACTGAATAATCCAGCTACTGTTGCACACCCCGCCCCCTCGCACAGCTGTTTGTCTCTCTGGACTTTGATTTATACTTTGTGGTAGTTTTCCACAAAGAAGACTTGACGTCATCTGGAGGATCGTTCAGATCTCTGCAGTGATGGTTTGTGACATGGTTGTGTGTTTCAGTGTGATGTGTTTGATCATCTCCAAAGAGTAGAATTTCTCTGTGAAATTAATCCAGTTTTCAGGTTCTGTTAAACGCTGATAAATGTAAACAACATAAATCAGTATTAAAGTCAGTGTGACTGATTATATGTCAAAGGTCCTTTTCTGTTCAGTAACGTTGTTTCTTGCAAACATTTTTAAGCCCTCTAGTTCTTGTGTTGCGGTGTTTCAGCCTCAAAGCTGTCGTTGTAGGGAGTTAGGTCGGCACGAGCAGACAACTTCTTGATTCCACAGCAGATGAGTCTGTAGAGAGCCACCAGAGGGATAGAAATCACAGGTACCACAGAGAGGAGGATGATGATGGCAAACACCCAGTCTGGGTGGGACTTGGTTTCAGTTTTTGGGAACAGTTCCTGCACACAAAGACAACACAGTGTGAAATATAATGTACAGAATATTGTAAAAGGATTTCATTTAAAAAATAAAGTTGAACAATACTTTGACATTTTGTGAAATCAGCAGATTCTCTTTATTTTTCTCAGCACTGTCGTCTTTTTTCAGGTTTCTGTGAGGAGCGGGTATATGTGGCCGCCTGGAGAAAATGTGTCACGCCCAGCGTCTCTTTTCAGGGTGCTCTGCCTCTTTTGTTACGGAGGTGAAAGAAGACTTTTGGTGATGTGGCTGACATGACACAGGAGGGAGAGGGTGGGGTCAAAGACAAGTTCGTGGTTGCAGACTTGCAGATGATAGAGCCATCAGTGTTGAGTGTGAAATCCTGAGTGGGGTGGGTAATGCGGGATTTATACTTCTGTGTCAAATTGGCGCCATACCCTACGCTGTAGCCTGATGTGCACCTCCCCATAACTCCACAGTGTCACAGTGACGCAGACCTCCTGTCTGTCTCTGTAAGCTGAAACCATTTCCCTCAGTGGAAACAAAGCTTTGATTTACTTTAATTTCACAAATAAGAAACAATAAATTGTGAAGACAATAAAGCCTCCACTAAAATAGCATTTTAAGTCTTGTGTGTGATTTATCCTGGCTTCATATGAGCAGAGGAAATCTCTGTTAGCTGCTAGTAAAATGTAAAATGCCATAGGCTTGTGCTAATAATGTTAGCATGTTGTATTTGTGGGGAAAATGTGTCCAGATAAAGACAAGTGTTTGTCTGTGAATGCTGCGAGTTATAGTGAAGCTGATTTGTGTTTGAAACTGTCTCTATTAAGCCATGTTTAATGTGTGTTTAATGTGTGTTTTGAATCAACTAAACTTTACAGCACTTCACAGAAACCCCACCAGCAACCAGTGTTTTGGAGGTGTAACTGCAGAGTGACACAGACACACCACCACACAAGTATAAATGCTCACAATGGTGTAGGTGACGTGCCGAGTGCATGAGTTTCAATCCCTCGAAAGGGAGTCTGGGCTAATGATAAAGATTTCTGACCCACTGCAGTTGAGTTTCAGAAGATTTTTTGAATCCATGTTTTAATATCTGTCAGGCAATTGGTGACAGTGAAGTGAGCAGTGCAGTCATGGTCTTGGAGGAGAGGTAGAGTTGTGTATCTTCTGCGTAACAGTCAAACTGGAGGTCATGGAGACGGAGGATCTGTCCAAGTCGGAGTATGCAGAGGATGAAGAGAAGGGGACCAAGCACAGAACCTTGGAGGACACCGTGGGTGACAGGAACTATAGATGAACTGCAGTTGTTGACAAAGATGAATTGATGTCTTGATGTCTGAGAGGTGAGGGCAGTGCCAGTGATGCCAATGGTGGATTTGAGGCATGTGATGAGTGTGGGATGATTCATGGTGTCAAAAGCAGTGCTGAGGTTGAGAAGGATGAGGATGGTGATGAAACGAGAGTCGGACGATGACAGAAGGTTGTTAGTGACTTTAATCAGGGCTGTCTCAGTGCTGTGTTTAAAGCAGAAACCAGACTGTTCACCAGCCAGTCTCTAACTTTTATATGTTGTTTGGTGCCATACAGGTAGTGTACAGGTGGTTATAAAACAAATGTTCCTCTGAGGCTGAAAACTCTAATGAGGTCGACGAGAGTGAAGTCAAACAGTAAATTTGTGGGCATTAAAACCAAAACTGAGGTGAACTAAAAGATGCTCAAACACTGTAGAGCATAGGGTAATGGTGGTGATAATTCTGTTCTATAGTATGTATATGTCTCCATGTCAGTGCCGTCGGCTTGCTTACATAGTCTGGGTTCCATGCGGGATAGGTGGGGTGTTTCTGTGCCTGGACGGCCACGTAGGAAATCAACACCACCAGGAGCATCAAAGGACTGATGACCATCCAGCACGCCTTCCAGAAAATGTTGGGCCTCTTCCCAGTCATGAAGTAGATATCTTCACTGAAACTGTCAGAGGATAAAGGGACCAGAAAGAAATGTTTCATGTATATGAATCTCATGAGACTGCAGAGTATCACAGAAGAGGAGAAATCAGTACTTTTTCATTCCATGGACATAAATGACTCCAATGATCTCAAACAATGCGACGATGAGCAGAGGAACAGAGCCCACGTAGCTGTTGAAGATCTCCATCCAGTAGTTCCCCGACCCCAGGGTGAAGATGAGGCCTATGAAGAAGGAGATCAGGCAGATGACCGCTGTGGAAGGGAAGAAAAAGGTTGTCAGAGAGGGGATTAGAAAAATATTTGAAATGAAGGAATGTATGATATGATGTTATGGCATTTTCTGCAGAGATGGACACTGGGCTTTATTATTTCCTGTGTGTCAGGAATCATAGGAGGAGAGCACTGTTCTAAACAATGAACTAAATATTTGACAAAAGTGGTAGAACAATGTTGGAATGAAAGAATGTAAGATATGATGGTCTGATATTTTCAGAGGCCTCAAAGTCCGTCACACCTGGATTTATGAGGAGGCTGAAGGTGTCTGGAGGTTAAGATTGTAGGAGATAAATAGTCTGGACAGAGAGTTACACAACGTTCTTTTAACTCCTTAAAGGTTGCGTGATTATACTAGGGCTGTCCTGAATACCATTTTTTAACATTCGGACCTTTGGCAGAATTTATAACAACTCCGGGACACTGCGCTGCCATAAAATGGTTAATCAGCAGTGTTGTGCACTGTAGAGCCGATGCGCTGCTGGCTCTGCCGGCCTGAATAGAATATAATGTCTGTAGGCTTACTGTTGTGTACAGCATTTATAGACTGAGCTGAATAGTGATGCGCGGGTCGACCCGTAACCCGCAGGACCTGCAAATGGACCTGTGGGTCGGGCAGCAGCGATTGTCTGTTAAATCGGTCTGTAAATGATATTTTGACATTATTGGCTATTACTGTCATGGCATCCGAAGGTACTGATGCGTTGAGCAGGTGACAGTCCGTGGTCGTTTTCAAAACACACTTGTGTCACGCACTCCAAAAGAAACTTGTTGAAACTTTAAACAATAATTTATTGCACAAAACGGGGGAAACAAACGTTGACAAAAATGGTTCCATAATTTATATTAAATTCAAAAGATAACAAAAAAACAGCTACAAGTTAGAGGGAATAGTGATGAAGTGGTAAAACTTGGCATTGATCCACAGCCTCAGACAGATACGCTCAAGCGTGCCGTGCACACAAGCTCAGTTGGTAGGCTGTACTATATTTTCACATTTTTAACAATGCAATTTAAATGTTTTGATTTTTATTGATAACCTACATTTACCAACAACAAAAAGACTACATTTAGCACCAAAAAAATGTTAAAAAACAAACAAACAAAATGAATATCGAATACCAAATTTTCATAACGAATACCTACCCATAGAAATGAATATTCAAATATCCGAATAATATTTGGGTACAGCCCTAGATTATACATAGTATATAACATACATATATGACTCTGTATGACGTCTCTGCTCTGATGTCAGGTTTGTGTTGTATTAAACCTATAATTAAGTAAGGTCAACTCAAGTTTGTTCTATTATTCATCAAAGATTTCAGAAAAGCTTCAGCTGATTTGCAGGTACCTGTTACAAGCTCATCAGGGATCCACTCAGGCACCAGTTTGAGGTCCCTAATGGGATTGAGGACTCCCTCTAGGTTGCCAAACATGGAGGAGAGGCCCAGGCTGAGGAGCATGACGAAGAACAGTATGGCCCATACCTGCGAGCCTGGCATCTCGATCACTGCTTCGCTAAACACAATGAAAGCCAGGCCAGTTCCTGAGGCGCTCTGGGGGAGGAAGATGAGAGAGACAAAGTAATGAGTAATCAGGAACTGACTGTACATGTTTGACCTGCACATGATGTTCTGTACTACAGGGAAAGAGAGGCAGGGTGAGAGCGGAAAACATTCAGGATATAAATGAGCGATTGATTGTGTTTTCAAAGATATGATACCTGGTCGAGGAATGTCTGCAGGTCACAGGGCCTCAGGTCCACTTTGGCCAGCTCACCTGGAGATGTTTGATTTAGATACTCAATCCAGTGATCGTAGTTCTCCACTGTGATGTTCTGGTCTGAGAACTCAAAGTGGTTGGTCACAGCCAAGATGTTTCTGCAGACGGGATAAAAAATCAGCCTCATTGGTTTCATAAAGGAAAATAAAAGCTTTAGAATTTTATGGAATAATGTGTGCATACGTACTCCTCCATGCAGGAGTTGTAGGCGTTGTTTGCTTTAAATCCCAGGATGGCAAAGATGGAAATGGAGCCGTAAAGAGACGTGGCACTGTTTATGATTCCTACAATAAGAGCGTCCCTCTCACAGTTATTTCTGATGAAGACAGAAGCAGACAGCTCTGTAAGTCATCAACCACATCATACCTATTTTACTGAGGGAGTTTAAGGAGTGTTTCACAGTTGGACATGCTGTCTCTGCCTGTCCTGCACCGAGTCAGGCATCCACGGGTACGACTGCGGGGGCAGGATTTGTCAGAAAAGAACATTGTCTAGTGTCCTGCACCGGGTCGGGTACCTGCTGGTAACCTGCAAAAAGCTGCTGCATAACAGGTATAAATATGTGTATACATAAATTCACGGGTAAAAATTAACTACACACAGACGGGCAGTGGGTGAGAACAAAAAATCTATTTTTTTATTTTTCAGAATAAAACATTAATCACCACTGTGCTCACATTACATTACCCAGTACCCAGAAGGAGCTTTTATTGGTCTGTTATTTCACAGTGCATTCTGGTAGTTGAGCAGTTTGTAGTGCAGTGTCAATATGTGGAGTCCCCATATTGATTGATTAAATAAGATAGGCTGGCCTCAAAAAAAGAAAAGAAAAACGGCTGGATTCAATTCAGTTCAATTCAAAACATTTTATTTGTCCCCGAGGGGCAATTAAAAGGCACATAGAGTAACACAACAACACATACTGACAATTGACAAGACAACATAGACAATTAAAAGGATGCTACATGATATGCATTAAAGTGCTGGAAGTGCTTAAGTCCATGAAAAATCGCGATTGCGTCTTCAGAAAGCACTATCAGGCCTTAATCCTGACAGCCATACATCCAGCTGCAGGTGAGCCTCTGCCGTGCGAATGACGGACCCCACAGCGCCATCGTCTGTCCTGTCTAAAGAACTACGAGCTGAGGAACGGGAGCCAGGCCCGGAGGCATGGGAGGACTCCTCCACATTAAAGAGAGTGCCTGCTACTGAGACAACATCGTCCTCGAAAATCAATTCACCTATAGGTGGATTGGGTGCACCAGCATCCTCTGAGCCGACACCAGAATGGACAGCAGGAGGGGAGACTTCGTCTGTGGCAGCTCAGTGGTTAGCAGATCCATGCTGGAGAGCATGGGCAGTGACTTGTGGCATCAGAAACCAATTAAACAAAAGCAGTCCTTCAGTGTCGGCATGATACGCAGCCGGTTGCCGTTGTAGTTTAACAGTGCCCAGTGGCATCAGGAGGAAATGCAGCAGGACAAGAACAAAAGTTAAGGCGGTGAAAGTCCAACTGGGGCGGGCGGGAGGGGTGGTGGATGTGGTCCACATACAACATCCCATCCTGAGATGGCCTTTGGCAGTGTACAGTTTGACCAAACGTCAATATGTGACGAGGTTGTAGTGAGAATGTGTTGAGCTGGAAGACTGCTTGTCAGATCAACCATCAATATTTGGGATGAGTAGGTTAGGCTAGTTTCACCTGCTCCAACACAGGGAGGCCATCAGTACCCATCACAACTTCCACCTCTACCAGCCTGCACGGTGTGAGGCATGAAACCTCTGAGAGGCTCAAGCAAGGGCACTCTGATAACTGTTATTATAAATTAATGTTTATAGGATGAATTGGTTCTTATTATGCCGGTGATGACTGAGGATAAAGTGTCCACCAGTCCAGGGTGAAGAGCCGAATGGTGAACACACCTCTCCTCCCCTGGAGAGGAGCAGCTTGTTGCAGCTTGGGCGAGTAATTTGGATGGTGCGATCACAAGGCTACAAGTGACGAGCTCCAAATAATCGCAGATAGTTTAATGCCACCGCAGTGGGTAACCTGCATAAGCAAGAAGATGAAACCAGAAGTTATACCTTAGCCGGGGTCATCCAAGGTCACACGTGACTCTGCTATAGATACTCGAGCTGCTCGTGTTCAAGACTAAAAGACATTCAGTGTTAAAACGCTGCCTCTGGTGGTCAGGAAGGGTGAAATAAAACTTACTTCTCAGCGTTGTAGCTGGAGAAAGCTATGAGACCTCCAAACGCCAGAGACAGAGAGAAGAAGATCTGAGTGGCAGCGTCCAGCCACACCTGAGGGTTCTTCAGAATCTCCCACTGCAGCCAGCAGAAACACATCAGGTCATTGTGTCAGGAAATAACATCTCATATCAGCTGTAGCAGCAACAAACTCACATCAGGAGTGAAGAGGTACACCAGTCCGTCAGTAGCTCCGGGCAGAGTGAGGCCACGGATCAGGAAGATAGTCAGCACCAGGTAGGGAAACGTGGACGTCACATACACAGCCTGAAATATGCAGACACACCACACAGCCATCATTAACTCTGTCTGTCTGTCTGTCTGCAGCTCACTGTCACTGTCAGCAGTGATGTCTCCAGGTAAACGGACCTTTCCCATGGACTCGATGCCTTTGATGAAGCAGATGTAGACCACTAACCAGGCGCTGGCCAGACAGATGACCAGCCACCACTGCAGGGAGCCGCTGATCTCGATGTCTGGTGTGACGTTCAGGGTCTCACGGTACCAGAAGTAGTTCACTGGAGTGCTCTTCACACACTCGTCATTATAACCTGTGTGTATGAAGACACAAGAGACAAACATGAGAGCTATAAAACTCTACAGTGACAGAAACTTACTGGCGTTAATTTTGGGTTATAATGCAGAGTGACGTTTCAAGCCTATGACTCTTGCTCAAAATTTTGATACATGACAGAAAGAGCACTTGGGGCCGTGATGCCTTAACGAAAATATGTTGCATCTAAAAATGAAATGATTTAATATCTTTGTATGATGACTGAAAACAAACGATCTGTGCCCTTTACCTGTCGTTCACTCTTCTATCTGTCACCGTGCAAAGCATGCTGTTTTTATCTCATGTCACACAGCAGGATCCCTTTGAGCCATAAAACAATAAAAAATCTACTTTCACCTGAAATGTCATGCAGAGCCTGATAGTTAAAATTCCTTTTACATTTTGCAACTTTACTGTAATTAAACGAATTTCTCAACCAAGTTTGACACATAAGAATTTTACACACAGTGTTAAACAGAACAGAATATGTTCAAAACAGGATTAAAATGAAATATTTTAACAAAATCTTTAACACAAACCACCGTACACTGAACTGAATCACTGTGATTTTATTAAGAATTTCGAACATGTCGGAGCACCTGGAGGAAACCCACGCTGACACGGGGAGAACATGTCGGAGCACCTGGAGGAAACCCACGCTGACACGGGGAAAACGTGTGGGAGCACCTGGAGGAAACCCACGCTGACACAGGGAGAACGTGTCGGAGCACCTGGAGGAAACCCACGCTGACAGGGGGAGAACAGGTCGGAGCACCTGGAGGAAACCCACGCTGACACGGGGAGAACAGGTCGGAGCACCTGCAGGAAACCCACGCTGACACGGGGAGAACATGTCGGAACACCTGGAGGAAACCCACGCTGACACGGGGAGAACAGGTCGGAGCACCTGGAGGAAACCCACGCTGACTCGGGGAGAACATGTCGGAGCACCTGGAGGAAACCCACGCTGACACGGGGAGAACATGTCGGAGCACCTGGAGGAAACCCACGCTGACACGGGGAGAACATGTCGGAGCACCTGGAGGAAACCCACGCTGACACGGGGAGAACATGTGGGAGCACCTGGAGGAAACCCACGCTGACACGGGGAGAACATGTGGGAGCACCTGGAGGAAACCCACGCTGACACGGGGAGAACGTGTGGGAGCACCTGGAGGAAACCCACGCTGACTCGGGGAGAACAGGTCAGAGCACCTGGAGGAAACCCACGCTGACTCGGGGAGAACAGGTCGGAGCACCTGGAGGAAACCCACGCTGACTCGGGGAGAACGTGTGGGAGCACCTGGAGGAAACCCACGCTGACTCGGGGAGAACGTGTGGGAGCACCTGGAGGAAACTCACGCTGACTCGGGGAGGATGTGTCGGAGCACCTGGTGGAAACCCACGCTGACTCCGGGAGAACGTGTCGGAGCACCTGGAGGAAACCCACGCTGACTCGGGGAGGACGTGTCGGAGCACCTGGAGGAAATCCACGCTGACTCGGGGAGGACGTGTCGGAGCACCTGGTGGAAACCCACGCTGACACGGGGAGAACAGGTCGGAGCACCTGGAGGAAACCCACGCTGACACGGGGAGAACGTGTCGGAGCACCTGGAGGAAACCCACGCTGACACGGGGAGAACGTGTCGGAGCACCTGGAGGAAACCCACGCTGACACGGGGAGAACATGTGGGAGCACCTGGAGGAAACCCACGCTGACACGGGGAGAACATGTCGGAGCACCTGGAGGAAACCCACGCTGACTCGGGGAGAACATGTCGGAGCACCTGGAGGAAACCCACGCTGACTCGGGGAGAACATGTCGGAGCACCTGCAGGAAACCCACGCTGACACGTGTC
Organism: Cromileptes altivelis; assembly: GCA_013133815.1. Taxonomy (NCBI): domain Eukaryota; kingdom Metazoa; phylum Chordata; class Actinopteri; order Perciformes; family Serranidae; genus Cromileptes; species Cromileptes altivelis. The sequence goes on from CM023145.1 coordinate 40,395,247, forward strand.
GGAGCACCTGGAGGAAACCCACGCTGACATGGGGAGAACGTGTGGGAGCACCTGGAGGAAACCCACGCTGACTCGGGGAGAACATGTCGCAGCACCTGGAGGAAACCCACGCTGACATGGGGAGAACATGTGGGAGCACCTGGAGGAAACCCACGCTGACACGGGGAGAACAGGTCGGAGCACCTGGTGGAAACCCACGCTGACACGGGGAGAACGTGTGGGAGCACCTGGAGGAAACCCACGCTGACACGGGGAGAACAGGTCGGAGCACCTGGTGGAAACCCACGCTGACACGGGGAGAACAGGTCGGAGCACCTGGAGGAAACCCACGCTGACACGGGGAGAACGTGTCGGAGCACCTGGAGGAAACCCACGCTGACACGGGGAGAACATGTCGGAGCACCTGGAGGAAACCCACGCTGACACGGGGAGAACATGTCGGAGCACCTGGAGGAAACCCACGCTGACTCGGGGAGAACAGGTCGGAGCACCTGGAGGAAACCCACGCTGACTCGGGGAGAACATGTCGGAGCACCTGGAGGAAACCCACGCTGACACGGGGAGAACATGTGGGAGCACCTGGAGGAAACCCACGCTGACTTGGGGAGAACATGTCGGAGCACCTGGAGGAAACCCACGCTGACACGGGGAGAACATGTCGGACCACCTGCAGGAAACCCACGCTGACACGTGTCGGAGCACCTGGACGAAACCCACGCTGACATGGGGAGAACGTGTGGGAGCACCTGGAGGAAACCCACGCTGACTCGGGGAGAACATGTCGGAGCACCTGGAGGAAACCCACGCTGACATGGGGAGAACGTGTCGGAGCATCTGGAGGAAACCCACGCTGACATGGGGAGAACGTGTGGGAGCACCTGGAGGAAACCCACGCTGACTCGGGGAGAACATGTCGGGGCACCTGGAGGAAACCCACGCTGACACGGGGAGAACGTGTCGGAACACCTGGAGGAAACCCACGCTGACACGGGGAGAACAGGTCGGAGCACCTGGTGGAAACCCACGCTGACACGGGGAGAACGTGTCGGAGCACCTGGAGGAAACCCACGCTGACACGGGGAGAACGTGTCGGAGCACCTGGAGGAAACCCACGCTGACACGGGGAGAACAGGTCGGAGCACCTGGAGGAAACCCACGCTGACACGGGGAGAACAGGTCGGAGCACCTGGAGGAAACCCACGCTGACTCGGGGAGAACATGTCGGAGCACCTGGAGGAAACCCACGCTGACACGGGGAGAACATGTCGGAGCACCTGGAGGAAACCCACGCTGACACAGGGAGAACATGTCGGAGCACCTGGAGGAAACCCACGCTGACACGGGGAGAACATGTGGGAGCACCTGGAGGAAACCCACGCTGACACGGGGAGAACGTGTGGGAGCACCTGGAGGAAACCCACGCTGACTCGGGGAGAACAGGTCAGAGCACCTGGAGGAAACCCACGCTGACACGGGGAGAACAGGCCGGAGCACCTGGTGGAAACCCACGCTGACTCGGGGAGAACATGTCGCAGCACCTGGAGGAAACCCACGCTGACATGGGGAGAACATGTGGGAGCACCTGGAGGAAACCCACGCTGACACGGGGAGAACAGGTCGGAGCACCTGGAGGAAACCCACGCTGACACGGGGAGAACAGGTCGGAGCACCTGGTGGAAACCCACGCTGACACGGGGAGAACAGGTCGGAGCACCTGGAGGAAACCCACGCTGACACGGGGAGAACGTGTCGGAGCACCTGGAGGAAACCCACGCTGACACGGGGAGAACATGTCGGAGCACCTGGAGGAAACCCACGCTGACACGGGGAGAACATGTCGGAGCACCTGGAGGAAACCCACGCTGACTCGGGGAGAACAGGTCGGAGCACCTGGAGGAAACCCACGCTGACTCGGGGAGAACATGTCGGAGCACCTGGAGGAAACCCACGCTGACACGGGGAGAACATGTGGGAGCACCTGGAGGAAACCCACGCTGACTTGGGGAGAACATGTCGGAGCACCTGGAGGAAACCCACGCTGACACGGGGAGAACATGTCGGACCACCTGCAGGAAACCCACGCTGACACGTGTCGGAGCACCTGGACGAAACCCACGCTGACATGGGGAGAACGTGTGGGAGCACCTGGAGGAAACCCACGCTGACTCGGGGAGAACATGTCGGAGCACCTGGAGGAAACCCACGCTGACATGGGGAGAACGTGTCGGAGCATCTGGAGGAAACCCACGCTGACATGGGGAGAACGTGTGGGAGCACCTGGAGGAAACCCACGCTGACTCGGGGAGAACATGTCGGGGCACCTGGAGGAAACCCACGCTGACACGGGGAGAACGTGTCGGAACACCTGGAGGAAACCCACGCTGACACGGGGAGAACAGGTCGGAGCACCTGGTGGAAACCCACGCTGACACGGGGAGAACGTGTCGGAGCACCTGGAGGAAACCCACGCTGACACGGGGAGAACGTGTCGGAGCACCTGGAGGAAACCCACGCTGACACGGGGAGAACAGGTCGGAGCACCTGGAGGAAACCCACGCTGACACGGGGAGAACAGGTCGGAGCACCTGGAGGAAACCCACGCTGACTCGGGGAGAACATGTCGGAGCACCTGGAGGAAACCCACGCTGACACGGGGAGAACATGTCGGAGCACCTGGAGGAAACCCACGCTGACACGGGGAGAACATGTCGGAGCACCTGGAGGAAACCCACGCTGACACGGGGAGAACATGTGGGAGCACCTGGAGGAAACCCACGCTGACACGGGGAGAACGTGTGGGAGCACCTGGAGGAAACCCACGCTGACTCGGGGAGAACAGGTCAGAGCACCTGGAGGAAACCCACGCTGACTCGGGGAGAACAGGTCGGAGCACCTGGAGGAAACCCACGCTGACTCGGGGAGGACGTGTCGGAGCACCTGGAGGAAACCCACGCTGACACGGGGAGAACAGGTCGGAGCACCTGGAGGAAACCCACGCTGACTCGGGGAGAACATGTCGGAGCACCTGGAGGAAACCCACGCTGACACGGGGAGAACATGTCGGAGCACCTGGAGGAAACCCACGCTGACACGGGGAGAACGTGTCGGAGCACCTGGAGGAAACCCACGCTGACACGGGGAGAACAGGTCGGAGCACCTGGAGGAAACCCACGCTGACACGGGGAGAACAGGTCGGAGCACCTGGAGGAAACCCACGCTGACACGGGGAGAACAGGTCGGAGCACCTGGAGGAAACCCACGCTGACACGGGGAGAACGTGTCGGAGCACCTGGAGGAAACCCACGCTGACACGGGGAGAACGTGTCGGAGCACCTGGAGGAAACCCACGCTGACACGGGGAGAACATGTCGGAGCACCTGGAGGAAACCCACGCTGACACGGGGAGAACATGTCGGAGCACCTGGAGGAAACCCACGCTGACACGGGGAGAACATGTCGGAGCACCTGGAGGAAACCCACGCTGACACGGGGAGAACATGTCGGAGCACCTGGAGGAAACCCACGCTGACACGGGGAGAACATGTCGGAGCACCTGCAGGAAACCCACGCTGACACGGGGAGAACATGTGGGAGCACCTGGAGGAAACCCACGCTGACACGGGGAGAACGTGTGGGAGCACCTGGAGGAAACCCACGCTGACTCGGGGAGAACAGGTCAGAGCACCTGGAGGAAACCCACGCTGACTCGGGGAGAACATGTCGGAGCACCTGGAGGAAACCCACGCTGACACGGGGAGAACATGTCGGAGCACCTGGAGGAAACCCACGCTGACACGGGGAGAACATGTCGGAGCACCTGGAGGAAACCCACGCTGACACGGGGAGAACATGTGGGAGCACCTGGAGGAAACCCACGCTGACACGGGGAGAACGTGTGGGAGCACCTGGAGGAAACCCACGCTGACTCGGGGAGAACAGGTCAGAGCACCTGGAGGAAACCCACGCTGACTCGGGGAGAACAGGTCGGAGCACCTGGAGGAAACCCACGCTGACTCGGGGAGGACGTGTCGGAGCACCTGGAGGAAACCCACGCTGACACGGGGAGAACAGGTCGGAGCACCTGGAGGAAACCCACGCTGACTCGGGGAGAACATGTCGGAGCACCTGGAGGAAACCCACGCTGACACGGGGAGAACATGTCGGAGCACCTGGAGGAAACCCACGCTGACACGGGGAGAACGTGTCGGAGCACCTGGAGGAAACCCACGCTGACACGGGGAGAACAGGTCGGAGCACCTGGAGGAAACCCACGCTGACACGGGGAGAACAGGTCGGAGCACCTGGAGGAAACCCACGCTGACACGGGGAGAACAGGTCGGAGCACCTGGAGGAAACCCACGCTGACACGGGGAGAACGTGTCGGAGCACCTGGAGGAAACCCACGCTGACACGGGGAGAACGTGTCGGAGCACCTGGAGGAAACCCACGCTGACACGGGGAGAACATGTCGGAGCACCTGGAGGAAACCCACGCTGACACGGGGAGAACATGTCGGAGCACCTGGAGGAAACCCACGCTGACACGGGGAGAACATGTCGGAGCACCTGGAGGAAACCCACGCTGACACGGGGAGAACATGTCGGAGCACCTGGAGGAAACCCACGCTGACACGGGGAGAACATGTCGGAGCACCTGCAGGAAACCCACGCTGACACGTGTCGGAGCACCTGGAGGAAACCCACGCTGACATGGGGAGAACGTGTGGGAGCACCTGGAGGAAACCCACGCTGACTCGGGGAGAACATGTCGGAGCACCTGGAGGAAACCCACGCTGACATGGGGAGAACGTGTCGGAGCACCTGGAGGAAACCCACGCTGACACGGGGAGAACATGTCGGAGCACCTGCAGGAAACCCACGCTGACACGTGTCGGAGCACCTGGAGGAAACCCACGCTGACATGGGGAGAACGTGTGGGAGCACCTGGAGGAAACCCACGCTGACTCGGGGAGAACATGTCGGAGCACCTGGAGGAAACCCACGCTGACATGGGGAGAACGTGTGGGAGCACCTGGAGGAAACCCACGCTGACACGGGGAGAACGTGTGGGAGCACCTGGAGGAAACCCACGCTGACTCGGGGAGAACATGTCGGAGCACCTGGAGGAAACCCACGCTGACATGGGGAGAACGTGTCGGAGCATCTGGAGGAAACCCACGCTGACTCGGGGAGAACATGTCGGAGCACCTGGAGGAAACCCACGCTGACATGGGGAGAACGTGTGGGAGCACCTGGAGGAAACCCACGCTGACACGGGGAGAACATGTCGGAGCACCTGGAGGAAACCCACGCTGACACGGGGAGAACAGGTCGGAGCACCTGGTGGAAACCCACGCTGGTACAAACAGTACGGTCGTGGCATACCACGTACAATGTGGTGTTGTAGCAGGGTTCAAATCACCGTCTGCTGAATGGTGTCGAGGTCAGGAGGATCTCTTTGAGCCATAAAACAATAAAAATGCAGTTTGCCTATTAAATCTGATCTGACATGCCACGTAGAGCCTCAGAGTTAAAGGTCCCCTTGTATCTTACAGCTTGACTGTAACCATACTAATTGCTCAAACCAGAGTTGACTCAATTTTAGGCTCCTTAGTCAACACGTCTTTATTTACTGTCACTGTGATGCATGTCTCAGGTGCATACAGGATGACTGGTGGTTCTTATTACCTGTCAGGTTGTCATTCAGCGGACACTGGCTCCACGGCAGAGGGTTCTGGAAAGAGTGAAAGAAGTACCAGAGCACCCAGGCCAGCAGGGTGTTGTAGAAAATGCTCACCAGCAGTGACACCCACATGGAGGCGATGCCTTCACACAGGAAATAGATGATAAACAACATGTTCAATACCACAGATAATGACGAATATGACAGATAATAAATGTCGCTAATAATTCTTGGCCACCCACCGACTCCACCCAGCAGCGGTGAGATGGTGTTCCAGACGCCGATGCTTCCCAGACGGAGCCTCTGTCCTATGGCCAGTTCCAGGTAGAGCAGGGGGAGGCCCTCGAACACCAGCGCTATCAGGTAGGGGATGAGGAACGCACCTGGAGACGTGAAGTTAATGTTAACCTCACAGAGTTTCATTATCAACAGACTCTGTGGAGATAATGTTTGAACCACGTTAATAAAACAAATGATACCTACATTTTATCACCTGCATTAAGCTATGATAAGAAAGACTTCAGGCTGAATGAGTTTAAACTGGAGTACATGTAGAGCACAAACACACAGGCTGGTGTAAATGTCTGACAGCATCACATAATCTCAGCTCACCTCCTCCATAGATTTGGCACAGGTAGGGAAAACGCCACACGTTTCCAACTCCCACAGCAAAGCCGATACATGTCAGCAGGTACTGAGTCTTGTTGTCCCATTTGGGTCTCTCCTCCACCCCACAGTCTGTCGGTCTGCTCATAGCCAGCTGGGAAAAAGCTAATCACAGTTACAGAGCTGTCGGAGGGATGCAGCTCTGCTAATCTTCAGTGTCCTTTAATGTCCTATCAGGTGCAGCACAAGAGATTATATATTTAATGGGTTTTATGAAGAAATCAGGCCAAAAGGGAGCGGCTGAAAACATAAGGCGTCCTGATTTAATGGTTAAACTCTCCAGTTGTGTGAAATGTGTGTGTGCTGGGACTCAGATTAATGGATAACCTGAGGAGATCTCTCCATATCACAGTGACTTACAGCTGCACCCAGGAAGCTGGAGTTACAGACAGGGCCGTACACAGGGTTCAGGAATACAGAGCCTGAGTTCTGGGGGGGCTTTGGGGGCATGGTCCCCTGAAAATGTTTGATTTCCCTGATCGAAATATGTGCATTTTAAGATGTTTGGAGAGCAAAACCTGGAAAACAAAAACTTTAAAATCATGTCAGGGAGGCAGCATGAATAATCTGTTTGTAAAAATACTTTGTTACAGTACTTAAGTATTCTTTGGGAGTATCTGTACTCAGAGGTAGGGAACTGGAGTCACGTACTTGACTCCCGTCTGACTCAAGTCACAGATTTATGGGCTTGAGACTTGCTTGTTTAACACTGATGAAAGACTCAACGTGACTTTGAGTTGGAATTCATGACTTGAAAGGACTTTTGTCATTTCCACCGTGCAGTCTGGTCCGGCACGATTTAGTTCGGTACACATTTTTCCTGTTCCAACAGTGAAAAGTTGTGGATGGTACCAACAGAAGCGTTCCTTAGCGTCCCCATGTTTGGTCCCCCCTCCGTTGGGGTACCTAGCACACAGATCTGGTACTAAAAGGTGGAGCTAGAAACCCTGCAGTCTGATTGGTCAGTAGAGGACGCTCACTCTGGTTTTATGTAACCTCTGTTCATACATCAGTAAACTACAACTATAAAATGAAAGAGAAAAAAATAACTTCATTCACTGGGCCGACTGCCGGCAACTTTGAAGGTGGAACGTTAACTTGTAATGTTACTCAATGCATGAGTTGATGACGTGAATCCATCAGCACACCTTAAATTTCACTGTGACAACTTTGACCATCACTTTAGTTTTTATATGACACACACACTTTTAGTAATGACTTTAAAAATATAGATTGATTTGGAGCGGATTATGTGAAGGTCATATATTCTAATCCTCACTTCCTGTGGGCTACAGCAACACTAAACCCCTGAGCTTGCCTGAGAAGGACTAAATGCACAAAGCTGCTATTTTTAAATATCCCATGGAGAGAGACTCTCACTGCAGCCTGTTGTATTTTGTTGTGAAAATGTGGGCGTGCAGCCTCGTTCTGTGTTGCCAGATCTCGCAAGACAAATAAGCAACCAGGCCTGTGAAAACAAGCCCAAAACAAGCGACTTTTTCTACGGATCCCCCCAAGGTTCCAGGAAAAGTAAATAAACTGTGTGCACAGTTTTACAGTCAATTTACATTCATGTGGACAGAAAAGTAAACTAAGTGCCCTTTTGCAAAACTGTACCCACAGTACACAGTTTATTTATTTTTCTCCCCCCTGAGCTTCAGGACAATGACCACAAGAGGGAGTTAAATCACCTTTTAACATTAGAAAACAGATGGGATATCAAATATAGACTGATGTACCAAGTACATTATATACACAGTAAACTTCTGATAATTAAAACTTGCACACACAAATAAATATCATCCTGAATTCACAAATTCATTATTTATTACTGCTTTTTATCCATTCATCTTCGGACATTTTCCTAACCAGAAAAAAAACGATTGCCATGCTCTGCCTCTGATTGGCTGGTAGTCGTTGCCATCAGGGTCAGAGCCAATTAGAAGCAGGATGCTGTCTCCTGTGTGTATGGGGAAAGGGGAGGGACAGAGGGAACAGGCAAGACAAACTATCCTACGTTTAAATAACATGTCGAAAATATCCGCTTGACAACTTATTATGGAGCTGGGAACAAGCCCAAATAAGCAACTACACTTTAGAAACAAGCCCAGAAAAACCGTGACCCGCGACTACCAATATTTGTAAGCGACTTTAGAGAAAAACAAGCCCAAAGTCGCTTATAATAAGCAGACTTGGCAACACTGGCCTCGTTCTGTGGACGATAAACCAGGTGCAGACTTCCATCTGTGTCACCGCTGATGAGGAAATACAGCGAGTGCTGGACGGAGCAGTGAGTGACAACAACCCCGCCCACATTTAAGAGGACTGTCTGAACACACCCAGGGTCTAGGTACCATGTCTGAAGAGTTACTGCTGGGTCCAAAGGTGCTGGACTGAAAGGGTTTGGTGGGAACTGTTGTAAATTATCTATAATGTGATAACTGTCATGTAAACTGCCCCTTAATGTCTTATTTTTTACGTTTTGTGTGGACCCCAGGAGGAGCAGTCGTCACTGTGGTATCAACTGATGTGTATCCTGAATACAGACTAAAGACTGTCAGGTTGCAGCAGGCTGTAGTTGTAATAGCACACCTGCAGCAGCAGAGGGCAGTGTGTCTGCACTGCAACTCTGTTCTAACGACTGCATGTGTTTTTTTCCTCCCTGAGAATGGTGAATGACTTTATGTTCACACTAGACTTACAAACCTTTGCCAAGTACGACACACACATCACTGGTCATGTGACACCAACATGAAATATCTTTACTCTCTGACGTGCAGTTTTTTAGTTTGTTTGCTCTCTTTTTTTCAGACCAGAGGAGCAGTTCATTAAATCTAAATATCTGTAAGATTGAATAAGTAAGTCGTCCCCAGATCCTAAAGATGACAGCAAGTTATAATCAACAAATTATGAAATTAAGCCACAAAATGTATTGAATTTTTTATATATACATATATGTATATATAAAATAATCACCTCTGGAGATATCCACAGTCTGGGCCTCTCTCAGGTCACTGGGATCCTGAGTAGTGTCACGGCCCCCTTCAACCAACGGTGATGCTAATATGTTGAATATTGATAAATGTTACTTAATTTGCTTTTGTTGCACAATCTGAAGGAGCTGACAGGTTTATGTAACTGGTTACATGTGTGGTGTGGGGAGCATGGAAAGTTGCTGTAACGACACCCTGGTAATTTCACCCATGGAAGTTATTAAGACTGCTCTGGGCTACTGAGGTCACACAAGTTCAAATGAAACCAAAGGGTCAAAGACGTATTAACCAAAGGATTTATTTAGCAAAATAAAATGACTAAAATGTCAAGAACACTAATCGGTGATAAACTAATAATCATTAGCACCTCATGGCCGTGTTTTAACTGCCCTCTTTCCCTCTTTGTCCTGCGGGCGCAGGGCGGCAGTCGAGTCCCTTGGTGGTGGTGTTTCTCACGGTCTCCTTCTTTTGTTGGTGGTTAGTTTGCGGATCAGTCCAAGACTGATATGAAAACGTCTTCATCACAACTTCCCAAGACCGGTCCCTTTAAATGTGGACTTTATGAGAGGTGAACCCAACAAGTTGGAAATAGTTTAGTTGGATAAATTTTACAGTTCACTATCAAATACACCAGAAAAAACATTTTCTGTCCTCTGTTGTTGTCTTCTTGACAGGGAAGCGCAGTCTGGAGACGCGTCTGGGGGATCTGAGACTGGCCAGAGTCCGACAGGCCACTAAACTGTGAAATTAATGAGTGATTCAGATTCATCTGATCGTCAGTGTGCCAAAATAATAATGTATCTATTGCATTGGGAAACAGGTTAAAGAGAGAGAAACAGTCCCAAAGCTGAATCATAAACTCACCCTATAAATCAACAACCACCAGATCAATAAAGATGGAGAACTGAAAAACATCCAGCTACTGCTCCAGACCCCCCCCCCCCCCCCCCCACACACACACACACACACACACAGCTGTCTCTCTGGACTTTGATTTATACTTTGCGGTGTTTTTCCACAATGAAGATGTGACATCATTTGGAAGATTGCTTGTATATAAGCTTGGACACCCCTGATCGAAGTTTAATTTACCGTGAATAGTTAAGAAAGTAGAAGATGAACTGATCTCCCAGAGACATGAAGTTAAAGATGAAACATGCAGCAAGATCAGTATTTTATTTTTGTTTTGTACAGTTTGAGAGTGAAAAAATGAAACGAGCACCATGAAAAAGTTTGGGCACCCCAAGACATCTGAGCTCTCAGACAACTTTTCCCAGGGTCTCAAACCTTAATGAGCTTGTTAGGGTCTGGCTTGTTCACAGTCATCGTTAGAAAAGGCCAGGTGATGCTAATTTCAACTGACTGCTGAGAGGCCGTTTACACGTACACAGTGATTTCGATAAACAGAGACATCTTCCTTCGTTTGTGCCCTTCGTTTACACACAAACGGAGATTTCTCCTCTGAAAACGAGTCTTTCTAAAAACTCCAGCCAGAGTGGAGATTTTGGAAAACTCCAGTTGCGCGTTTGCATGTAAACTGAGATAAACGGAGATAAACGGAGTTATAGGCAGCCGACGTCACAGTATGCGCCGGAACTTGCGTCTGTGTCAAAAGTGCGACCTATGTTGCTATGGTGACAATGGATACATGGAAGGCTTGAGCCTCTCGTTACACTGCCACCTACAGGTTTGGCATGCTCTTGTGTATATATACACGGGTCAGTGTAAACGAAGATCTTTTTGAAAACGGAGACGGTGAAATGTCCGTTTATGAAAATAGCCGGCAACGTGTAAACAGCCTCTGAAACCTTGTCCCAACATTCAGCAGCCATGGGCTCCTCTAAACAGCTGCCTAGCACTCTGAAAATAAAAGACCTGATGAAGACTATAAGAAGATAGCAAAGTGTTTTCAGGGAGCTGTTTCCTCAGTTGGTCATGTCATTAAGAAATGGACATTAACAGGAACTGTGGAGGTCAAGCTGAACACATTTTGACAGCTGCTTGTAGGATTGTTAGAAAGGCAAATCCATAGACCTGCAGGAAGATTCATCAGACACTGGAGTGGTGGTGCACTGTTCTACTGTGCAGACACACCCGGTCCAATATGACCTTCATGGTCACCACAGCAACGAGACCACCCTCATCAAAATCACCAGTTACCTCCTCATCGCCGCTGACTGTGGTTTGATCAGTATACTCATCCTCCTCGACTTCTCTGCAGCCTTTGACACCGTCTCCCAGCCCATCCTCCTCACCCGCCTGGCAGAATACCATGGCCTCACTGCCCTCTCATTCTTCCACTCCTACCTCTCTGACTGTAAACAATTTGTTACCCATGCTGGTTCCTCCTCCCCCACCTCAGTCAATCACCGTGTCCCCCAAGGCTCAGTGCTTGGCCCCCTTCTGTTCAACATTTACATGCTCCCGTTAAGCAAAATCATCCGCCGCCATGGTCTCGACTTTCATTCATATGCCGACGACACCCAGCTCTACATCAGTACAAAACCGTCTGCCCATCTGCCCCCTCAGTCTCTCATCAATTGCCTCCTCGGAATAAAATCCTGGTTGACATCTAATCTACTCAAACTCAACAGCAACAAGAGAGAGCTTATGGTTGTGACCCCCAAGGCACTGCTCGGGAAGGTTGGGGATCTAATCCTAACCATTGACAGTGCCACCATTTTACCATCTGCTGAGGTCCACAACCTGGGAGACCCACATCATATCTGTCACCAAATCTGCTTTACACCACCTGAAAAACATCTCCAGATTCCAGCCATCACTCACCAACTCAGTTGCAGAAACACTCATACACTTCTTCATCACTTCCCCCCTGGACTGCAGCACATCACCCCCACCCTCATCCATCTCCACTGGCTCCTGGTCAAGTCCCGCATAATCTACAAAATCCCACACTACATATCGGACCTCCTCCACCCCAACACAGATCTCTGCGCTCCTCTGACTCCGGCCTACTCTTCATCCCTCACTACCGCCTCCGAACTTTTGGTGACCGGGCCTTCAGCCTCTCCTCTGGCCCTCTGGAGCTCTCTCTCCCCCTGTAACCCGCAACGCCCCTTCAGTGGACATTTTCAAATCCACCCTCAAAACTCATCTGTTCACCATGGCCTTTTAATTCTATAATCCATCTTATGCCCAGTGTACCATCACAGTTTCTCTGCTTTCTTCTGTTGTTGGTTATAGTTTTGGTGCTTTTCTGTACTGCTTGTGTTGTATTGTACTGTTCTGTTGGTGTTATTGTTTCATTACTATGTATTGTAAAGTGACCTTGGGTTTCTTGAAAGGCACTATATAAATTAAAGTTATCGTTGTTATTATTACGGAAGAGTCATCAGAAGAAAACCTTTCTTGTGTCCTCACCACTAAATTCAGCCTCACAAGTTTGCAAAGGAACATCTGAACAAGCCTGACGCTTTTTGGAAACAAGTCCTGTGGACTGATGAAGGTAAAACAGAACTTTGAAGTATGTCTGGAGAACAAACCGTTAAACGGGGGTGGATGGATGATGCTTTGGGCTTGTGTTGCAGCCAGTGGCACGGGAAACATTTCACAGGTAGAGGGAAGAATGGCTTCAGTTAAAGTCCAGACATCACAGCATCTGTAAAGATGGCTTCTACAACAGGACGATGATCCGTAACACACCTCCACATCCACAATGGATGACCTCAAGAGGAGCCATCTGAAGGTTTGGCCATGCCCCTCACAGTCCCCCGACCTGAACATCATTAAACATCTGTGGATAGAGCTCAAAGAGCAGAGCATGAAGACGGCCCAAGAAGAAATCCTCCAAACAGGAACTGAAAGAAACTTGTGCTTCAGGCCCTTTTCCTTTTTAATTATTTCAGAAGTTTAAAGGATGGAAATTTAAAAATATAGTAATCTTGCTTAGAATATTGAAGAAATGAAGAAGAAATTAAGAAATTTTGACCGGGGTGCCCAAACATTTGCATTCAGCTGTCCTTCATGTACATTAACACGACACAGAAATGTCCAAAGGAAATAATTTCTCTGTGAAGTTAATCCAGTTTTCAGGTTCTGTTAAACGCTGATAAATGTAAACAACATAAATCAGTATTAAAGTCAGTGTGACTGATTATATGTCAAAGGTCCTTTTCTGTTCAGTAACGCTGTTTCTTGCAAACATTTTTAAGCCCTCTAGTTCTTGTGTTGCGGTGTTTCAGCCTCAAAGCTGTCGTTGTAGTAGGGAGTTAGGTCGGCACGAGCAGACGACTTCTTGATTCCACAGCAGATGAGTCTGTAGAGAGCCACCAGAGGGATAGAAATCACAGGTACCACAGAGAGGAGGATGATGATGGCAAACACCCAGTCTGGGTGGGACTTGGTTTCAGTTTTTGGGAACAGTTCCTGCACACAAAGACAACACAGTGTGAAATATAATGTACAGAATATTGAAAAAGGATTTCATTTAAAAAATAAAGTTGAACAATACTTTGACATTTTGTGAAATGAAAGTGACACCACTGTGCTAAATATGAAACTAAATCCAACAACTGATTAGCTTAACTTAAAACCATAACTAATTTCTACTTTTTGTTCTGTGTATGGTCAAACAGTGAAGATAAAACATGCCAACTGGTTAGCCTTAGAGGTGTAAGTGGGCATATTTATGTCCTTTGGACAAAGCCAGGCTGTTTCACACTTCCTCCATCGCTAATTTCCTGCGTGACACAATTAACTGTGCATCGATCTTGGCCTCCAAACCTTTAGTATTGTGTGTGTCTTAAGGTGCGGACACACCAAACCGACATCAAAGAACTAATAGCGATGAAAGCCAACTGTTGCGTCGTCTAAGTCGCCTCATGTCGCCCTGTGTCAGTTGCATTTGAACACACTACACGGACTACATCCGACGGCCAAGTAGCACGTACGTTCTGCGCCTGCGTGAGAGAGAGCGGAGTGAGAGAGTGGTACATCCTGTCAGCCGAGGGGTTTCCTATCTGTGCAGCCGAGCACCGCAGCACCTCCACGGACTATTACATCCAGACGGTCCCGGTGTTTCCTCCGCAGGCTCCACTTCACTCAGCTGCCCGATAAACCTGCTGCTTCTTCCCACTTTAACCTGAATAACAAACCAGGGCTCGGTACTCCGGTTGGATCCAAACGGAGAGCCGGGGCTAGCTCAGAGACTAGCGGAGGCTAACTGGCTGTGCTTCCCTCCGGTCATGCTGCGGCTAACGCTCCGCTAGCCGCTCCCAGCTAGCTCCGGTTTGTTATTCAGGTTAAAGTGTGAAGAAGCAGCGGGTCTGTGGGGCAGCTGAGTGAAGTGGAGCCTGAGGAGGAAGCACCGGTTAGCCCCGGTTTCACTACAGGCAGATTCACTCGCTACAGGGGCGAGGAAATAAAACCTGAACAGCCAATCAGAGTGATCTCTCTCACAGACAAGCTCCGCCGCCGATTCAACATGCTCAATTGGCCGAAAAGCCGCCGACAGGGGTCTGACTAGTGCCAACGGTGCAGGACACACTGCAAAAACTAGGGCAACACCCGCTCACCGATGGCCCGACTTTGGTCGATGGCTGACTGTCAGCTTGGTGTGTCAGGGCCTTTAAACCTGAAGGTTTGTTCTTGGGTACTGACTGTTTGTGCCTCCTGTCGGCCATGTTAGTGAGATTTTCGTATTTGTGTTTGCAGAAACATTGTGAGTATTTTATAGCCTATTTTTAAATAGTTTACCTTTATTATTTGTAACTTCGTTTGTTTGTTTTCACATACCTGTAGTTAGTATGTTCAGGGTTTAGATAGTTGTTTTGTTTGTTGTTTTGTCTGAGTTATTTTTGCTTCACATTATTGTTAAACTAAGTTAATTTCTCACAGTAATAAATAACTTACTCACTTTTATGTTGTGCTCCTGCTCTGCTACATGGGGGCGTAACAAGTCTTCACCAACCCCTGTGTGTCTGTGTAGCTGCTAAATGCTCCACTGTGTTCACCAGCTCTTGTCTAATTTTGTACGTTGTTTGGTGTCGGGCAGGTAGTGTGCAACAACTGTTCCTCTGAGGATGAAAACGGCTCTAACAAGGTTGATGAGTGTGAAGTAAAACAGTAAATTTGTGGGCATTAAAACCAAAACTGAGGTGAAGAAGCTAAAGATGCGTAAACACTTACAGAGCTGAGGTTAACAGTGGATATGATTCTTACATAATGTGTTTCAGACTGGACGCTGTGCTACTAAAGTCTTAACGTCTCTGTGTCAGTGCCTTCGACTTGCTTACATAGTCTGGGTTCCATGCGGCATAGGTGGGGTGTTTCTGTGCCTGGACGACCACGTAAGAAATCAACACCACCAGGAGCATCAAAGGACTGATGACCATCCAGCACGCCTTCCAGAAGATGTTGGGCCTCTTCCCAGTCATGAAGTAGATATCTTCACTGAAACTGTCAGAGGATAAAGGGACCAGAAAGAAATGTTTCATGTATATGAATCTCATGAGACTGCAGAGTATCACAGAGGAGGAGAAATCAGTACTTTTTTATTCCATAGATATAAGCGACTCCAATAATCTCGACAAACGCGATGATGAGCAGAGGAACAGAGCCCACGTAGCTGTTGAAGATCTCCACCCAGTAGTTTCCTGACTCCATGGTGAAGATGAGAGCTACCAAGAAGGCGACCAGGCACATGATCGCTACGGGAGAAGAAAAAAAAGTTGTTCAGAGACGAGTTTCAAAAGGAAAATCACTTTGACTTTATAACAAGCTGATTTGCAGGTACCGGTTGCGAGCTCATTGGGGATGCACTTGGGCATTAGTTTGAGGTCCTTCATGGGGTTGAGGACTCCTTCTATGGTGCCAAACATGGAGGAGAGGCCCAGGCTGAAGAGCATGACAAAGAACAGTATGGCCCATACCTGTGAGCCTGGCATCTCGATCACTGCCTCAGTGAACACAATGAATGCCAGGCCGGTACCTGAGGCGCTCTGGGGGAGGAAGATGAGAGAGACAAAGTAATGAGTAATCAGGAACTGACTGTACATGTTTGACCGGCACATGAAGTTCTGTACTGATCCTGAACTGTGCTGATCCTGAACTGCAGGATTTAATGATTAAAATGAGACTCAGACAGAAAGAACACAACGAACAAGACTGGGTGTGTTTTAATAGATATGATACCTGGTCGAGGAATGTCTGCAGGTCACAAGGCCTCAGGTCCACTTTGGCCAGCTCAGCTTGAGATGTTTGATTTAGATACTCAATCCAGTGATCGTAGTTCTCCACTGTGATGTTCTGGTCTGAGAACTCAAAGTGGTTGGTCACAGCCAAGATGTTTCTGCAGACGGGATTAAAAAAATCAGCCTCACTGGTTTCACGAAGAAAAAAGAAGCTTTAAAATTCACTGTGAAATGTTTGGCCGCACATTTACAGTAAATTACAGGCTACTAGTTGCATCACTTTCACAGTAAGTTGCTGTATCATTTTTACAGTAAATTATTGTGAGCTGACAGCTGTGTACTGTGATCTCACAATAGTTATACCTGCATATTACTGTGATACAACCTGTAAAGTTACTGTTTTTACCTGTAACTTTACAGTCTATGTACATTGGATTACTTTGATTTAGCTGAATTACTGACTGTAATGGTAATCTCACAGTTAAACTCCATATATTACGTGATTTTGCGGTGTACTTCGGTAAAATTATTATATTTACCTGCATGAATTTCACAGTAAAATCTGTATACAATTATATCACAGTTGTAGCCTAGTAGTGATGATAATGTAATTCATTGTGAAATATTACAGGTACATATTGTAATTTTTTTTTTAAAAACGCTGTAAAATATTTGGCTGCACATTTACAGCAAATTACTGGCTACTAGTTGCATCACTTTCACAGTAAGTTACTGTATGATTTTAACAGTAAATTATTGTGAGCTGACAGCTGTGTACTGTGATCTCACAGTAGTTATACCTGCATATTACTGTGATTCAGCAGCATGCTCCTGTAAAATTATTATATTTAACTGTAATCTCACAGTTTATGTGCATTACATTACTGTGATTTAACAGTGTACTTCTGTAAAATTACTATATTTACCTGCATGAATTTCACAATAAAAATCTGAATATGGTGAAATAACACAGTAAATGCCTGTGAGGTGATAACAATGTTATTTATTGTGAAATAATACAGCTACATATTTTAAGTTTCTAGAAATAATTTGCAGTGCACAGTAACATATTTGGCTGTACATTTACAGTAAATAACTGGCTACTAGTTGCATCACTTTCACAGTAAATTACTGTGAACTGACAGCTGTGTGCTGTGATCTCACAGTAGTTATGTCTGTATATTACTGTGATTTTGAAGTATGGTCCCGTAGAATTACTATATCTAACTGTAACCTCACAGTTAAAACTTGTTACGTTACTGTGATTTAACAGGATATTCTTGTAAATTACTGTATTTAACTGTAACTTTGGATTACTACTGTTAGCAGTATGCTCCTATAAAATTACGATATTTATGTGCATGAATTTAACAATAAAATTCTGAATACAGTTTAATATCACAGTTGCAGCTTTCGGGGTGATAATAATGTAATTTATTGTGGAGTATTACAGTTACATACTGTAACTGTAAAGTCCTGTTTCTCCTCTGAGTCTGGCTGCTGCTACTTGTTTACCAGTTCCAGATTATAGTTATTTATGGTGCATGAATGCATCTGCACGTTGTTTGTACATGTTAGACACTGCACATCACAGTGCTCTGACATTTACCCTCACTCATCACTGTACGCTTTATTCCAGGGCTGGTCGGCCATCTTTGGCCTTTCGTAGGCTCAGTCTCTGGTATTTGTTCACCTATATTTGTACTTGGATTGAACAGAGATCTGACTGTAGCTACAGTCTGAGATCTCAGGATTTAGTTTTGTTGTCTGTTCCTGGTGCTCGGACTGAGCTGGGAAAGAAACCCAGGAATAATGAGACCTGGAATAACTTTCAGCAAGATTTGTAACTAGGTGAACTGGACTCTGCCTGATTTTAAAGCTCTCGTAAGCACAAGGACAAATGAGTCAGTTGGTTCCTCTCATAATGTGTAGGTGTTCTACATGTTACTGTAGATCTTTTATGTTTTTATTATGTGGTTGTTTGGCTGTAACTTTTTGTGTGCTGCTCTTGGCCAGGTCTGCCTTGTGAAAGAGATCGTCAGCCTCAGCGGAACTGACCTGGTTAAATATGGGTTAAATTCATAAATGAATTTCTAGAAATAATTTGCAGTGTAGGATATGTGTGCATACGTACTCCTCCATACAGAAGTTGTAGGCAGTGTTTGCTTTAAATCCCAGGATGGCGAAGATGGAAATGGAGCCGTAGAGCGAGGTGGCGCTGTTTATTATTCCTACGAGGAGAGCGTCCCTCTCACAGTTATTTCTGATGGAGACAGGAGAGACAAACAGCTCTGTAAGTCATCAGCCACATCATCACAGTTCTGGGAGGGAGTGAAGGAGTTTCACCTCTCAGCGTTGTAGCTGGAGAAAGCTATGAGACCTCCAAACGCCAGAGACAGAGAGAAGAAGATCTGAGTGGCAGCGTCCAGCCACACCTGAGGGTTCTTCAGAATCTCCCACTGCAGCCAGCAGAAACACATCAGGTCATTGTGTCAGGAAATAACATCTCATATCAGCTGTAGCAGCAACAAACTCACATCAGGAGTGAAGAGGTACACCAGTCCGTCAGTAGCTCCGGGCAGAGTGAGGCCACGGATCAGGAAGATAGTCAGCACCAGGTAGGGAAACGTGGACGTCACATACACAGCCTGAAATATGCAGACACACCACACAGCCATCATTAACTCTGTCTGTCTGTCTGTCTGCAGCTCACTGTCACTGTCAGCAGTGATGTCTCCAGGTAAACGGACCTTTCCCATGGACTCGATGCCTTTGATGAAGCAGATGTAGACCACTAACCAGGCGCTGGCCAGACAGATGACCAGCCACCACTGCAGGGAGCCGCTGATCTCGATGTCTGGTGTGACGTTCAGGGTCTCACGGTACCAGAAGTAGTTCACTGGAGTGCTCTTCACACACTCGTCATTATAACCTGTGTGTATGCAGACACAAGAGACAAACATGAGAGCTGTAAAACTCTACAGTGACAGAAACTTAAAGTTATTGGTGTTTATTTTGGGTGCGTCAACCTTTGTAACTGAGTTCAAGTTGCCTCCACTGGCTCCCTGTTGAGTTCAGGATCCAATTCAAAATTCTCATTCTCAAAGTCAGACTTTCTCTCTGAACTACTTTACTCATATTCTTCAGTTCACTCTCTTTGATCAAATAAATTTGTTGTCTGTCCCTCCACTCGCCTTCAGACCCGTGGCGATCGAGCTTTTGCAGCCGTCGCACCTAAATGTTGGAAAGCTCTGCCTGCTTCCTGACGGTCTGCTGACTGTGTGGTTTCTTATGAACGCCAGATGGAGACACACCTGTTTGAACTGATGTTTGGGTTAATCAGAATGCCTTTTATTGTCCATCCATTTTCATCTGCTTATCCAGGGTCAGGTCGTGGGGGCAGCAGGCTGAGCAAAGCACCCAGACACCCTCTCCTCAGCAACACTTTCCAGCTCCTCCTGGAGGACCCCGAGGTGTTCCCAGACCAGATGAGATCTATAATCCCTCCAGTGTGTTCTGGGTCTGCCCCGGGGCCTCCTACCAGCTGGACCAGGAGGATCCTGATCAGATGTTGAACCACCTCAACATGAAGGAGCAGCTGCTCTACTCCAAGCTCCCTCCAGATGTCTGACTCCTCCCCCTATCTCTAAGGCTGAGCCCAGACACCCTACAGAGGAAACTCATTGTGTTGTAGCAGGGTTCAAATCACCGTCTGCTGAATGGTGTCGAGGTCAGGAGGATCTCTTTGAGCCATAAAACAATAAAAATCCAGTTTCCCTATTAAATCTGATCTGACATCCCACGTAGAGCGTCAGAGTTAAAGGTCCTCTTGTATCTTACAGCTTGACTGTAACCATACTAATTGCTCAAACCAGAGTTGATTCAATTTTAGGCTCCTGTTAGTCAACACGTCTTTATTTACTGTCACTGTGATGCATGTCTCAGGTGCATACAGGATGACTGGTGGTTCTTATTACCTGTCAGGTTGTCATTCAGCGGACACTGGCTCCACGGCAGAGGGTTCTGGAAAGAGTGAAAGAAGTACCAGAGCACCCAGGCCAGGATGGTGTTGTAAAACAGGGCCACCAGGAATGACACTATCATGGAGGCGATGCCTTCACACAGGAAATAAATGAAGGAGTTTTCAGCTCATGAAATAATGACGAATATGACAGATAATAAATGCCACTAATGATTCGCAGCGACCCACCGACTCCACCCAGCATTGGTGAGATGGTGTTCCAGACGCCGATGCTGCCCTTGCGGAGCCTCTGTCCTATGGCCAGCTCCAGGTAGAGCAGGGGGAGGCCCTCAAACACCAGCGCTATCAGGTAGGGGATGAGGAACGCACCTGGAGACATGA
Organism: Cromileptes altivelis; assembly: GCA_013133815.1. Classification (NCBI taxonomy): domain Eukaryota; kingdom Metazoa; phylum Chordata; class Actinopteri; order Perciformes; family Serranidae; genus Cromileptes; species Cromileptes altivelis. The sequence goes on from CM023145.1 coordinate 40,416,102, forward strand.
AGTTAATGTTAACCTCACAGAGTTTCATTATCAATAGACTCTGTGGAGATAATGTAAAATAAGTTTCATGATCATGACTGACTGTTTTTTTATTACCTTTATCAAGCTGTAATAAGGCTGAATAAATGCACTGCAATACTCAACGACTTCTAGAAACCAAAATACATTTTGACACATGATCACAGGAATTTAATTGTGGTCTTATAGGTGGACAAAAAAGTGAGTGAAGTCAGACTAGAAAATAGCAGGTAGGCAGGTGATAAGGTAATGAGAGCAAAAGACCAAATATGATTCACCCCCACGAACTTTAAACAAAGTCAAACAAGGTCACAGAACATATGACAGCTCACCTCTTCGTTAGTATTTTTGGCGTCTGACACCTGCTGGGTGGTGTCAGTTTGTAACAGGGCTGGATGCAACCTGACGGTGCACACTCACTACACTCAACCATTTCAACTAAACTCGCATCCGCCCAACACCGCTGATTGTTTGTAGCTACAGTTTGATTGGCTGTTTTGATGTGAGCACGGTTTGAATTTTTCTAATTATCTTGTCGCGCAGACAGCTTGGCCTGGTGCATGCCTACTGTACACGACCAGAAAGTCACTCCGAATCATTACGTATTGGAAGTAACTGATTGCTGCCTGACGGTGCAGTTTGAAACATCTGTTGTGGCGGAGTGAGGACATCACCTGTTTGAACAGCGTAGGGTCATAGAAAGGGTTCACATGATATTCTAAGAATTTGTGCCCCACAAATGATGTTATGTCTTTAACATACAGTTACTTAATTAATGTAAAGTTATAGAGCTTAGGTTTAGGAAATGAAACATGGTGAGGACGTACCTTAAAATGCCTCAAAGTTCAGCATGCAGTGTGCATACTATTGGGACACCGTCCGTAGCGCCACATTTGAATATTTTGTGATCTAGTCACCAGTAGGCATATTAACCCCCTTCACACACAGCTCTCTGTTGCTGGCAGATGTGTGTTGTTAAATATATTTACAGCTCTGCAGCTGCTGGCGCTATATTCTGTCTGCACGTGAAGCAGCCTTACATTCACATTACTTTTATTTGTAGTGTAACATACCTGCACATTCTTACTACATTACTTAACATGTATTTGACTTTTACTATTTATATACACTGAACAAAAATATAAACGCAACACTTTTGTTTTTGCTCCCATTTTTCATGAGCTGAACTCAAAGATCTAAAACATTTTCTATACACACAAAAGACCATTTCCCTCAAATATTGTTCACAAATCTGTCTAAATCTGTTAGTGAGCACTTCTCCTTTGCTGAGATAATCCATCCCACCTCACAGGTGCTGATTAGACAGCATGAATATTGCACAGGTGTGTCTTAGGCTGGCCCCAATAAAAGGCATACTGCATCTGAAATACTATGTGTTGGGACACACTAATTCTTTTTCTGGCATACGCAGGGTGGGTTATAAATGTGAGTATTTTCCTCGTTAATAGTTGTTTTGACATTATGATAACCATTGCATTATCTTAGTTTAATGTCACTTTATGGACTGGAGACCTCTTTGTAGCATAACACACATATTTTTGGTCGCGGGTGATGGCTTGCCTGCCCTGCCACACGTAACCCCGGTTCTCTGATAACCGAGTATGCTGTCATTCAGTTACAAAAATTTTTCTCAGTGATGATGTAGTTGTTAAGTTGCTTTAATATACGTGAAATGTTTGTAAGATGACCGGACGGTGTCATCTCCTGTAGCCGTAGGTTAACGTTAGTGATTGTATTATCTGGTGACTTTCCGCTGAATAAGTTACGTCGGTTGTTGTGGTACAGGTTATTTGGTTGAATATCAACTTGTAACCCAAAGAGTGAAATGTTAACGTGGATGAAAGTCACCAGGTAAAACTTGTGTGACTGTGTAAACAGCCTCACCAGTTCTGCCGGTGCTGACTACAGTATTCATTGTGATAATACTTGCAATACTACATGAAGCTAAACTAATAACTTAACGAATATCTGACAGGTAGCCCAAAAAAATAAAAGAAATGTTGTTATCTCTGTTCCATTTCAGGGCCACCAGACAAAACACAAGCCCTGATTCATTTCAGGGCCACCAATGAAGACAAGTTTACAAAAAGCAAGCAGGCTCCAAAAAACCTATGGGAGTGAGTAATGTGTAACTTGTGAACTGTTCACATTCATAACATAATTCTCAGTCACAACGGCAACTGTTCCCCTGGTGATCAAGCATTCTGTTTCAATATGAAATCAGTACAGCTGCAGACAGCAGCAGATTGTTGTTTGGTAACTGTACATTTGTTATGGAGCTGCCCCAATACTGTCACTTTTTGGGAAGATTTTGTTGAGTATATTCGTTGCAACATGTATGTTCTATTTTCACCACTGTACAAAGACGTGCTGTTTGGATTTTATGATGTCAGCATTTCAATCAAAAACAATTCTATATCATTAATCTATCTATGATCTTAGCGAAATTCCATATTCATAAGAGAAAATTTTGTAACAGAAAACCCTTGTTCAAAATTTTTATGGATGAAATGCAGCAATACTTAGAAACCATTCAGCACTTCACAAACTCCAACGCTATAAAGACTGAAAATATGTAAACAATTTAATAGTTTGAGCTGCTGAACTTATTTATTTATTTATTTAGTTGTTTATTTTATTTCTTTTTCTTTTCTCTTAACCCTGGCATATTTGTTCTGTTCATGTCTGTCACTGCTTGTTTTGTACAAGAATTGAAGTAAAGTGTTGGAGTTCTGGCATACTGCTGCCCCTGACAGTCTTAGGACGTATTTGCCTTTGAGGGGTGTCCCATTTTAAAGTCACAAGATAGCCCTTAACACTTGATTTTGAGGGCTAGTGAGATTGAGGGTTAAGATAGGAATTGGGATTGGGCCTTAAAGTCCCTATAGTGCAGATGGGGAGGTGGAAGTGTCCAACAAACCCTAGAGTTTCACTCAGGAGGCTGGTGTTTGCTTCCAGTAGGAATGTGGCGCTAAACCATGATGTATTTTTCTAAACCTAACAAGTGTAAATGAACACGCAGTTCCAGATCGTCACTAAACGCAGGAGGATTCTCAGCACGTCATGTGTAGACGTGACATATGAACATTATCCTGCTTCACAGACATTACAGCTATGAAACATAACTTCTGTTGTGTCCACACCAAACGAGATGCAAATGCTTTTGTTGCAGTAGTTGTTGCAGAGTTTGAACGCTAGAATATCTTGTACATAATTGACCTGTGGCTAAGCCCCACCCTCAGACGCGATGAGCCAATCACAGTGCGTATAGCCATTCCCATACACTGGGACATTCTCTGCCTGGACGTCCATTGAAATGCATTACAGAAAGTCAGTTTGTTCGGTTTTATGAGCTTTTTCTGAGATTTGAAGTTTAACAATGGTCAAACGGTGTGCATGGGGTACATGCAACTCTGACACAAGGTATCCTGAGAGGCTGGGCGACCAGGTGTATTTTTACACTTTAAACCACATCTCAAGCGAGAAAAGTGTCTCCTTTGGATAAAGTTGTGTGGTAACGTTAGACCACAACATCAACTCAACGTGAATAAGATTAACAATGATGTCTACATCTGTTCTAAGGTAAGTCAACATTGTGTTTAGCCTATTTTGTTCTAGTTTTGTACTTTGGTGATGGTACATCATTGTTAGCTGTTGTCCAAAGGGCTCTAGTTAAGCTAACCCGTTAACTTGTGGAGCTTAGCTTCATTAACTTATCTGTAATGGCAGAGATAACAAAGGTTGGCAAACGTTATGCTGAATGATTCAGTGTAAATACTGTAGCACCAAACTAACGCAGAGACACTCTTGGTAAAGATGGTAAAAAGGCCGTTATCCTTTTCTCATATTCTGAGCCAAAAACCTTAACTTCAGTGGCACTTTAACTTGTTGTCTTTGATGGTGACGGCAACCAGATGCGGTTCACAAGCGTACACTGTGACCTGTAAATTTTGGCTTGTAATTGAAGCTTTTCATCGACCTTCTCAACAATAAAATGATGAATATATCCCTCCAATGCGTAGTTTAGGCCCTTTTGGTTACTTCTCAATGACACCTGATCGTTATGTCCCCAAAAATCATCAGTTGCCTCCTGTGAAATGCCGTGTACTGCTACACCTGCCATAGCGCCGCTCACTGAATGTTGATAGTTTGTCCAGGTGAGTGGAGGGGGCGGGGCTTAGCCATAGGTCAATTGCTGAATCAATGAGTGAACTTCTGCCAATACGTCCTTGGTGTCATACGCCCCTGAAGGACCTCTATGGCGTGCTACGCTTCATTCACAGCCCTTAATTTGCGTATTCTGCATCTTTTGTGTTGCCTCCATCGTGCATCCAATCACTTCTCTATATTGACTTTACATGTTATTCACTCATGCAAATTGCTTTTATTCAGACCAGGTGTGAACATAACGTCAGGCTCATCTGAGGCACAGACTGCACCTTCAACACATCAAACATAAAGCGTCCTATTAGTAATAGGATTAAAACCACCACTGGTTTAAAGAACACACACCTGAGGCTTCAGATTCTCAAGAAAAAGGTGTGTAATTGATCATTAAGCCGAGGTCGACTGGGTGCAACGCTGTCTGTGGTAATGAGGAATGTTAGAGTCAATACGAGAGGTTGATAGACCCTGTAAACATTTACGGGACTGGCTGTTGACTCAACTTTACCCTGACCCAGGTCTTTTAGATTCTGTCTCTTCAGGCCTCATGACTCTCACCAGGAACAATGAGGAAGTAAATACGGGAATTAGGATGTTTGGCTGGGATGGAAACAATCACCAACGTTCACCCTGATCCATCAAACAAGATAAGGCTCAGCACGCTGACAAAGACTGGCCTGGTCTACGGAGAGAGACTCTGATGTGTTGCTGTGGTTCAGTTTAGTATCTCAGGGTTGGATAAAATAGTCTGATTATATAACACTGATCAACGTCTGACAGCACTTTGGTCAGCTCTGGTTGTTTTGAAATGTGCTTTATAAATAAACCTGATTTGATTTGATTTGATTTGATTTGATTTGATTTGATTTGAAAACTCAGTTAAACTGTGGCGTGATGAAAGATCAGAAAAACACAGCTCATCTGACAGCATCACAAGAGCATCTCACCTCCTCCATAGATTTGACACAGGTAGGGAAAGCGCCAGATGTTTCCAAGTCCCACAGCAAAGCCGATACACGTCAGCAGGTACTGGACCTTGTTGTCCCATTTGGGTCTCTCCTCCACTTCAGAGTTTTTTGTTTTGCCCATCGTCAGCTGGGAAAATTTCTTCTCACAGTTCTGTTACAAGGATGAAACTCTCCTAATCCTCACGCACACTTCAGCCAGGTGAGATATACTTTAATTTGGCCCAGAATCATCAACCTGATCTCCAGACTGAGTGATGTCCAGTCGTCCTCTCTTTTCCTCTTCTAGCTCTCTTTGCTGGGCCGTCCTCCTCTGACCTATCAGCAGCGAGGCAAGTTTTATTGTTTTTTTATGAAGGAAATCAGGCCGTCAGGGAGGGAAAGAAAACATCGGACATCGTGATTTAGTGGTCAAACCTCCCACTTTTTTTCCTTTTTAATGGGACTGTGCTTAACTTTAGATTAATGGATAACCTGCTGATGCTGTTTCAATGATACGCTGACACTAAAGCGCACGCAGTCAATAAAAAAAGACAGCTGTAGCACGATGAGGCCGTGTCTTTATCCAATTATAAAACTTTACTCATACAGATGAGTTTAAGCATCGAAATAAAACGGAGTGTTTTACAGAGAGCAAAGGGTGACGTTTGAATTCCTGTTTCACTACAGATGACTCATTTTTTAAGTAAGTAATGTGTTTTAGATAGATTGCCTCTGGAATACTTAAAAATCACTTTGCTGAGCTCATCTGTCTGGGTGTTATATTTCCCTCTGACATCATCGTGTGGCAGGTTCACTGCGCACACACTTATTTAGAAGTCTGAGCAGGAAATTCAGGCCTCATGAATTTTACATCATGTCCTAACAGCGAGCGAGTGTCACTCTGTCCACATTGAATCTGTTTAATGTGAAAAAAGCACCCGGGGCACCCATCAGCTGTGCGCTCCACTGGAGACCAAACCACTTAAAAGATGGGCGGATATATGTTGTGAAATGTAGTGGAAATGAAATGACTCTCCGCTCCAGCGGTGACCCCCCTCCGGCCAGCCGACGCCTTACCGCGCTCACGTGTGTGTGCTTGCACACGAGACCAGTGAAAGCACGTGAACACACATGAAGGCGGTGCCTATGTCTCACGGTCTCGCGCAAGCACACACGTGAGCGTGGTGCCCAGAGAGGCAGTCGGAGCTACAGGCTACAATGAGGCTAAAAACAGAGTTCAAATGAGGTTTTTCCAAACAACTTTTTATGTCGGGGCTTCAGGACACTTGGATCACTACGGACGAGCAGTATGGAGATATTTTGTGGTTTCAATGATGTGTTTTTGGACGTTTGAATCTGGGGCACCGTCAGCCTCCATTAGGTGGAGTTGTGTTGCTACCTCCTCTCCCCTTGGATCTCTGCAAGTGATGTGAGGACTCTAAAACTTCACCTGAGCCTCCCTCGGCATATGGGTGAGTAGATGATGGCTGAATTTACATTTTTGGGTGCACTATCCCTTTAAAAGGGGTTGGCAGCCTGCGGCTCTGTAGCCCTTCTCCAGTGGCTCTCTGTGGCTTTGACAAAAAAGTCACGGTAACAAGAAAAACGGTTATTTATCCGTTAACATGTTCTTTTTTAAATTATCACTGGTGTCGGAAATTCTGACATTTTCCAGCTGTAAAAATGTGTAGCCTCTGCACTGAATTAAGAAAATAAATTTAACTTATAAATTAAACTAATAAATAAATTAAACTTTTAACATTTTGTCATCTAAAATGTGCACATACTATTTGTAATGTCAATAGGCTAATTGTTACTTTAAGGCTCAAATATGTTTTGCAGATTATTTTGAATTACTTTTGGTCAAAAATGTCTCTTTTGACAGGTTTCTGACCCCCGTGTTAAAACTTTGTTTTAAATTAATTCAGTGCATAGGCTACACATTTTTACAACTAGAGAATATAAGATTTTCTGTAGGCCTACAAAATGATGGATAAAACATAAAATATTTAAAATGAATAAATAACCATTTTTCATTTTAATGTGATTTTTTTCTTTGTCAAAGCCACCGAGAGACGCTGGAGAGGAGCTACAGAGCCGCTGCTAAAGGCTCCGTCACTGATGTTTCTAATACAGTAAGAAGCAAAGAGGCACTTTAACAGTCTGTACAGTCTGTGCTGACAGGAACAGAGTCATCAGCTCCTCCTGTTTAATCTCTCCTTATCTGTACAAAACAAGTTATTATTGTTTAAAGGACTGTTTGAGCTGAGCTGAGGTCAGTACGTTCCAGGAGTCGAGTTTTTGCAGATGCATGCACAGGTTTACTGTGAGGGAGAGAAAACCCACTGACCTTATGGTGTTGCAGCAGATCAGGGTTTAATTATTTTACTTATCTGCATCTTTAAAGACTCAGTCAGTTATAATAACCCACCATGTCTGCACCTCCTGCCTGTGACTGTGAGTCCAGGTTCACTCTGTTCTTCTGTGAGCTGATAACTGACCTGTGTTTTACGCTGGTTCAGGTAAAAGAAGTTTGAGGTCATCTCTGTATTGATGCTGGAATTATTAAGGCCCTGTCTCTACAGATGTTTTTGTGAAGGCAGATTTCTACGTTTGTGCTTCTCGTCCACATGCAAACTGAGATGGAGATTTATAAAAACTCTGGTTACTGTTAATCTGTGTGTTCACTAACAAAGAAATCGCCATATGTACGGTATAAAGTCATTTTATTGGATGACTGGAGGATCAGGGATGACGGGGAGAGGGTCAGGTTCGATGGGATGGATGGGAGGAAGGTCGTGAGGTGCACAGGCGTACAGGTGACTGCACTGATGAGGCACAGGTGGTTAAATCAACAAGGTGCAGGTGATTTGGATTAATAGGAGAGAGAGGTGTAATAGAGTTGGCTGGGCCACCTTAAAAGTCAGTCCACCTTAAGAGAGCCTGATTAGGTTTGAATGGGCTCCAGGTGTTGCTTGTTCACGCTCCTCAGGCTGCAGAGACACTGCTCCTCATCCCTGTGGCCAGAGTTTCCCTTCAGTTTCTCTCCTAACGAGGTGAATCCCTGTTCCTGCCCACTGAGAGCTGATTGAACCTTTTCATGGCTGTTACATGCTGCTGCTGTTTTGTCTTTAAAATGTATTTAACTTTTGTAAACGTTATATTAACAGTAGAGAAAGTGGTGCAATCTTCCACCGAGCCCCCCAAGACTCCACTCCTATTGCACGGTTGAGTGAATCTGTTTCTATGGAGACGTGTAAACAGGATAGATGGAGATTTTGGAAAAAGATGATGTTGCAACCCAGTTCACGCAAGCCCATTAGGCGCCCTGTAACCACAACAACAATGGTGGATATATGCCGGGTTGTTCTGTTAGCACTTTTGGGACTACGTACGAGCTAACAAATAAACTTAGCATTGTTGCATCAACATCACCGCTATATTGGCGCACAAAGACGTCTGCTGTGCCCAATATTAGTAAGTGCACAGTAGCTAACTATGCTACATAAGGTTAAAATGTAGTTCATCATTGTTTTTATCACTAGCGCCAAGAGGAAAGCAAATCACTGTGCATGCGCACAACGTTCTTGTATGGTGTTTGACATATGGCGTATCGCCACCTACTGGCCTGGCGTGCTAACTGCAGCAAAAAGCTGCCGTTTTTGCGTTTTCGTGTAAACAGGGATATCGTTTTCACAACTGATCGAGTAAACCAGAATTTTTTTTTAGACAGGATAAATAAATCCGTTTTTATTTGTATCGGTGTAAACAAGGCCCTAAACAGTCACATTTTTATGTATGTTCAGGTTTTAGCTTCTCCTGGGACTGTCACAAAGGTTTTTATGGTTGCCAAGAATCATTGTTACTGCTTGGAATACTTTATCAATACACGTGGTCAACATGTAGGAGGCCATATTTCAATCTGCTCTGTCTGCAGTCAGCCATTCACTGATATTATGGTTTACAGTCCCCGTTTACACAAGCACATCGTCCTTGCAGGGCAGTTAAACATTAAACACACATTTAACACACACATTAAACATTAAACACACATCAAACGCACATTAAACACACATTAAACACGCATCAAACACACATTTAACACACACATTAAACATTAAACACACATCAAACGCACATTAAACACACATTAAACACGCATCAAACACACATTAAACACACAGTAAACACACATCAAACACACATTAAACATGGCTTAATAGAGACAGTGTCAAACACAAATCAGCTTCACTATAACTCGCAGCATTCACAGACAAACACTTGTCTTTATCTGGACACATTTTCCCCACAAATGCAACATGCTAACATTATTAGCACAAGCCTATGGCATTTTACATTGTATAAATTAGCCTAGCAGCTAACAGAGATTTCCTCTGCTCATATGAAGCCAGGATAAATCACACACAGTGTGTGGAGGCTTTATTGTCTTCATGATTTATTGTTTCTTATCTGTGAAATTAAAGTAAATCAAAGCTTTGTTTCCACTGAGGGAAATGGTTTCAGCTTACAGAGACAGACAGGAGGTCTGCGTCACTGTGACACTGTGGAGTTACATATATATTATTTCAAATGGGAAATAATAAACATTGATACTTTAACTATATTCATTTACATTTCTTTAAAATTTGTCATTACCAAAAGCTAATAAAAAAAAAGTTCAACAGGTTGCTCGTCTGACCCATCGACATTTTCTGGTTCTTAAATCTGGCCTGATAGACTTTGTAATTGAACAGCCCTGGATCAGAGCATCATACAGTGGATGCTGAGAAGTTCATCTCTGTTGTACTCTGGTTTTAATCGCCTCTCCGTCCACCTGGTCTTCTTCTCCCACCTCTCTGTCTAATGAGAAAGCTGCAGTGCCCTCTGCTGGATGAAGAGGGAAGTGAAGCTGTTTGGATCACATAAAATCAGATTGTTGCATCTGAGGAATTTAGTGACATGCACTGAGGGATAATTTAAAATAACAGCTGACCATCTTCCCCTCTGTAACCTTCAGCGACACCTTGGACAGCCCAGTGAGAGATGGGAGAAGAATTAGAGACAGCAACTCAAGAGGAAACAATTTTCTGTTGATTTTTCATTCTGATACTCTTCTACTCAATGTTTCCTTCAGCTCTGCAAAATGTCCCCTTAATTTCTGACATCCTGCTTTATTTTAATAACTCTATTTTCAGTGAAGACAGACACCATGTCACAGAATATCTCTATCTAAGTGATCCAGATAAATTGGCCTTACAGTCTGCACTGCTAAACTGAGAGCGTTATCTTGGCTGATGCAGACAACACTGGGACATTTGGTCATCATACGAGCCATGTTGTGGTTCATTCTTGTGTGAAATATTGTTCTTGCACAGGTTTAAAAAGAAGCTGGAACAAGCAGAGAAGACAAAAGACCACTGCAGCAACGAACGTAGAACATTGCCGTCATTTAAATGGAAGTGATTGTTGTAGAATTTGAAGCCAAAATACGGAAAAGTGAAAAGGAATAAATGAAATAAAAGAATAAATCAATATCAATACAACAGAGAAAATACCAGCAACAAACACAAAGGAGCCTGTAAATCATAAATGAAAATGACAAAGGCCAACTGTAGCTGTATAAAACTGTATAAAAGTCCTGCCACCCGACCCGACCCGTGATCAAACCCCCCCAGGCTCCAGTCCCTCACATGAAGCTGTTTCTCCGTTCTTGAATTGGACGTCTCTTTGACTGGATGGTGAAAACATTCAATCACTGCCAGGTTAGGAAACATGTTAGCATGCTCCTTCCACCACCATCAAACCTCCAAAGGATCCTGCTTGGGTGTCTTGAACTCCATGGGGAGCTTATCCCTGCTGACACTGGGCGAGAGGAACAAAGTTGAGGGCAAATATAAAACGTTCTCAGAGTAAATAAAAATTATCATGAGCTGATCAGTAAAAGAAACATCCTTTGAATGCAGGAATCTCCAGAGTGATATACTTTGAGCTGTACACTTGTATTTAGTGTATTTAATGTTTCAGGAAACAGATTCTACTGTACACAGAAACACTAACAGCTCGTGTTAATCATTGCCTCTGACGCCTCCGTCTGATAGTTGTTTATATCCAGTTTCTCCCTCTCAGTATATTTTGCGTCGTCATCTTTCTGTGTCAGTGGCTGCGGCGAGTTCTGCACTTTCACGTTGAACACATCCCACTTCTCAGGAAGCAGGCCTTTGTTGAAGAGCACAGACGCAAGGTAGGAGAACAACAAGATGGCGACAAAGCCAGACAGCATGGAGATGGTTTTCACTGGAGAGTACTGGATATAAACACCGTCCTCAAGAGTGCATCCTGGGAAGTGTATGACTGGCTCTAATCCTAACGTTTGTTCTCCACTGAGCAGTCTCAGTGTAAATCCCACCAGGAAGCCCATGATAGCTCCGTAACCGTTGGAGATGTTGAAGAAGAGGATGCAGACGAGTTGAGGGAACATTATGATGTAGGCCACTTCGTTGGAAATGAACAGAAAAACTAACATGCTGTTTTGCAGGCTGGTCAGTGATGTGCCCACCAAGCCTACCACCAACACAGAGGCACGAATCACCCACTGGATCTCTCTGTCTGAGGCCTAAAGCAGGAAGTAGAGAAGAAGAAGAAGAAGAACAACAACAACAGGTAAACAGCCAATACTATAATAACAATAATAATAATAATAATAATAATAACTGAAGTTACAAACTGCAAGAAAATAAGTAGTAGACAGTAAGATTGCAATAATTTAAAAAAAAATAATCTAAAGAGCTCTCAGGCTGCTGTCAGCCCTAGAGTGGTCTCCTTTGGTCTGAATCAGGGACTCATGTCGTTCCAAAGTTGTATAATTGCCTAGAGTTGGTTGGTGTTCTCACGGCAGCATTTACAAGAGGACCAGATCAAATGCCTTGTGTAAGAAAGCTGCTCTTGATTGGTCAGAATTTCCATGTGGGAAAAATCCAGGAAGTAAAGCAAACGTTGAAGAAGAGTACACTTGCAAGATAAATGTGACACTTTCTAATGTCACAATGGAGGGACAACTACGCAGGTTGATTTTAGCGCTGCTCATCGTGGACTATATTGCTGTCATTGTTCATTTTAGTCAAAGCATACAGTTTGAAAACGAGGCACGGCTCCAACTAGAAAACAATGTTTTGATGCATTGGATGTGCTGAATGTGCATATTAAGGCAGTACAGGAGGAGGTGCACATTAATAATCCTCCAGGACTGTAACATGCTCATGTTTAACCCAAACAATGTGTCATGTGACTGCAGTTGCTTCACATCCAGGTCGGAACACCTTCTCACCACAAACCAACCGCACCAGAGTTCCTTTGGAACCGGACTGAGACCACCTCTTCAAGAAGGTCTCAGTCCGGTTGTTTTGGTGTGTTCACACCTGCACAAAGGAACCACACTGAGGGGGCAAACACACCTGAATTTGACTGAACCGAACCAAACAGGGCAGGTGTGAGAGCAGCCTCAGGTGTTATTGTTTAACACAAGTAAGAGTTAGGATAGCGCCACCTTTTCAAGAAGAAAGAAAGGCAGCTTAGAAATGTGCCTGTAGTTCTGTGGAAGAGATTTATCAAGGCTAGGCTTTTTTAATAAAGACTTACTGAAAGTACTTTGGGATGCAACCAGATGTAAGGGAACAATCTGAGACAGTCCTGCTTCCTTCCTGGTTTGTTTCTCCTTCATACCACGCCATCTCCCTCAGTTCGTTCCCTTTCTTTTAAAATAAACATCACACTTTCACAGTGGCAAACAGAAGGTTTGCACAAATGAAGCGCACCCAGTGTTTTAGCCAGCTGTCTTTGGTGTGATGGAGCACATTGAAAGAACATAAATTGTTTTGTTATTTTACCCGAGGCCTCAGGATGTTCTTGTATATGTTGGAGGAGAAGACAGAAGCTGCAGAGAGCATCAGAGAGTCAGCAGATGACATCACGGCAGCAGCCACACATCCAATGCCGATAATGGAGACGAAGGGCGGGGTGAGGTGCTGCAGGGTGATGGGCAGAATCAAGGCCGCTTGCCCACGTTCGTATGGAGATGGAGAACCATAGGAGGTCAGGTTCCAGTCTGAGGGACGGACGCAAAAGAAGGAAACACTGAGAAATGGTAACATTACACACAACAGGCATGGATGTCTTTGCATGATCAGAGTATTTAGAAGCTGTTAATACCTGTGGATGCAGCAGTTGCCCCAAGCAGTATGGGAGGTGTCCCAAATACAAGCAACATGAAAGCAGCAACAAAGCAGGAGATCTTGGCTGTGGCTGTGGAAGATGCCGACAAGGTCCTCTGATGGACAAACTGGTATCCCGCACTCCCCAGTGCCTTGAAAGTAAAAAACAGTTGCTTACTTTAAAGTGTGTCTATCAAGACTAGAGGCGTTGCATTGAGTACACTGCAGCTCTAATGGCTGTTTCCTTACAAAGAATAAGAACTGATCAATCATTATCCAGGCCTTTTCCAACCCCGGTGCACCAATCCAGGGAGCGTGTAAGGTGTTGTTCATCATTGTCTGCCCAATGTCCAAGGAGTGTGGGTTCATCAGGACGAAAGGAACACACACCCACTGCAGAGACACAAAAGAAACAACATCCAAATGAAGAACACACAATTTTTAACCCATCTATGGGAGTTTTTGATGCCTCATGTACCAGTTTACAGTGTTTTCTTAAAACAAAAAGGCTGCCATCATAAAAACTTACCACATATCAAACTCACCAGGCTGACGAATATGAGCACAAGCTGTATAATATCTGTGTAGGCCACAGAGTAGAGACCTCCCAGCAGTGTGTAGGTAATGGCGACCGCAGCGGAGATCCAAATGCACACAATGTAAGGCATATCCAGGACCACACTCATGGTTCCTCCTATCAAGCACATTATGTCAAAGACTTTGGCAATCGGGTTTACACAAATCTGACTCCAAGCAGAGCTGATCGCCTGTCGAGTGTTTCTTTTAAAGAAGACAGTAACTGCGCTCACTAGAATGATGTGGATTATCTTCTGTGGCACACATTTGAATGTCTGCCTTTTGAAGTAACAATATAAGCTTACATGAACCGTTGTGGCGTTCTAACGATGGCTTTGGTGCAATAGTAACCCTTTCAGGAGCTTTATTATTCAGCCTTGATCGACTGCATCTTTTTGGAGACTTTGTAAAATAAATCCAGAATGATAAACAGCATTGGGCAGTAACGCGTTAAAGTAATATTACTTCTTCCAATAACCAGTAGTGTAACTAATTACTAATGAAATTTCAGTAATAATATCACAGTTACTCCAAAACCATACAACTTTTAACAGCATTACTTTTGTTATCACATCACTGCTGACTTTAAATACAGAATCACATCAGCGGACTCATTTTAGTAATTGTCAAAGCAGCAAGCTGGTTGGAAATGTTTCTTTGATTCTATCTGGAGGAAAGATGACGAGAACTCTGCTGTTGCAGGTAGTCGGACTAAAACTCTTTCCACTGCGAAAAACACGTCCTCAAACCTTCAGTCTGAAACACCTCAGCTACTACGACTGACATCACAACAACGTGAAGCTCCAGGAAATACACCCCACCAAAGGTGAGTCCTCCTCTGCTGCAGAGGTCGGCTGTAGCTCTAAACAACCCAAACTGGATTTTAATCGTAGACAGCTGCAGACACAGAGAGGTGATGAAACCTGTCGTTGGATATGTGGTGGATGAAATGTTGCTCCACGAGTGACTCTGGGCAGATCCTTTAGAAGATACCGCTCTCAGGTAACAGAAAACCTCCAGGTAAATAGAAGCTCCTAGCTCCACTGAACGGTGATTACCCCGACATTCACACAGAGACATCTGGATTGTGAGGAGATGCCCAGTTATGGGGTGTAACGGAAAAGTAATATAACGAGCAGTGGAACAAATTACTGTTGTCAGGTAATATAATATTACTAATTTTATTAACAAGAGTAACGAGTGGTAAGTGATGTGTTAAAATTTTAGAGTAACGAGCCCAACACTGACTAACATCACCCAGATGTGCCGATCACCAGGATGAGCTCCTAATCTCCGCTGCTTTCAGGCAGCCTCAGGATGCAAAAGTACAACGGGATACGCTGTAGACCAGATATATTAATGTAAACACACAGAACATGATAACACAGAGTATGGCATCACCCTGATGTGCCCATCACCAGCACCCTTCTATAACGTCGTCTGTAACGACAGGACACAATAACCTTCAGATGATTTTTTTTGTTGGTGCACTGGTGGAAGAGGAGCAATGTGGATCAGTGTGGACAGAAGAATAATTAAATCAAATAACAGTTGTTTTCAGGTAGTAACGTGTCACCCCAACACTGTACATATCTGGCTGCTGACTCTTTGGCTGCTGCTAATGTGGTCTGGAAGTCTGTCTTTATTTGTTCAGGTGACACTGGCAATCATTTGTGGTTAATGCCCTTGAACAGTTTGACTGTTGGTTTTATTTGTCATCAGTAATGTACTGTAAAAGCGTATTTTGGTGCATAGTCAGTATTAATAACAGGCTAAACTAGAGCAAGTTAAATATGAAAAAAATAAGGAATGAAATCTGAATGGGATTATAGAGCACGGTTATTTAAGAAGTAATATCTGCACAGCGCTGACAGGAATTTACATCCACATACATTTATTTTACTGAACAAATATATATAAACACAGTTACAGATACGTACCTAAACCAATCTGTGTTGCCGTTACCATGAGCAAATCACTAACAATCGGAGCCACGCTCAGTCCAGCTGTCAGTTCTTTTCCATACTTGACATGAAAAGGGTCCAACATCGTCAGGCAGTTTTTTTCTCTCATCGGCTTCACAAACACCAAACCAGCTTGATTTAAAACAGATCAGAGGACATTAAAATTAGAATAAAATAATAAATTGCTGGGGGGGAAACAAAAAACAAGAGACAGGATTAGATTTCAGGTGACACCCTGAGGTTCAGTACAGTCTGTGAATGTGTATCATCATTTATCTTCTGATGTGCAGGTTATTTAGGACACTTTTTTCATCGGCTTCAAATCTAAAATGTTGCCACATTGGTTCAGTATTCTTCAGAGGCTAACTCTGCCATATCCTCTCATCCTCAACTTTCTAGTAAACAAACACAAAGTGCACCGATGCTCTCCCTCCCACCTCTCCTGAAAACTGATCTCATTCATGTTACCTGCCTGAGGCTCTGCAGTTAAACCCTCACTTCCCCTTGTCTAGGTCCCTTTGGAAATGCAGAGTGGACTGCAGACTGGTGGCTAAAGTCTGGAGCAAAAGTGTGAAGATTCATTTTCTCCCTCCTGCCCTCTGTTTGGGCTGTGCTTCTCTTTAAGGAGGAAGTGCTTCATTGGTCAACTCAGACCAGGTGTGCTGCTGCTTCTCAGCTATATAAAGCCTGTTTCCACCGAGCAGTCCAGTGCGGTTTGTACAGTTTTTTGTTTCCACTTCCACAAGGGACGAAACACTTTCATTCATGTCAAGGTACGAGGTAGCCCAGGTCAGAGTCCTGCACAGGTACATTTTTCAAAACCTGCACCCGCCCATACCTGTAAAGCTCAGCACCAGAACCAACCTGTTACCTGTCATTATGTCTGAGTCAAAGCTGCACCATGATCAACCCCCCCAGGCTCCAGTCCCTCACATGAAGCTGGTTCTCTGTTCTTGAATTCGACGTCTCTTTGACTGGATGATGAAAACATTCAATCACTGCCAGGTTAGGAAACATGTTAGCATGCTCCTTCCACCACCATCACACCTCCAAAGGATCCCAACTCCATGTAGGCTGCCACCTCATCCTCGGGCTGCAAAGTGTCATGGCTGGAGTCCTCCACGTCGGTGACCAATGTGACCACGGGGTCAAAGGTCACACTGGTGTCAAAATATTGCACATATACTGCACAGCTTCATGTTTTTTTACCCTTTACACAGCTTTTACCTGCAGGTACCTGACCTGGTGCAGGACTCTGCACTGACTGGTTGGTGAAGGTTCTCAGTCATCCAGGTCATGGTAATCATAAGTGCTGTATCGTAGGCAACTGGACTTGCTTGAATTTCTTGAAGACATTCTCATCCAAGAAGCTTCTTCAGTTCTAAATGACTGGTACGAAGTTGCAGGCTATAAACCCAGAGAGTAATGTAGTGTGAGCAGTTCAGTGCAGCCAGGAATGCGCAGATTTATACATTGAGGAGACAAAACGACCGCTCCACAAACACATGGCACAGCACAGGAGAGCCAGCTCCTCAGGTCAAGACTCGGCTGTCCACTTACATCTACAGGAGAAGGGACACTCCTTTGAGGACAGCAATGTGCACATCTTGGCCAGGGAGGAAAGATGGTTTGAAAGAGGAGTAAAAGAAGCCATCTACATCAAGCTGGAATGACCGTCGTTACACAGAGGGGGTGGCTTACGACACTACTTATCATCCACCTACAATGCAGTCCTGGGATCCCTCCCCAGAAGACTTCACCCCTGGTCCCACCTGACCCTAACGACTCCCACTGTGACCTTAACGACCGAAACTAAGAGCTCACGCGACCC
Source organism: Cromileptes altivelis (assembly GCA_013133815.1). Classification (NCBI taxonomy): domain Eukaryota; kingdom Metazoa; phylum Chordata; class Actinopteri; order Perciformes; family Serranidae; genus Cromileptes; species Cromileptes altivelis. The sequence continues at coordinate 40,433,830 of CM023145.1, forward strand.
CTTCGACTCTGCAGGGGTTCCCATCCACACAGAGTTTATAGCCTGCAACTTCGTACCAGTCATTTAGAACTGAAGAAGCTTCTTGGATGAGAGGCGAAACGTCTTCAAGAACCTCAAGCAAGTCCAGTTGCCTACGATACAGGGCTTACAATTACTCTGTACTGACGTGATTTTGGGGGGTTTCATTCGTGTCAACGTACGAGGTAATCCAGGTCATGATTATTCCTGTCCCATCAGAGACTGTCAGGCCAAATTTATTTTGTCCAAACACACATACATGTCAGGTGTGAACTCTTACTGATAACAAAACATGAGCTGAACGCCAGTATCATCACGGCCACCCAGATCAGTCCCATGGAGGGCGTGTATATCATCTCAGCTGTTCCAACGATGTAGCCTCCTCCGACCCAGGTAGCTGCAGGATGAATTAACACACAGAGAGTGATTCATTTGACAAGCAGAAGCTGTTTGGACAGAGCATGAATGATAACTCATCATCACTGATCTTCTCTCAGTGGGATGATTTGTTCATATCATATTGTCAGTGTGGAAAATTCTGATGTCCAAATGATTCAAAGAAAAGTAAAAATAAAAGAAAACAAACTGAATATTAAAGATTTAGTTTGACACGTGTGAAGAGTTTTGACTGATCGACAGCAGACTAGAGCTTTTTATGAGTTTAAATATCTTCATTATATAATAATAATAATATTTATTTGTATAAAAATATGATTTAAGCAATGATTTAAAAACAGGTAATGGGTTATGTAATGTTACGTTTCAAAGACACCTCCCTGCTCATAACGGTGCACAGGTGTGCTGATGTATATTTAGGCCTCAAGGTGCTGTCAGATAGAAACCTCCGGGCCGTGTGCACATTTTTGCCCTCTGCACTACATCTCCCTGTCACTGCAGGAACAGCCCTGCAGCAAATACAGCGGCCTGTCTCTGCTCATTCCTGGCCGTTTGTCTCGTAGCTCTACAGTCTTTGTCTCTGCTTGCCTGACGCACAAATTATGATCTTCCCCCGGCGATGTTACCACCTGAATCTGAATATGTTTTCGGGGGCAGCACACATAGTGTCATGGAAACTGATATTAATTCTACCTGATGTTACTCGGTATTAGGACACGCTAATACAGGAGCGAACACACAAAGCTAGCTTGTTAGCTAATGTTAGCTAGCTTGATAATAAACACCATTAATTATGACATTATCTTACATTTTCCATTTTCTTTTGTTCCACGTGTGTCTCCTCCGACTCACTGTCAGCCATGCTGCATCTCTCGTCAGACAGTTTATACGTATCGACACACTGTGCCAAGTGTCTATTTTTTATTATAAAAAAAACATAAATACAAATTAGACTTTAGGTAGCCCACTTGAATGATAAAATCATTTGGTTTTTCAGTCCTCTAGATACATTTTGCTGCTGCCGACATGAGACTGAAACCTTTACTTTATTAGATTAAACAATGGTCAATGGTGAAGAAAAAAAAACACTTTTAATGCGCAAACTTATACAGGATGCATTTGCCCCCATATCTGCCGTTTTAGCTCGTTTCGCGGCTGCCGGCTGCATCTGCCTCCCTCAATACTGAACCAATTTTAAAATGAGTTGTACCTATGGATCATACGCACACATATTCATTTCACTAACTTGTCTTTTCATTTACTACTTAAACAATGTAACACAAGAGACTTTAATGTCATTTGTGGCACAATAGTGACGTGGTCAGGACCAAGGCAGTTGCGCCAAGTCTGTGAGAATACAACGCCACGAGTTGACTTTTTTCCTTCAACAACAAAAACATGTGGTTAGGTTTAGGAATAAAGAACAGGGTTTGGCTTTACAGTCTGTGAGGATGTGATCACCACTCTCTCAGGTGAAAGTCAGTGTTTGGTGGACCCCTCCCCCACGCCTCCCTCCTGGCTGCCCCTCGCAGGCTTTTGCCGCCTTAACTTTTGTCCTTGTCCCGCTGTGTTCCTGCTAACACCACCAGGCACCGTTAAACTATAATGGCAAGCTGGCTGGTGTGATCCCATCATGACATGGTGTCAGGTCCAGTCAGTAAAGGTGAATCTGAACTTAAACTTAGCAGCCATAAAACACCTCCGCTGTAGAAAGGTTTAAGTATTTTACATTCTTGGAATCTTCTTATAATTGTTAGCTGTGTCGTCCTCACCTGTCATTGTGAAGATCCCCACCACCAAGTTAATGCTGCGGTTTCCCAGCAGAGTCATCTCCATTCCAGACGCTGCACTTTTCTGCTGTTTCCTTCTGGACTTGAAAGAAGCCCAGATGCCAGTCCCGAGGACCAGCAGGTAGAAAAACACCATGGCTATCACTCCAGGGATGTTGACAGCCATGATAGATGCTGACTGTCTTCTTCACTCGCTGATGTCCAAATGACTGAGAACGACAGAAAACAGGGAGAACGTAGCCGAGGGGGAACAGGAGTGACAGAAACCTCTGCCTCAAACACACAGACGCCCTCTGGAGATGTTTGTTTACACTTTCAAGCAGGTTTAGTTACTCTGCAAGCAAACAGGAATTCTGTGCATCTCTGAGTGTTGAACAGCAGCAGGACTGTTTCACTGGAAGTGTGTCCAGTGAGAATCATTTGAACTCCAGTGTTTCATTGTTAGATTACAAATATTTGTTGAGCTCCCCAGTGTCCTCACCTGCATGTGAACAGTCAGAGCTGGACTAATGCATAAGCAGACCAAACGAATGCTTAGGGCTCCCAGGCCGGCACAGGGCCCCTGGAATGCCCCATATACAGAGCTGGGCGGTCCTGTGCTCGCTACACAAGTTGGGACAAATCTCACTTGTCTGATGGAGGGTGTGAAACGACTCAGAGGTATCCATGCGGTTAAAGACACATTATTACCTAATACTACTGTGTGAAGTCTGGTGGAGTGATCAAATGACACAGAGGGACAGAGGGAGCACTGCACAAATCAAATGTTGACATAAAAATTGCCCAAAAAAAAGGCAAAAATGTCTCATTCCAGATAAAACAGTCAACACGTTAGTAGTGTTAGTCGACCGTGTGCTGACGCCTGCTGGACTGGCTCTGTGTCAGCACCGGATGTTTCAACACATTCTCACTCTGACCTTTTCACATATTGACTTTCCAAAAAACGACGTGCGAGGTACCCTGGGTGTGTTGGCTCATATGAATCCCACAGAGGCCGCCCTGCTGCATCTCTGGACACACTCAAGATGATATTTAATATCTGGTTTTAGCCACTAGATGGTCACCTAATGCTGCTCATCGTCCACTGATGCCACGTTAATGATATGTTGCTGTTTAGCTCCTGTTTGGTTCAATCAGAGAGACCTGAGGAGCGAGGAGGTCACTTCAGGGTTAACTCTGGGTTTTCAGTACGATGAAGCTGGTTGTTTTTTGACCAGGATAAATCACCATGGTAACTGATGCTGGACAGCTGACCTGATCACAGCCTGTCGACACCCTGACCTCTGACCAATCAGATCACTGAAGAAAAAAGTATCCATGGACCAAAGTCCAGAGTCTCAGGTAAAAAAGAGGAGCCTGTATGTTTTCTATAGGTCAGTACTTCAGCAGCAGAAACAGTCTGGTGTTACTTCGAAGACTTAATGTGACACATTCAGAGGAGTTTCATCATCATCACACTAAACAGCAAAGAATACTCTGTATTAATGTCACACACAGCTCAGTGATACCTGCGCGTCATTTAGGTCTCGGCCGGCGGTGTATTTTTGGAGTGTTTTAAATGTTTCTACATTTTCTGTTTTAAGATTACAGATTGTCGTTTCCAACCCACACCACTTTCTGTTCAGTGTCATCTCATCTGATATGAAGCAGCCTCCTTCATTCATGGCTCTGATGATGTCACTCATAATTAACACCCTGCCTCTCACATGAACACACACCCAAAACCCAGAGTTGACCGAACAAGTTGATAACCAGCTTTGTGGTACCTTGTAGGACGGACAATGTGACGAGTTAGTCAAACCAGACAATTAGAAGATATCCTGGGTCAGTTGAACTGGTTTCGTAGCACTGAGGCCTCAGGTGAGTGAAGATGATTGTGTAGAACAGATTAACAGATGATGTGATGAGTATGAACTGACAAAAAGTCTTTGGCGCTTGGACTCCCGAGGGAGATTTGATCGAGCGCCATCTGAGCAGTAGTGAGATAAATCCAGCATGGAGTCAAGACACTGGTGGCTGATGACTCTGAGACTGAAGGCTGATGAGGCTGATGAATCTGCAAAGACTGGGCGATGATGGGGAGGTAGAGGGTGCGCACAACTGCATAAAAGAACGACGAGCAGAAAAAGAACCATATTTAAAACATGAAGCAGTGCGATGACAGGCTGATGAAGAAGGGGTGTCGCTGTGCTATTGGTTAACTGTGATCAGCTGACAGAGCGGCTGATGTTGCAACTGACAGCACCCAATAATGTCAGAAAGAAATGAATCAGCGTGCCTGCAGGAGTGACTGTCAGATGTTATGAGAAATATTTTTAAAGACCTAAGACCACACCATCCTCAACACCGGCACCCCCCAAGGCTGTGTTCTCAGTCCACTCTTAAACTCACTATTCACACGACTGCACTCCCATCCATAACACAAAGTGTACATACAAGTTCGCCGATGACACAGCCGTGGAGGGATTAATAACCAACAATGATGAGACAGATTCAGGCCCTCACATCCTGGTGTCACAACAGTGACTTGCACCTCAATTCCAACAAGACAAAGGAGCTCGTCATTGACTTGAGGAGACACAATGACATGACTCATGCCAGTGTGGTCATCACTGGAGGAGAGGTGGAACAGGTGGGGAGCTTCAAGTACCTTGGTGTTCGTCTCTCAGGGGACCTGATATGGGGAGTGAACACCAGAGCTCTGCTGAAAGCCTGAACTGGATATTTTGCACCTCACTCTCTTTGCATTTTACTTAAACCTTAATTTAAACCACTATTTATATTCATTAAAATTTTATATTCAGTATTTTATATATAATGTTCTTTTCTACCTATATCACCCCTTTCTATTATCCTGCTAAAAAGGAACAATCATCCCAGAGCTCCATCATGTTTCAGCAAATAACACCTGGAGTAAAATGTTATAAAAGTGCACTTTGAGACCAAGAAAAAGTTTGCTGAGAGTGAGGACACACGTCATCCCACAGGTGGCAGAAGCACACACCTGAAGCCACAGAGTAGTTTTCCACCTTGGATTAAAACTGTCTTTGTTGTTACTGAAATATTCATGTTGTCCTGAACGTACACGAGCTTCAAAGTCCAGGTCCAAAGCTGACTGCTAAAAGGTGAGGAGCTGTACGGGATCACCTGAGATGGGACCGTTGTATCTGTGAAATGTAGTGAGGGCACATTTTGAAAACGGTCAACCATCCAGCTCTCTGTAATTTTCCACTCGCACCTTGGAGAGCTCAGTGAGACGGGGAGAAGAAGAGGAGGCAGTAAATCAACAGAGGACAAGCAGGAAAGACAGGAAAGACTGTCCATTGTTTTATGTCTGTTACTCTAACGCTAAATTTTGCCTCAAGGCAGAGCCCTCCACAGAGTCAGGTATCAGGAGATAGCCCCAGGGTAACTTGCAGAAAGCTGTCTAAAAGGTTAAAATATGTATAAATTAAACATCAACTCCACATGGGTGGGCAGCAGGTGAGTACAAAAATATATTCTTTATTTTTCAGAATAAACCGCAGTAAAAAGCTGTGCAGTATATGTGTAATATTCTAACATCTAAATCACTATTATCAAGCTGCAGCTCCTTTTATTTTGAAAGTCAGTGATTCAAGTGTAACCTTTGACCCCGTGGTCACATTGGTCACCGACGTGGAGGACTCCAGCCATGACACTGTGCAGCCCGAGGATGAGGTGGCAGCCTATATGGAGTTCAAGACACCCAAGGAGGATCCTTTGGAGGTTTGATGGTGGTGGAGAGTTCGGTCTGACTCCGAAGTTGTCTAAATCTGGCGCTTGGGCAGTGACTTGTGGCGTCAGAAACCAATGAAAAAACGCATCCTTTAATGTCGGCGTGATATGCGCGGCCAGTTGGATGAAAGCGTGCCCCCAAACCCCCTAGCCAGTTTGATTTTGGACTTCAATATTTTCAAAACCCTGCGTGGCTGGATCATGTCTTAAACATTGGAGGACTTTTAATTTGAAGCAGGTAGTGGCCGGCATGTACTCAGTCACAGACTTTTGCTCACCTCGACTGACCCCGTTGTTATGGTCCAGCACATATTAAAATCAAGAACAGTTCATGTAGACACAGACACACAGCAGCTCCTCCGGATCTGTGAGACTATGAGTGTCTGTGTGTGTGTGTGTTCATGGCCGCACTAGTCTCGCACACCAGACCTTTCTCAAGAAAAGAAAGGTCTGGCTGGGCCGACTCTCACTTTAAGATTGGAGAAAAAAAAACCGCCCCGGCTGCTTGTATTTCTTTCAACCAATCACAGTCGTTCTGGGCGGTGCCACAGCAACGCCCAGAACAAAAATATTGCTGGGTGGAAACATGTTTTGGTGTAACATGCCCACAAAAATATCACCTACAGGACGCGAACCATGGCAGAAAAATGGCTACATCCCCGCAAGAGTTGGTAAAGGACGTGTTGAAAATGGTTGAAAACTGCTACACAACTGGAGGTGGTAGGGCGGGACTTCAGCGGGTGGCTCGTTCCACCCAACGAGAGGCTGATCTCTGCAGCAAACTTCCGCCCACTCAGACTATGGCTGCACAGACCACCGCCATCTGCAACGCTGCCTCTGTGTAAAGGTACAGTATGACGACCTCCTCAATCGTCGCTTCATCATCATCCTCACTGTGACCTCATCACATGTCCACGTTTGGTCATGGACTTTCCACGTCCACATATGACGTCCAAGGTACCCTGGGTGTGTTGGTTGTTGACGTTCTGGGACGCCGTGTCAACTTCAGCCTGTTACATGCATTGTCTGTTTTCAAAATAAAAGCACTGCGTCGGTACAATACTGTGAATTGACTTTTTTCCTTCAACAACAAACACGTGGTTGGGTTTGGGACAAAAGAACAGGGTTTGGCTTTAGAATATTACAGGAAGTGAATGCTGCTCTCTCAGGTGAAGGTCAGTGTTTGTTGGACCCATCCACCACCCCTCACGCCCATCCTACTCGTACATTTGCCGCCTTAACTTTTGTCATGCCGCTGCTGAAGTAAAATGGCTCCTGGTCGTGTATCATGCTGACGTTAAAGGACGCCTTTGTCGTTGGTTTCTGACGCTGTGAGTCACTGCCCAAGCTCTGGATTTCAACGACTTGCTTGACTTGCTTTATTTGTTGCTGTGTGAAACTTGTGACTCCGCCCTCTGGTGCCATCTGCTGGCTGTATCTATGACATCATAAAGGACGCATGAGGGCAGTGACGTTTACAATGTTTGAAACGTCGGGAGTATAAATGATCCTTAAGTCTTAGTCTGGTGATGCTGTATTCTTCCATGTCACCAGCTTTTTTGGCTCTTGATAGGCCCCTCCCCCTCCCCATTTAGCCAGGTTTTCTGGTCAGTGATTGATTCTGGTGTCTTTATGGTCACATAAACACATTGGCTGATGGATGATGTCACTGTTGATGGATATTCCTCAGGACTGATGTGGTTCTCCCGGGTGGCGGCGTCTCTGAACACGTGCCAGTCCGCGCAGTCAAAACAGACCCACAGAGCTGCTGCAGCTTCGTCCGTCCACACGTTAACATTTTCCTTTTTCCGATGGTTTGACCCTGTTAATCAGCTGGGAGTCAGCTGGCAGGAAAAGCAGGGAAATACGATCTGATAGTCCAAAGTGGGGGCGGGGAGCTGCCAGGAATGCTCGTGTAAACATGCTCCAGGTTTGGGACACTTTCACGTGTGGTGTGAATGCAGCCTTACGTTCGACAATCCTGGAAAGAAAACACGTTCACAGTTCCTCTGATATTTATTTCTGAGATTCTTAAAATATTATTTTTCTCAGGACAGTCCAGGCTCATTCAGGCAGAACCCACATGTATATTTTCTCACCAACATTAAAACATGTTTCTCTCATAGTTCATTTCTTTGCTGTCAGTGCTCGTACCAAGCAAAACAAAAAGGTTGAGAGACGCAAAGCAGAGGAAACTCTAAATAGCCGAGCCGGAGAGCAGCCGAGCCAGGAGTCAAGTCTTTTTCCCCAGATGAAGAACAGCGGTCCCTCCTGCATGTTCTCACAAAACTCCTCCAGAGCTGCTTCTCAGGAGGATGCAGACGAGTCTACGAGTGTGTGTGTGTGTGTGTGTCAGTCGGTGAATTTTGGAAGTGATTCGAGCACATTTACTTGGACAGTCCATCAGTTCTGTCTCACACCAGAGGGTTACAGAGGAAACAGGGAGGGGTGGTATTAGGAGGAAGAGTAGCGCCTCAGGAGATGATGACGACGTTAAATGAATTCCTCTGAATTAAATAAAAGAAAGACGACGTTAACAACTATCTGGTGAACATTTTGGAACATTTAGCAGCTGAAGAATCTTAAAGATAAAGCTTTCTACTTCCTGGTCCATCTCCGTCCCAACCCTCACCTATGGTCATGAGCTCTGGGTAGTGACTGAAAAAATGACGTCACAGATACAAATAAGTTTCCTCTGCAGGGTGTCTGGGCTCAGCCTTAGAGATAGAGTGAGGAGTCAGACATCTGGAGGGAGCTCGGAGTAGAGCCGCTGCTCCTTCATGTTGAGGTGGTTCAACATCTGATCAGGATCCTCCTGGGCGCCTCCTGTTAGAGGTGTTCTGGGCACGTCCCACTGGTAGGAGGCCCCGGGGCAGACCCAGAACACGCTGGAGGGATTATATATCTCATCTGGTCTGGGAACACCTCAGGGTCCTCCAGGAGGAGCTGGAAAGTGTTGCTGGGGAGAGGGACTGCCAAAGGGTCCAAAGATCAGAGGGATGTCGTATGCTGTAAAGCCCTGTGAAGCAAATTGTGATTTGTGATATTGGGCTTTATAAATAAAATTGATTGATTGATTGATTGATTGATGGATGGATAGCAGCTGAAGAGCCAGACATATTTCTCAGGAGTTGATGGAAACCAAAACAGAGCTAAAAGAGAGTGAATATTGGACTTGCATTCATCTGATGGACACAAACAGTCCAGATGAATGCTAATGTTGCTCTCTGTCTGCTGGATGTGTGAAGAGACGACCGTATGCTAACCCACTGGCCACAGAAATATTTTAATGTTGGTTTACAACTTTTTCGGCTGCTCCCAAGTGGACAATAAAAAACAGTTCAGGCTCAAAAGCTCCTTGAAGCTTCAGAAAAGTGCAAAAATGCTAATGATTTTTTCCACAAGTGAGACTTTAACAGTATAAAATGATCTATCAGTGCAGCTGAAACATGAGCCAACATGAAAACACTCAGATATTCATCAAGGCCTCGTGATCCAACCTGGTCTCACTCTGAAGTCGTCAAAAAGCGGCACTTGGTCGGTGACTCAACCTCAGGCTTTCCTCGTATGCACATGGAAGGGCAGAGTGGTGTGCTCTCTCTGCCTCAGGCTTTCTGTGTAGGCCCGAGGAAAGATGGAGAGCAGAGCCATACCGCTGAATATAATACTGCAAATGGAAATAAAGTTTTCTTTGACTGAAGTGGTCCTGATTGAACTAAAGTTGGAAACACAGAGAGAGAGAGAGAGAGAGAGAGAGAGAGAGCGAGAGAGAGAGAGCAGTACTGAGAGTGAATTCCTGCAGATATCTTTTTTACTACTGGAGTGTTGAAGATGGCATTAGCCAAACCAGGAGAGAGTGCACCAATAAAATATGATAGGATGATTAAAGAAGTTGTTGGCATTATACAATAAAGTTTGGAAGGAGAGGAGAGACCCTGTGAGGTGTGCAACCCTGTCTCACTCTGAAGTTGTCGAAATCTGGCACTTGGGCAGTGACTTTCAGTGTCGGACACCGTTGAAAAAAAAACCCCTCCTTTAACGTCGACGTGATACGTGACCGGTCGCACAAATTAAAAAAAGAAACAGCTGCTGTGTTTTATTTGCTGTGGAAAAGACATTTGATAAGTTGTGAAGGATTGTTGATCAAGTTACACTGAAGGGGAAACGTCTTTAATCAGGTTATGGATTCTTTAAATGGGAAGTCAGTCCGGGTTAAAAATGGAATCAGACCTGTCAGGATAAGAAGAAGAAGAAGAAGAAGAAGAAGAAGAAGAAATACCGGGGGCTGCCTTGGACAGGTGCCTTAAGAAGTTGGGAGTTCAATGCCTTGATCAAGGGAGCAGTCTATGAGTCTGCGCTCCATACTTGTTCTGTACGGGGTCTTGAGCCAGCGACCCTCTGGTTCCCAACCCAAGTCTCTACAGACTGAGCTACTGCAGCCCCAGAAAATAATGTCTTAGAAAAAGTCACGCCCTGGGGGAGGGTTATGAGTCCTACATTAATCTCTGTCATGATAAATGTTATACATGAAAATATACCATCCCATCAGACATGGGAAAGTCTCTGTTTGACGGAGCTTTGTGGAAGAGGAGAGGAAATACAGAACATGTGGTAAAGAAACAACAGGAATGGATCCATAGAGATGAGGAACAGAATCAGGTTTAAAGTTCTCTGGAAAAACATTAAAGTCATGCTGTTGACAATGAGACAATCAGGGAAGGAATTCATAATTTTCCTTTTATTATTCTTTTTGGGGGTTGTTTTCTCTCTCTCACTCCTTCCCCGCCCTTTTCTTTCCCCCGTGTCAGGGTGTGAATGTGATGATCTGTTTCCTGTTTTATTTTGAAAGTCTGTTGTTTGTCTCTCCATGTCCTGTCAAGTTTCCCATCGCCCTGACTGTCTGATTGTTTTTTACCTCTGGCTCATTAACTCCCCTGTCAGAGTCTATATAAGTCTGTGTCTTCCCTTTGCTCCCTGCCTGATTGTCTTGTCCTTCGTGTGAGCTCTCCGGTGTTCTACTTCGTGTGTTTTACCTTGTGAGATCGAATTGTTTTGTTTTTAGACCAGCAAGTTTTTGCCTGTTGATTTGGTGACCTCTGCCTTTGGTGTACCGACCCTGACTCGATTATTGAACCTGATACCTGATCTTTTAATTTAATTTAATTTAATTTAATTTAATTAATTTTTCTTGTTATTTTACTTTTTCTTTCATATTTATTTATTTATTTATTTTTCTGTCTCCTTTTTTCCCTAAATTAAGTTTGCTTAATCTGTCTGCCCCCGTGACGCTTCCCTCTTTCAAGAGGGCTGGAACGAGGAGCAGATCACTGAAATATAGTTCACTAATCCAAACGAGAGCAGATTATGGTTGTGTGATGATGAATGGATGAGTGCTGTCAGACCTGGATGTTCTTCAGGCTCGAGTTTTAAGGATCTGTGATGAAAACAGTACGAGTGTTTGCTCTTCAAGCTGACGCAGGAGAAATGTCACTGTGGCTCTGCAGGAAACAGCTGATGGCCAAATACTAAAATATATGAAATATGTCCTGGAGGGTTGATGGGGAAAAGTACAAAAACAAGTTCTGGATAGGTCGACAGGAGAAAGGAAAAACAAAGCTTCATGACATTGAATTTTGTCTGGTTGTGCTGTGACCTGTGAGACCAGGTTGGTGCACCGAATGGCAACAAGTCAAACACTCGTCTGTGGTGACTCATGGCAGCGCTGTCAAACATTAAAACAGGATCTGACCTATGAAACTCTGCTTACTGGTTCAAGATTAGAGGATGTCATGATCCTGGGTGATGGTTTGTATTCTGTTTTATTTTGGTGACTCATTTCTGATCCACTTCCTGTTGAGTTTCCCGCCTGTCCCACCCTAACGTTGTGCACCTTTGTCTCACTCCTGCACAGTGAAGTGGAGCTACAGTTCCAGCTCAATGAGGACATCTAACTGGCCTACTGTCCTTGTCCCAGTACACAAGCACGGGAGGGGAATCCATTTATTGAGCCAAGTATGTGTGACTCCTCTACGATAGGTGGAGATATGCCCCCTTTCAGCTTGTTAGTGTTGGACCTTTTTCCTGTTGACCTATTACGTCACAGACCAAACAATGGACAAACAAGTTAGCTACGGTTAGCTAGCAGCTAACTGCTACCATGGTGGACAACTTTACAGCTCTGTACATTTGGTCCGTCCAAAAAGTCACGACTCTGGATGTAGATTTCTCCGCGTTGTTTTAGATATTTACTGTGAGATATCTTTTTGAGATTTGATTACTTTTCCTCCTCTGCAGCCCTCCCACACTTTGAAACATTAAACTTTCTTGTGAACATCGATATAAGAGTTTTATTTTGTGTTATATCTAATTAAAGAGTTGATATCCTTAAAAATGCACAAAGGGTTAAAACAGCCCAGTGTGGAGTTTTTGGATCGACTGCATTCACGACTGAAATCAAAACACTCTGGAAGTGGAGCCTGTCAGCCTTTGATGTCCGACGTGTAATGGGATGTTTCCAAAGCTCTTTGTCCATATGGCTGCTGACACGTACAGCAACAGTCTGCCTACAGAGGGGGGCGCTCACCGCTCCACATCTGGCAGACAGACTCTGTCTCTCAGCTCTCTATGAGGACATGAGGACAGTTGTGTCTCTAGTTGTAAGAGGGACATCACAAGGAGAGGCTGTTGATGTGAGAGGTGCAGAAACTAAACTCTTGTGCGACCGGAAGTCGACCTGGGAAAGAGCAGGAAGCCCCAGTCATAACACCTCCAGCTCTCTCTGCTGCTCCAGAGAGGCATGAATCAACACTGACACGCTCGGCTGCCCGTGACCACATCCTCTCAGCTTAATGGGCCCTCACAACACAGGGTGGCCCCCCACGACTGCTGTACCCACTCCTCAACAAGGAGCCCCGTCTCACTCTGAAGTCGTCGAAATCTGGTGCTTGGGCAGTGACTTGTGGCGTCAGAGAAAAGGCCTCAGAAAATATGGTCATGAAATGTGTTAAAGAAATGTCTAAAAAAATAGAAAAATGTCTTTAAAAAAGTAAAAAAGAAAAAAAAATCAAGAATTAGTGATTAAATGTCCAAAAGAAATTGATAAAATGTCTGAAAAGCTTCATGTGAGGGACTGCAGCCTGGGGGGGTTGATCACAGGTGCAGCTTTGCCTGAGACATGATGACGGCTAACAGGTCAGTTCTGGTTCTCAGCTTTACGGGTACGGGCGGGTGCAGGTTTTCAAAAATGGACCTGTGCAGGACTCAGAGCAACCTTACAATTAGTGTTGCTTTCATTAACGGAAAGTATGACTAAATATCGTCGTCAACGAACCTTTATCACGTGACGAAAACGAGATGCAACGTAAATGGTGGTCATGTGACCATAACTATAATTAAATATATAATGCAATATTGCTGACGAATAAAAACAAGACTAAATGTGGTTTACAAAATAAAACCTCTGCTAAAATGTCTCTTCATTTTCGTTGACCAAAACGAGACGACAGGAAATAATGTTATAATGTTTAGTCACGTTATTATTATTTTGCAGTATTTCTGTTTCCTAGGCTGTGCGTCGCACTGCGCAGACGGATTACAGCCGTGACGATATACAGTCCAACATCACTCGCTCTCATGTGATATTGCTTTTATACAACAGTCCAAAAACAGCTTAAACAGCAATGCTGAGTAAGGAAATGTTAACAAAAGGTGATGAAATAAATCATTTAAGTATGTTATGTAGCTCCGCGAAAAGAAAACAGTTCCCCCGGTCTGTTGCCAGGCAACGCAGCACACACACCAGGAACTCACAAGCTACTTTGTATTTACACTGATCTGCAGCTGTGTAACTTCGTCCAGTTCAGCTGATGAAACGTTGGCAAACCTGGATGTTGGCACGGCTGGATTCAGCTTCAGAGATCAGTACCTCATCAGTTGATCATTGATAATTCCTGACCGTGTTCGCTTCATTTTTGCTGCTCTCCAGTTTGTCGAGGTCGACTGATGTTACACAAACACGTATGGATGTCTGCACAGAAGAGTCCTGGCTTTCCTTTTCCTCGTCCTCTCCTGACGACCACTCAGAATTTAATTCAAATGTAATTTTGGGGAAAATATCCATCTTCTTGGTGTAACGCTATAGTGTCAGTTTGCGTCAATGAGTGTGACAGTTGGTTAATTAACGGTTGTATTTATATTTATAACACCTGTGAGCGGAGTGATTTTTTTGTTACAAGTCCCAGTGATGTTATACTCTATATTAAAGATGAGAAAGAAGTGAACTCACCTCCACGTTCGGATTCTCTGGCGGCTGCTCCCCCTCAGCCTCCGTCCTCTGGGCCGACTGCTCCTGAAGTGACATCGCACTTTAACAGAATTCATTTAATGTCTGAAATGAATCAAGCTTAAATTTTAAACCTCGAGTCTAAATATTGTTAAACTCTCTGTGTTGTTTGTTGGACGCAGTTTGTAGGGGAGGAGCTTCCTACAGAGGTTAATACAGTATTCTGTTGTTTATTCTGATACTTGTGATCATCAATAATCCATCAGATCCTCATAATTCTGATTTATTTCATCAGACTTCTTGTTCGATAAATGAAAGTTTCACCCAGTAATGACTGACCTGATGTGTGTGTAACTTGTACACGGGAGTGTGTGTGTCAGGTCACAGGACTTTTATTATTATTATTTATGATATCAGTGATTGAGTCGACTGAACTTTTATAAAATGTGTAAAATGACATGTGTATCCTCTGAGGTGCTGCAGGCAGAGCTTCACATCTGATCCATAGATTACAATTATCCTGTAACAGGCTCAGCATTAAAGCAGACATGCTGCATGCAGCCTGGCGGCGAGCTGCACCCTCAGGACGGACAGAGAAGTGACGGACATGATGGATTCCGACCACCCATCCACTTCTCTGCAGCACCCAGGCATGTTGCTAACACTCATACACACAGAGCCAATTATCACGACACCAGGCCACACACACACACACACACACACACACACACATACACACAGTGATGCCAACTTATGTCAGAATCAAAATAAAAGCAGAAGAAAGACAGAGTTTCGGCCGCGTCTTTATTGTTGTAATTATTTTACTCTTACGACAGGGTGTTTCACTTGGAGAAGCAGCGGCGGCTGCGTGCCAAGTGAAACACGCGGTCGAGTGCCTGCCAACCAAACGCAGCAGCAGTATGTGAGAGTAGATTTGAAATGTGTTGGCTGAGTGTTGTGTGAAGTGTGTCATGGGGCACGATGGGGAAAACTCTCCATTGTTTTAACAGTTAGACTGATGTGATCCTGAGCCTCCATCAGGACAAACACATTTTTGTTTCCGTAACCATAACCATAACCGTTCTACTGTTTCAAAGTCTCGACACCAGGGTTGAAGTTTAACAGGATTTTATGGAACCTTTTATCCATGACAAAGACGAGATGGTGACGAGCTAAAAATAGATCCTGATGATAAAAACTAAGACAAAATCTTTGTTTCATTTTTGTTGATGAGACGAGATGTGACGAAAATGTTAGTGGTGGACTGTCAGACATTGAAAACCTAATAAAATGGGTAAACTCCAGTAAATAGTCTGCACCAGGATGTTTCAGTAGCCAGCAGAAACACTCACACCAGAGCCGCTCCGCATTTTATTGCAAATGTACTCAACAAAGAATCAGAAGTATTTTGCAAAACTTCTTCAGAGGTACATTTTACACATATGCATTAGCATAAATAGGTTACGGGACACACGTGACCTTTATCACAGACAGATTTTATCATCAGCAGATGGATTTATTATTGATATTACTATTGAAAATCACATATCTACATCATAAAGTCCTGTGGTTGGTTCGTTTTTGTTCACACCACAAACAAACCGCACCAGAGTCCGTTTGGACGCAGACTGAGACCGGTTGGTTCGGTTGTTTGGTCCACACCAGGGTTTGATTGACAGCTTTCACACCAGTCCGAACAAACCGCACTAACTGCACAAACACAGGTGAGGTGTGAAAGCACCTTAACGTCCAGGCCGCTGTGGGTCAGCAGCGCTAACACTACAGTCACACAGCACGCCTCATTTTTCACACTGTCCCATCCATGTCATCTACACATGTCACACCACCCTCCTGACCCCGTCAGCTCCCCCGGTCGGGGCCAGTGTTGATGTTATTTTACGTCCCCAGCAGCTGCAGCGTAATTTCCTGAGCATCTTGGTGCTTTTGTCCACACTCCAACCTGCACAGCGAGAAACTTCCAGTTGCAGTGAAGATTTATGAAACTCTCGCTGTCGGGGGCGAGCGTCCTGTGAAGCAGGCGAAGGGTTCGTTCTTTGAACAATAACATCCAGAGGCAGAGCATCAGCTACACTGGTCTGAGAGGAAGGAGCTCTGCAGAACCACGACACACTGCTTTATACTCACATTCGCAAATACCTATGTTTTCCTGCTTCAACATTCTGAAAGATTTTGTATCTTGTAATGTTCTTAGTTTTTTTACTGTTGGAAATAAAACTCTTCTATCTGCAGTAACTACTGTTCACTCAGAGGAAGACGTGCTCAAGATGGTCGCTTAAAACAGTTTCAGCAAAAGCAGCACTACTGTGACAGAAAATAACAAATTAAAATGATGTAGTTAAAATTTGTCGAGTTTAATGTTGAGATTAGATGAACAGTAAAGTCGTGGGCCGTTAAACCAAAGCAATGAGCTGAAAGACACTCAGATGCCTCCATAGACGTCAAAGTTGGTGATTAGTGTCTGTGGTTTTGTCACTATGAATGACGCCTTTCACACGACACATAATCATTTGATCCTGTGTTACTATAAAGACACGGATTAGTGCAGCTCAAAGTAAAAGTAATAATGTAGAAGCACCTGGTCAACTCATCCTCACTGTGACCTCGTCACATGTCCATGTTTGGTCATGGACTTTCCACGTCTGCATATGACGTCCAAGGTACCTGGTGCGTTGGCGTGGTCTGGGATGCCGTGTCTATCTTATGGGACGTGAATGACGCTCTCTTAGGTGAAGGTCGGTGTTTGTTGGACCCATCCACCACCACTCCCGCCTGCCCCACTTGGACTTTCGTCGCCTTAGCTTCCGTCCTTGTCCTGCTGCGTTTCTCCCTGACGCTGCCAGGCGTCGTTAACCTATAACGGCAACCGGCGGCATACCATGCTGACATTAATGGACGCCTTTTTTGATGTTTCTGACTTTGCAAGTCACCGCTCAAGCGCCAGATTTTGACAACTTCAGAGTGAGACCGGGCTCCACATTCACACCTATGGACAATTTAGAGTCTTTGGACTGTGGGAGGAAACCGGAGCGCCTGGAGGAAACCCACGCTGACACGGGGAGAACATGCAAACTCCACACAGAGGGGCTCCCCCACCTCAGGGTTTGTACCAGGAACCCTCTTGCTGTGAGGCAACAACACAAACCACTGCACCACTGTGCAACCCATTTTTCTCCTGAACAGTGTGTATTAAAGCCGAATGTGGGATCTGGTTCGTTAATAACGTGGCCAATATTTGACCCATCCTGAATACTCCTCTGGTGTGAACGGGTCTGAACAGATAAGACGTCTTTTAAGTCATGCTCTTGGCAAAGTTCTTGTAACGAGTGTCCTCAAAGGACCAGCTGTGATCACAGCGCACTGACCTGACAGAGCGGCACCCTGCGACCACACCTCCGACTACGAGGATGCGGGCAGCAGCGGCCCGAGCCCTGACACTCTTTGTAGTTTATTATCATCTGTTGATCATGGCATTTGAATACAGGCTTCACACTGAGCACGATACTTCCACCAACACTGAGAAGACTTTGTTAATCCCATTAATCTGTGTGTGCTTTCTCTACCTCCTCTTTCTCCTCTGCTGTCCAGCCTCCCACCCACCTTGGCCCGTGTTCACTCTCTCCTTCTCAAGTTTTGTCTCCCTCTGTGTTTCTCTCTCCCCCTCATATTCTGGACAGTTTAACACATGCCAGACCTCTTCTGAAATGTGTATGAGGGGAAAAGAGAGACAGTGATGAAAGACTGGTTTAAACATGTGCAAGAAACAGCTGTTGGCACATGTGCTTCTTGCATATATATTTTCTATTTGGGTTTTCAATATTACGGTTTCAGAGGAATGGCCTCAGTTTATTTAATTGTCAGCTGTGACCATTGTGGGGTTTGTTTTGGACCGCTTTGGAATTAATGTCTAGTCACGATTTGTTTGGGAACGCTAAAAGGAGCAATTGTTTTATATGTTATCTGTGCGTCAGCTCCAAAAGAGTATGATAAACACTTCACATGACCCAGGACACAGGCAAGAACTCTGTTGAATAATCAACCAGAGCTGTATTCAGCACCACTTTAGTCAAGTCTTCAAATCGAAGGGGTCCAAGTCGAGTTCAAACAGGCTTGAGACAGACGAGACGGAGACCAAAAAATCCCAATACTGTCCAAATATCCTTCACACTGCTATCAGTAGACAGAGAGAGAGAAAAGCCAGCTGGACTCGGGCAAGGATGGCACAAGTCCAAGTTAAAACACAAGACCAAGACAGGTCCAAGTCAAAACATAGCGGAGTCTCAGAGAGGACCAGTGTGTCGGATTTAGGCAGACATATGTTACCTTTGACATTTATATCTATATAGGGAGCATGTCCTCGTCGCATGTTGCACTGCCATGTCTCTTCACACCATCTCTGACTCACCTGGAGTCTCATTTATAAACACTGTGTACGCACAGAACGATGCTTGAAAGAGGCGTACGCCACTTCCTACGCAAAAGTTGTAATCTATTAAAACAGACTTCATGGGAGAAACCTTGACCCATGCTTACCAACATTTTGCAGATGGTGAGGTGAAGCCTGATTGTAGAAATTGTCCAGTATCATTTGGTGCATGCCATTTTTGGCTTTTGTCCATACATTCATTTTTAATATGGATCCTACGTGTCGTTTTATAAATGAGACCCCTGGTGTGATTGTTTTGGATATAAAGAGACCTGAGTCCTGCACCTGATCGGGCACCTGACAGGTAACCTGCAAAAAGCTGTGTAACAAGCATATGTATATATAAATGAATGGGCAGCAGGTGAGAACAAAAATTTATTTTTCATTTTTCAGAATAAAACGCAGTAAAAAGCTGTGCAGTATATGTGTAATATTTTAACATTAAATCACTATCATCAAGCTGCAGCTCCTTTTATTTTGAAAGTCAGTGACACCAGTGTGACCTTTGACCCCGTGGTCACATTGGTCACCGACGTGGAGGACTCCAGCCATGAAACTTTGCAGCCCGAGGATGAGGTGGCAGCCTACATGGAGTTGGGATCCTTTGGAGGTTTGATGGTGGTGGAAGGAGCATGCTAACATGTTTCCTAACCTGGCAGTGATTGAATGTTTTCACCATCCAGTCAAAGAGACGTCCAATTCAAGAACAGAGAACCAGCTTCATGTGAGGGACTGGAGCCTGGGGGGTTTGATCATGGGGGCAGCTTTGACTTAGACATGATGACAGGTAACAGGTCGGTTCTGGTGCTGAGCTTTACAGGTATGAGCAGTGCGGGTTTTCAAAAATGGACGCATGCAGGACTTTGGAAGAGATCTTTGCAGACGATTCTGCTCACGCTCAAAACCTCCTGAACAATGACCACTAAAGGAATTCTCACTGTGAGAACTTTCAGCTGGTTGCAATGTGCGGTCTTCACCACTAGATGTCGCTAAATCTCTCCAAACCTTACACACTGGACCTTTAACATTCAGACATGAATGAACACTCTCTAAAAGAAAGCAAATACATCCCAAAATGTTTAACTACTTCCTTCAGCATTTCATGTCACCACCTGAGTAAAAAGTTTATGATCTTATTGTCTTTGAAGGAAACAGATAGCCCACTGTATTAGCAGTATTCTGGATCTCTATATCTCCACACAGACCTGGATTTCATGCAGGACTCCAGCCTGGTAGACTCCCCAAGATGCTCAAGTGGGGGTTCGTCTGTCAACAACCTCTTCACCAAAGGTTTAGTGTCTCTGTCAGCCCATTCTGTCTGTGTGTTGCTGTTCCTCTTTTCTTCTGCTGCACTTTATTTCCTGAACGTTCTGCTGAGATCACATCTATTCATTAGGTGCACCTTAACCATACGAGAAAGGGACAGGGGGAAACGGAGGAAATGTCCTCTTCCATGCAGTCTGGTTATTTGTGGTTGCGTGGAACGTTGACTGAAGCTCCGGAGCAGGAGATTTAATGAAGGACTGGTGCGGTGTCAGGAGCCAGCGGTTGGAAAAAACCAGCAGGGCAATGACAGCATGTGGCACTTTGGCAGCTGAGGAGACTGGATCAGTAGTGGTAAAACGTCCTGATGGGTGGAAAACAAAACCCTGGAAAATTGCACAGTGACTGAGGAACACACTGAGCTGAGTGAAGGATGGTGGAGCAATTAGATCTCTGGAAGAGGGAAGACCCTGGAAATCCCCAGGAAAACAAAAACAGCAGAGACGAATCTAAAGGAAAATGTGTGTGACATAGTTGTCTGTGACTATTTCACAGTTCAGCGCAATAACACTCATTTTATACTCAACAGCAACACGATCCTTCCTGAAGACAGTAAAGTTCTGTTCTTTTTCATTTGTATAGTTTAAATACCACCAACCTTCATATCAACATCTCGATCCTTCAGCTCCTGTCAGTCGACTGTGAGGGTCAGTAGATCAACCTGGTCGCTGCAAACACTCACAACACACATCTGGAGCTTCTAAACAAACACTGAAGGACAATGAAGCTGTTTCCTTTAGAAAATCTACTGAAATGTTTATGTTTCATCGAGCACAGCTACACCTGCATGGCTATCAGCCTTTGATAATCAAGGTAAGACTGGGAGTTAAAGTTCACACAAACATACAAACTTGTCGGTAAATACTGAGGTGATGTGCCTTCTCATTACCCTTACCCGCCTCTCTTTTATCATAAGGCAGGATTTATGCTTCTGTGTTGGATCCACACAACATTGGGCCTAATGTTGCTCTCTTCTCTGATCCGCTGTCAAATAATCCAGAGTGCTGCTGCTCCCATTTTAGTTTCTTCACACTGTCTTCATCAGGTTCAGGACTCACTTTAAGATACGTGTTCTCACGTACAGAGCCCGTCATGATCAGGCGCCGTCTGAGGGGCTGGTATCTGCTCTGTGTTTTACTTTATTTCTAAATATGCCACTGGTGAGTTGCAAAGCTTTAAGGGGCCACACATGTGCTGCGTCTTTAACGGTGTATTGTCTGTGGGACAGGAGTGACGCTCTGACAGCTCTGCACTAACATGATCAACTCCTCCTCCATATTTATCACTGATTGAGGGACAGATAGCTGTGATTGGTTGGTCCTCGTCACAACATGTGGTGCACGCTGCTGTGCTCAAAAAGTTGAACTCAATTTACCGCAACTGTTGCACCCTAAACTATAGACACTGGGGAGCGTGTGCCTCTCACTCTGGTGTCGCTCTGGCGTCTGAGTGCGCCTGTTGTGCGTCCATATTAAATATGATGGATTACAGGGTGCAAAAAGTGCGGCATGTGCACGGCCCCTGGTGGTTGCTAACAAGTGACTAAATGAGACAACAGTACATCATGAGCACGGCTTTACAGCCTTGTTGCTGTGGCAACATTGAAGTCATGTGACCACGGTGTGGTTTGTTTATTGCCTAACGTTAGCTTTTTACCTCTGGTGTGCGGGTCGGGTCGTAGGACTTTTTTTAACGGGTGCAGATAATGATGGGGAGCAAGTCGGTTCTGGTGCTGAGCTTTACCTGTAGGGAACTGCCCATTGGTTCAACAGCCCATTGTTCCGACCATTTTAAACTCATTGTTCCTAAGTCCGTTCTGAAATCATTAAAATTAAGGTCTGGTTGGGTTTAGGCACAAAAACCACTTGGTTAGGATCAGGAAAAGATCATGGTGTGGGTTAAAATGAAAAAGAAAGTGACAAACACATAAGCCGTGAGCCTGCTCCGCCTCAAGCCGGTCGCGGCGCACCATACACCCGCCGCGAGCCGTTCAGCACCGCGGACAGTCGGACTAATGGGATGTCGAACCAATGACATGGACCCTTACCTGTAAGGGTGGGTGCAAGTTTTCAAAAAGGAACCCGTGCATACATATCGTCTCAAATCGATCGCAGGCCCCGGAATCACATCAAATCGAAACTGAGGCATAGCAGACATTGTAATATCAGCAAAGATCACATCATAATGAAACGAGTAAGTTAGCTCTCTGATGCAGCAGCACTGACAACGGAGTGGTAGGGCCGAGGGGAAGTGTTGGGGTTGGTCCTCAGCGTCTGAGTGTTCCTGGTGTGAAGTCACTTTGTGTTTGTGCACCTTCATTTCTCAGTCCAGGCAGCCAAGTCATTCGTACCACAAGTCGAGGTGGATCTGAGCCCAGCAGCTAAAGCTCTAAATGGGTAAAACAGCTGTCAGTCACAGTCCCCTGCCAGTTTATTGGAGGGCTTGTGGTTTCCTGTTTCGTCATTCAGTCTCTTTCAGCCACGATCTGCAGAATCTGAACAACTTCCTGAGCACAATTCCTTGGCCCCTGATCCCACTTTCCACCATCACGCTGTGGTATTAGACTTACAAAGGTTACCATCACATCATTACACACGTTTAGGCAGCCCTGAAGAAATAACGATCTGAATTACTTCTGACTGCTCCCTCTCAGTTTCTATGGTGAATTATATTTGGATTCATTTTTCTCTCCCACAAAAAGACAATGTGATTCATGACCTGCCTCAAAAGATTTTAACATCCCTGATCTTCCAGTTATGATAATTATTTGAATAAACATGTAGCAGTTGTAGATTTTTCACAGATGGCCATTTTTAATATTTCCCAGATGAAACACCTGGAAACTTCCCAAAGTGTCTGTAAAATCTGTGAGAAATCCAGTACAGGAACATCCATGGTCAGAGCTTTTCCCAAAAGTGCCTGAGTCACTGAGGAAAAACTGAGACTCTGCTTCACAACACTTGTTTCAATATCTCTCCTCTCAGCTTCAGCTCTCATGAACGATCACGTTCCTCACCCTCGCAGCGCACATTCATCAGGTTTGTTAAAGCATTCACAGAAAGAATCCCGCCTTGGAGCGCAGCACTTATCAACACCGCCGCAGCGCTGTAAATCTCACTAAATCGTTGGGTTAGGAAAGCAAAGCAGGCCCTCCAGTCAAATGTGGAAAAGTCTTCAGCTGGCTGTGTTGATCTTGGCACGGCGGGCTGCAATGACAACATGACCCTTCCTGCTGAAGGAAAGCTGCTCCCTCAGGGGTCAAGGTACGAGGTTCATCCAAGATCAGGCATGACGCTGGCCAGATGCATTCCACCACACCCGGCTTTTTATCCTCCTCTCAGCGAAAACACAAACCTGGATCATCATTCAGAGGGAAATATAAGAGCCCGACCATCAGCAGGCTTCATCAGGGTTAATGCTGACAGCTAGTTTAGATTGATTTTAGTCCTGAGACGAAAATGTTTATTATAGTCACATTTTTGTCCTTCACAGTTTTACTCGACGAAAATTCAAAACACTTTAGTCACGATGTTTTATATATATATGTTGTTCTCTTTAAACTGACCCACTGATCATCATCTGAAAAGCTCAACATCTCTCTATTTATGCTCTCAACAAATAACTAATGTGAGCCAACTAGGATTTGTCCCCAGGTTCATTGTAAACTCTGACTTATCCATGTGACTGTTAAGAAGCAGAAACATAACTTGTTTCTTCATGTGCAACATGTTAGTCTGGAGGTTTAAACTGGTGTCCTCTCACAGAGTTGGTGATTCAAACTAAACTTTCATCTCTGTCAGAGAAAACTGATCTGAGTTCAGACTGTTTACTTACAGCACAGCTACACTCACAGATAACTGAGCCTCCTACCTGCCTGTCAAACACCATCAACCCACAAACCTTCTCCAGTCCGGACTGAGTGGAGTCCTGCGGGGTGAAGCTGTGAAGGCTGCGAGCGGAGCTAGCTGCTAACAGCAATTAACAAACTCCACAAGTCCATTCAGCAGCTCCACCATCCACAGTCAGACACACACGGCTGATTATTTACTGCTGAATTACAGCTCACAGCTCGCACCAACCCAAACATCCTGGTGCAGACTATTTACTGGAGTTTACCAGCCTGTCGCTCATCAGGCATCTGAAGATCATTACAAGAACAATGTCCGATAGTCCACCACTAATATTTTTGTCACGTCTCATCAATGAAAATGAAACATAGATTCTGTCTTAGTTTTTACTATCAAGATCTATTTTTAGCTCGTCGTCATCTGGTTTTTGTCATGGAAAAAAGGTTGTCGATGAAAAACTTTTGTCATAGTTTTTGTCATGGAAATGAACACCACTCTCCATCTGGAGGACCTAACCAGCATTTCTCACCAGTTACTATAATGCCCCCTTTAGTTTTACTTCCTGTTTAACAGTTAAAGTTCTTAAACAGAGGATGGGGGTGTGTTTAATAGTCTGATGTGACCACTACAACATGATCGCAGCTACAGTAGTTTAGAAAAAAGCAATATGGCACTTTGATGAATTCACTGTTTATTGGAGCACAAATGAGACAATTAGCACAACATGATGACTCTTTCTCTCTTTCTTCCCTCGTTCTCTTCCTTCTCGTCTCCTCCTGCCGCAGCTGTCGGATGTTGTAATGACGAGGTGCCGTTTGGCTGCTGCCGGTCACAGTCCACCAAAGGAAGGATAGATATGTTACAGAGGTCCGATATTTGAAATGCAGTTACAGGATGTTTTAGAGATGCGCTGTCCTCCATCGGCATCGGCTGTTCTCGCCTCAGCTCTTGCACCAGCACCACCCTGCTGCAGTGATTCTTCTTATTTTTCCTGACAGGACTGCTGAAAGCTAACACACCTGATTAACTGATGAATCTGTCAATCAGAATCATAAATTTGACTGACAGGTTTATCAGCCAATGGTGATGTTCGTTGACCTGCGACGTCAGGGGAGTCTCAAAATTTACCACACAGATTTCTCTCACAAATGTAGAGAGGTTCACAAATGAGAAGCAGTTTGTAAATGCACGTGAATTTATATTACAAGTGTGCCTCAAAATAATATTTGTGAAACAGATCGTGTGCATTTCCGAATTTATATTACAAGTTTGCATAAACATTATATTTGTGAACCAGAGCGTGTGCATTTGCGAAACAGATCGTGTGCATTAGTGAGTCCGAAATACAACTGTGAACCAGAGCATGTGCATTTGTGAAAAACCCTGCGTGAGTTCATTCATTATGAGACTGATCTGACCCCATATTGTTGATCATCACATGGATATTGACCTCAAGTCATCATTGCTTTATCCTTTAGCAGTTGATGTGTAGAAAGCAATAACTAGCTAATTAGCATGCCAGCTAGTTAAAATATTGCTGATTTGATGGTCTGAAGCTGAATCTTCATGTGACAGAATAAAGCAATGATGAATTGAGGTCAACATCCATGTGATGGTCTCAAGACAACATCATATAACAGAGACAGCTAGCTAGCATGCAGACAGGGGACAGACCAGAACACACTGGAGGGATTATAGATCTCATCTGGTCTGGGAACACCTCGGGGTCCTCCAGGAGGAGCTGGAAAGCGTTGCTGAGGAGAGGGACGTCTGGGGTGCTTTGCTCAGCCTGCTGCCCCCGAGACCATGAAAATGAATGGATGATGGATGGATGTGAGTTAAAACACTAACATCGTTTTATTTTCTACATGTGAACATTATTCTGTAGCTGTGAGTGGCTGATGGTAAAATCCACCCCTAAATGTAAACGTGCTAAGAAACTGCCACCAAGACTTGGTTTTGATTTTTCTGATTTATTTACGTTAGAAATCTGAGTTCAGCAGAGCAGGAGGAGAAACACATGTTCACCAGGTACATTATTTTAGGATGCAGGAAGAAACTTGAGAGGTTTGCATTTGGCGATTACAGTTTTGAGACCTCTTGATAAATTATTAAAATTCCAAAGCATGAGCAGGAGTTCCTTCAGTTCAGTTCATCGTACACAAAACATCTTTGTATTAATCAATAGAAGAAGTACAGTAGAGTTTAACCGACACAAGTTCTCGACAGTGCAAAATAAAAGCCTTTCATCAATGCAAAGCATCTCTGGAATGTTCTCTGAGTCTCATTAATCGTCTGTTGGGAGGCTTTGCTCACAGCAAGCTGTATACATGTATTTTTAATGTCTCACCAATGTTTCCTCATTTCTGTCCAGTCCTGTGACACCATGGAAGGTCATAGGTGAGGATTCTCTGAGCTGTGGTTGCTGTCATGGCTGTCCTCTTCAGTCGCCAGCCTCGGCGAGCTGGCAGAGCGCTTCAGTCCCACTATCTCTGAAATCTCAGAGGGAAGTAACGTCCCTTTTTTCACATTCACCAGCTCTTTCTCTCGTGCCACCGCCCCCTGCTGGCCTCCCTTCACACGCTTCCACTTCATCCTCCGGTTCTGGAACCAAACCTTCACCTGAGAGGAGACACAAAGCAGTCAGACACGGTTGATGTGGTTCTTTGTACTCTGCAGTGCAAGCAGCAGGAAAGGAGCTGGAAGCTGTGGACATGACAGTGGACTTCAGCGCAGCTCAGGAAGTTCTACCTGCTGATACAATAACTCAGTCTGTTCTCTGCACGTCCAACACTGTGGTCTGGATCAGCCTCCCACAAAGAATCACTGGTGCCACATCTAACTTTTCAGGACTTATACACCTCCAGAGCCTAACACTAACAGGCAGGTAACATCACTGCAGACAGAAACAGTCTGACTTACTGACATCTTATGTTATTACTTATTGTATTGTTAAAGGTAAGTTAAAGAAGACTTTTTATGAGCTCAACAGAGAAATTTCTCTCAAAGTTTGATCACAAATTAGTTAAAATCCGAGTCAGTCATTGGTCTCACTCCTAAGTCATCGAAAACTAGTGCTTGGTTGTGATTTCCGGCATTAGATACTGACGAAAAAATCCACCCAGTGGCGCCAGGGGGAGACGTGGCCAGACAGCAACGTAAGTTAAGGACGTGGATGTCCGAGTAGGGTTGGTTGGTGAGGTGGTGGATGGATACAACAACCACTGACGTTCAATGTAAAGTCAAACCCTGTTCTTTTTTCCTAAACCCAACCCCATGTGTTTGTTGTTGAAGGGAAAAAAAACATTAATTCCCAGTATGGTACTGACTTAGTGCTTTTATTTTGAAAGAGACTGTATCAAACTGTACATTTCCTGTGAAAACAGAAGTGTATTTTGAAAACAGACAATGCATGTAACAGGCTGAAGTTGACACGGCGTCCCAGAACGTCAACAACGGACGTCATATGTGGACGTGGAAAGTCCATGACCAAACATGGACATGTGACGAGGTCACAGTGATGATGGGTTGGATTAAACAGCATCACTACTACACAGGTGTGTCCTGGGATGGTCACAATGAAAGGACACTTTAAAACGTTAAAAAGTTTGATCACTCTTAGGTAAAGATCAAAAAAGATAAACGCACATCCGACCGTGAAAAATTTTTTGGGTGCTGCATCAAAAAAAGTATATACGTGAAATCTTTCAAGTTTGATCACACAACACAATGACACAGATTTTTGAAAGTTTGACCTTCTGACCTTTGACCACCAAAATCTAATCACTTCATCTGTGAGTCAAAGTGGATGTTTGTGCCAAATTTGAAGAAATTCCCTCAAAAGCGTTCTTGAGATTTCACGTTCACAAGGATGGGACATACACATGGACAGACGGACGTACGGACAACCCAAAAACATAATGCCTCTGGCCGCGGCTATAGGGTTGGCTGACATGTTGTCATTGTCCTCTGGGTGTGAGTGTAATGGTGAGGGCCATTGATTGGACGAGTGGTGTGGTGTTGCGTCCAGTATCACAGCACCATTCTGTATTTCCAGATAAAAGCTGATGAATGAGTCACAGCAGCCTGTTCGCCTGACTCCACAGATTAGCTCGTATTTATGTCTCTCACAGTGATGAATAAGCTGCTGCCTCAAACGGGACCAATGAGAGACACCCTCAGCCCTCTCCTGAGTCCTCGTCCCGTCCCAATTTTCTGCCTCGTAGGGTAGACATATTGGTGGAACCCTTTTAGATTAAACAGACTGAGGTGGCCTTCTGCAACGAGTTGAGCTGTTGATGACGCCGCACGTGTGAGCCACTGGCGGTGGATAAACAGGAAATAGCTGATAGCAGGAATTAGCGAGCAGCTAGTAGCAAGAGGGAAACACAAACCTGACAGACACTGTAAAGATGAGCAACTGGGGAGACAAGGAATTGCGCGCCCTCCTTGGGAAACGAAGAGGCCATTAACCGTCAGATGACGGGGACGGTGAAGGACGGGCCGACTTACGAGAGAATCACCGAAGGACTGACCAGCCGCGGCTTCCCTCCCACGTCACTGTTTACATCACACGCTGAGCTACACGTTTTGTTACTTGCTCACGCCCCCCATTGCCCCGAAAAAGGCACATTCTGTATAAACAAAAGTAGGTAGGCGGCATTTTGCTGCACTCCCCGATTTTGTTTTTATACTGCCAATGCTGAAAAAAGACTGATTGGGCTTTCCTGCAAATTTGCACAATTCCTGTTTAAAAAGGGGCTAGAGACAGACAACCATTCACACTCACATTCACACCTACGGACAGTTTAGAGTCATCAATTAAGCTGCGTGTCTTGGACTGTGGGAGGAAGCTGGAGCACCTGGAGGAAACCCACGCTGACACAGGGAGAACATGCAAACTCCACATAGAAGGGCTGTTTGCCTTTTTTTGTGGGTTTCTGATGCTGCAAGTCAGTGCCCAAGCACCAGATTTCAACAACTTTGGAGTGATACCGGGATTGAAAGACACAAAAATGCTCCATCGAGCTGAGTAGATCAGCAGAGGTGAGAATAATCCTCTATGAAGACAAATGACACCACTTGTGTGTTTGGATTTTTGCTGCTTTAACACCGGGGCATTAAAAGGCCATATGTGTTTTAATATCATTAAAGAAACAACATGAGTTATAAATCTGTACATTTGGTGGGAAGCAGAAGGTTTAACATAACATTAAGATGTTAAAGATCCAGATCAACTGTCTCACACGCAGATTTATTGGACTACGATTGGGGACATTTGCAGAAGCAGCCAATGTGAGGGGGAGTGTTGAGGGACCTGGCTCCAGACAGGAGGACCTAAATCCTGGGTGAGTTGTCCTGGCTGTGGCCTGATCCAAAACACTGACTGGTTCTAGCCAACAGACCTCCGAATGCACTGAATGTGTGGGGGTGCTGAGACTGCAGGGTTGTTGTTGGACGCAAGTGTTGGACTGTCTTCAGACCTATACAAAGACTTTCACAGGACAATGCAAAGCCAGAGTGTGAAGATTTAAAACCAGTTCATCCTTCTAAGTCAGTGGAAGCAATGTTTCCCCCCACACAGAGGAAGTTACTGATCTGAAGGTTTAAAGCTTCAATAAAAGATTCTTCTGTACAAATCCTGTCTGAATGACAGAGTCACAAAACCTTCTGCTCGTCTGTGACTGAGGAATAATCGATTCACTATAGTTTCACTTAACAGCCAAAAAGTTGTGTAATGGGTAAAAATTAACTCCACATGGGCGAGCAGTGGGTGAGAATAAAAATCTATTTTCTTATTTTTCAGAATAATGCAAAGTAAAAAGCTGTGCAGTATATGTGTAATATTCTCACATCTAAATCACTGTTATCAAGCTGCAGTTGCTTTTATTTTGAAAGTCAGTGACACCAGTGTAACCTTTGACCCCGTGGTCACATTGGTCACCGACGTGGAGGACTCCAGCCATGAAACTTTGCAGCCCGAGGATGAGGTGGCAGCCTACATGGAGTTCAAAACACCCAAGGAGGATCCTTTGGAGGTTTGATGGTGGTGAAAAATATTAAAAATGTCTGAAAAAAAAGTTAATCAAATGTCGAGATGTAGTGATTAAATGTAAAAAAAAAAAAAAGTTGATAAAATGTCAGAAACGATAGAATGTCCTAAACTAGTATGAAAATGTGTCGATAAAAAGTCCTAAAAATATTGTAAAAATATTTGAAAAAAAATTGGGAAAATACCTGAGAAATATTATGAAAATTAAAAATGTTAAGCAAGAATAACCCTTCTGTTTTCACTTTTTCAAGGCTCACTCTGACTCATCATAATATAAATTCTGTAATCCCATAAAATTGCGTGTTTTTTTAAGATGGTTATTGTATCATGAAAAACTCATACTGTTGCAACACTAGTTTACATACAGTTACATACATCCTTCAAACAGGGTTCCTACACATTTGGAATTTCAAAATTCCATACTTTTCCATACCTTAATTTCCAGACTTCTCTGTGGTTTTTTTTTTGTTTGTTTGTTTTTTTCAGAGAATATGCGACATCTGAGTAAATACATCAGTGTATCATATTTCACATCATATTTAATTACTCTTAATAGGCGAGTGTAGCCAAGCACCATAATGGCATGCAAATAAAACCTCAGGTAAGGTCAATGTCTGGGCTGAGGCAAAAAGGTTGGGACTCTGGGTGCAAGCGATGCAGTAACGAGACGTCGGCGTTTTTCCTTTCACGTGGCTCAGAATCGCCTTCTCCCCCATGTTGGCGATGTCAAACGATTTCACACAAAGCTTGCATCTAGCTCTGTGTGTGAATTGGCAATCCTTGGCCAACCAGTATTTATATACGGTATTGTAAAGCCATCCATCCAAAAACTTGCATGTACCCACTGTGAACCACGTGAAACTCGTCTTCTTGTCGAAGGTGCAGTGTTGGAGTGAAACCTGATACCTGGGGGGCTGGAGGAGGGTCATGGGGCAGCGGACTGGACAGACCACTTGTCAATCAGGTAAAAGGGGCGGTATGTTTTCTGAGACGTTTGCTCTCACACAAACTGTGCTTGGCCCGGCATAAAACACGATCCGGATTAATTAAATTATTTTTGGAAATACCTAATTTTCTATCTTAGAAAACAGTATTTTAGAACAGTGGTAATAGTCTGGAAACATAAATATTTTTCCATACTTTATTTTTCATTTCCCATACTTTTTAATACCTGGAAATTGATCAGATTTATTTCCATACTTTACATACTTGCGTAGGAACCCTGTTCAAAATAAATGTAGTACATTGGGGTTTTTTTTTACCTTCAACATCAAACGCACCTGGTTGGGTTTAGGAAAAAAGAACTTGGCTGTACATTCATACAGGAAGTGAGCACCGTCCTCCCAGGTGAAAGTCGGTGTTTGTTGGACCCATCCACCCCCCCTCACATCCAATCTACTCAGGGTTTTTGCCCCATTGACTTACATTGTTGTCAGGCCGCGTTTCCCCCTGATGTCATCCGGTGCTGCTGCACACTGATGGCGCCCGGCTGTTTATCACACCAACATGATAGGACGGCTTTTTTCATTGGTGTCTGATACGGACGTCACTGTTCATGCACAAGGATTCAGCAACTTTGGAGTGAGACAGGATTGGCTTCATGTCAAGTTTACTTCTCTTGATTGATAGTTAATAAATAAAGTAGCTGGAGAACACTCTTTGCTAAAACACTGGTACGACTCTTTTAATTCTCCTGTCTTCAGTCCAGTGAGCTGACTCTTCTCACAGTCACTGTTCACACACACTTGTTTCCAAACACTTCTAACCCCCAGAATGAACACCAGCAGGCTGCGCTGGTGTCCACGTTAGTTAGCACACCGCTAAATTCATACAAGTGTTTCTCTGTGAGCATTTAGAGGACCATCTGGACCGTGACACTCAGCATCACAGAGTCACTTCACAGACACCGAGAGCAGCACGCTGACGTTTCAAAGAGTCTCTGTGTTTGGAATCGATTAACCTCAGAGCGTTAGCATGACATGGCCAACCGTTTGCTAATGTCTCCTGTGAAGTCTGTTAATGGGAGCCATATATCTCCATCCACAGACTGATGGACGTCACTGTGCTCAGGATTCTCTCACAAAATGTGGCGAACTAAAGCAGTTATGACTGAATGTTTCACTCTGCTGTTTTTCTGAATGAATCAGAACCTGATGGCAACAAGGATAAGTCCTGTGAGCTGAAGGTTAATCGACAACACAAACATTTGTATATCAGTTATTTAATGACTTTTATTCTGGTAAAAATAAATTACTGTGTTTTAATTTGAGAAGGACACTTTGTTTTTCTCACATGCCTCCAAAGTAAAGGAAGACGCCATGAACAGAGCAACAGAGAGTTTAAGTGTTGCTGTTTTAGTGACAATGCGTGTTGGTGAAGTTCTGAGCAAACGACTGGACAAATGAGACGTGGATTAAACTGCTCGAGCTGCGTGAGAGTTTGCTAACAGATGTTTAGATATAGTTTAGGCCCCTTTTACTCTAATTCATCATGAATTTTTATGCCTCAATGCCAGCAATAGCCGTGGCCAGCTGGCAGGCATTATGTTTGGACAGTGACTTGTGGCGTCAGAAACCAACGACAAAAGCCATCCTTTAACATCGGCATGATACACAGCTGGTTGTTGTTATAGTTTAACGGTGCACAGCAGCTTCAGGGGGAAACGCCACAGGACAAAGACAAAAGTTGAGGCAGTGAAAGTCTGAGTGGAGCAGCGGGAGGTGTGGTGGATGGGTCCAACAAACACTGACTGTTACCTGAGAGAGCGGTGTTCGCTTTCTGTAAGATTCTAAACCCAACCATGTTTCTGTTGTTGAAGGACAAAAAAAGTTAATTGCCGATGTAGGGCTTTTATTTTGAAAGAGAGTATATGCAAACTGTACATTTCCTGTGAAAACAGACCTCATCGTGTGTTGGTTGTTGACGTTCTGGGACGCCGTGTCAACTTCAGCCTGTTACATGCATTGTCTGTTTTCAAAATACACTTCTGTTTTCACAGGAAATGTACAGTATCTTTCAAAATAAAAGCACTACATCGGTACAACACTGCCAACTGATGTTTTTTTCCTTCAGCAACAAACAAGTGGTTGCGTTTAGGAATAAAGAACAGGGTTTGGCTTTAGAATCTTACGGGACGTGAACACCGCTCTCTCGCGTGAAAGTTGGTATTTGTCGGACCCTGCTACAACCCCTCCCACCTACCCAACTCGGACTTTCGCCACGTTAACTTTCATCCTTGTCCCCTTGGTGCTGCCGGGCGCCGTTAAACTATGAAGGCAACTAGCCACATATCACGGCAACGTTAAAGGACGCCTTTTTCCGTTGGATTCTGACGCTGCAAGTCATTGCCCAAGCACCGGAGTGAGACCAGTCTCGAATTACTTGCAAGGGCCCACTGTCTTTACGGGCCCCTTTACCCCAGGGGCCCCGGTGTAATTGTCTATATTTACGCCCCTGGTCCAGTATAATCAAAACATTGAAAAATGTTTAAATGACAACTTTAACGTGTGTCAAACACCTTCTCCTCCCTTCTTCACCACTGAGGAGCAACATGACACGTTTGAATCACTCGTCCTGACGACAGTATGACTGTGCTGATTTATGACCTCCTGGACTTTTATTTTTGGATCTGTGCTTTAAAAAACAGCAACTCCAGTGATTGTCAGTGAGACCTGCTGATTTTGTTAGAATACCTCTGGCTGCCAAAGGATGTTAATAAAAGTCACGGCCCATCGAACGTCTCTTTCACTGTATTTCATGACTTGGAGCACATAAGCTGGGAAGATTCTGACGGCTATTTATCACTCTGCTCCTGTTTAATCGTGCTCTGCCCTCATACTGAACCGCAGTCATTCAGCAGGTACCGTACTTGTCGTTCCGTGAGGTCGAGGTTGACGGCGATTTCGTAGCGTCTCAGTCTGGTCAAATAGTTGTGGTGTGCAAACTCGGACTCCAGTTCCCGGATCTGTTCTTTGGTGAAGGCTGTGCGCTCCTTCCTGGGCTTGCTGTTCATGTCTGACTTACAGCTCCCGTCTTGGGACTCTGAAATGAAAAACAGAACATTTTCCAACCACAGCTGAGTCTCCAGAAGAGTGGGGAGGAAGAACAAAAAAAAGGGGGTTGAAAAAAATTAGAGGGGTTTGACAAACTGCAGGGGCCCGTCTGAAACCAAAATAAAATGGAAGCTGAGATGATGAGGAGTGCCAGTCACCTTTTACTGCAGAGATCTCAGTGTTGCATCATGTGGTGTTTAACCTGAGCAGCAATCAGTGAATATTAAAACTCTTCCTCACACTAATGCCTCAGATTAATGCTCTCACTGTTAGCAGCTACTGTATGAGTAATAATAATCTACAGATGCAAAGCTTTTCAGAGGAAACATACAGAACAGCATAACTCCAGTTTATTATAATGAGGGTCTAATTATAGTAGTTTGGAGCATTATTCTGATTAATTATAAAAACTGTACTCACTAAAGTCACTGCTGAGATGTCAGAAACACGAGCAGTCAGACGAGCTGATAGTTAAACCTGATTACCTCAATGAGGGATGCACAATAATATCAACACATCATCTGTATCAGCCTTTAAAAACAAGAACTACATCTGTTTTACTAATTTCTTAAACCACCACAAAGTAAAACAAAAGGCTGTGAATTATAATTTTCATCTGGGCTTTTCAAATGTTTAAGAAAACATTCTGTATAAATGCGTATCCTCCTGAGAGCAGAGCTTCTGTTTGGTCTGCATTTGTAGTTTAGGATCTGATAGATATTAAAAACTAAACATTGTCAGCGATAGTAAAGTCTCAATGTCCTCAATCAATGAGCCAATAATAGAGCCCAGTCTCACTCTGAAGTCGTTGAAATCCGGCACTTGGGCAGAGTCAGAAATCAGCAAAAAAAAGGTGTCCTTTAACGTTGGCATGATGCATGGCTGGTTGCTGTTATAGTTTAGCGCCGTCGGTGATGTCAGGGCGAAACTCAACAGAACAAGGATGGAAGCTAATGCAGCGAAAGCCCAACTGGGGTGGACGGCTTTTACCTGAGAGATCGGTGTTCACTTCCCAACCACGTGCTTTTATTTTGAAAGAGACTGTATCAAACTGTACATTTCCTGTGAAAACAGAAGTGTATTTTGAAAACAGACAATGCATGTAACAGGCTGAAGTTGACACGGCGTCCCAGAACGTCAACAACCAACACACCCAGGGTACCTTGGACGTCATATGTGGACGTGGAAAGTCCATGACCAAACGTGGACATGTGACACACAGTGAGGATGATGATGACTTTCTATTCAACATATTAACGCAATAAAATGTCCTAAAACAAATATATGTAAAACAAAAAAAGGTGACGTATTATTTTGGCCGGTAAAACATTCGCTTGGATTATGTTCGTCAAAAGTAAATTCTGGACGTTGATGTTAATGCTTAAAAAAGAAAACTGTGAGTGTCCAGCTGCATGAGGTGTGGTCAGAATAAACTGGAGCAGGAAGTGAGTCCATGAAATTTAATCAGTGTTTCACAGTTAGTTAGTTTGATTAATAATTTTCCTGTTGCCCTTTATAAGTTTACTGTAATTCATTTCTTTAACCTGGTGGTTTGTTTACCACCTGTCTGACCATTGACTGCTCGCCTGTCTTGCTAATGTGTAAAGTGTGACACACTACACTGTAACCTGACGTGCACCTCCCCAGAAATATAACTCCACAGTGTCACAGTGACACAGACCTCCTGTCTGTCTCTGTAAGCTGAAACCATTTCCCTCAGTGGAAACAAAGCTTTGATTTACTTTAATGTCACAGATAAGAAACAATAAATTGTGAAGACAATAAAGCCTCCACAAAGTCTTGTGTGTGATTTATCCTGGCTTCATATGAGCAGAGGAAATCTCTGCTAGCTGCTAGGCTAATTTATACAATATAAAATGCCATAGACTTGTGCTAATAATGTTAGCACGTTGTATTTGTGGGGAAAATGTGTCCAGATAAAGACAAGTGTTTGTCTGTGAATGCTGCGAGTTATAGTGAAGCTGATTTGTGTTTGACACTGTTTCTATTAAGCCATGTTTAATGTGTGTTTAATGTGTGTTTTGAATCAGTCAAACTTTACAGCACTTCACACAGTCCTCCGCCGCCAAATAGTGTTTTAGAGGTGTAACTGCAGAGTGACACAGACACACCAGTATAAGTGCTCACTACAGTGTAGGCTCTGCCGCATAGATATAAATCCACCTTAACATGTTGGTGGTGATGCAGCCTATTATTTATAAGAATCAGTGGTGTGCAGTAGTCAGGACGGACCCTTGTGCCAGATTTTGCGTTGAAACAGCTAACGTATATTTTATGATACAGACTCGATGTTGGACGACATCAACAAACATATTACCAATCATCACTGGAAATCTGTGACAAAAAATACCAAATAAAATAAGAAAATATTCACTAAATTGATTATTTATGCAAGTGTCTGTTAAATGAACATATAATTGTCTTTATTTACACCCCTGATAGGAACTGTATTCACACTTATAAATGATAAACGTGCAGCAGATTTACATCCAGTACCATCATCATCATCATCATCATCAGCGTCGTCCGGTTAGCATGAGAAACATTTATGGGATGTGTTACGGGAAGCGCAGAGTTCATGTCACGTCTCCTTCTGACAGTTAAAGGCACATCTGAGGTTTTACTTTTAACAAAGTTTAGGTTACATTCCGTGTTTCCAACCAGAGAGCATTGTGTAAATCTCTGCACTCAAACAAACCTGTTGTGAGAGAATATACTTCCTCAGAAAAACATTTGCAGGACCAATCTTCTTTCATTCAAACCTGCATTGTTTAGATCGGTGTTTTCTCGTCTTCCTGCCACCACCTGTTTATTACTGGAAACCACTGGCAGGAATGTGCGTCAGTTCGTTTTGTGCAAATGCACAAAAATACAAACAGAACATTTCTCTGTCGTGCTTCTAGTCGTCAAAAAGACCTTAAATATTTATTTACTTTTCTTTTAAGTGTAATCACAATTTTTTCCAGACCTTAAGTGTTTAAATGTCTCGTCTTAACCACACCTTCACAATCTTTTATTTGCCGTAAACACAATCTTTCCTCAAACAGATCCATGTTCAGGGGAGGAGGGCAGTCACGCCCATGATTTAAAAAAACGCTCATAAGCGTGTTTTTTGAGGGACGGAACTTTTCATGTTCCTTTTTTAAAAACTGCTCTTTACTCGAGTTTATTTTAGAGCCGCCAATCTTCTTTTTACTTCACTACATTTGCCGTTTATACCTTCATCACAATGACTGCTCTAAATGCAGTCAGTGTCTGGGGGGAGCATGCCATAAGCACCTCAACTGCAAACCAGGTGGCCCACCCCAACCTCAGCTGACCCTGCAGCCCGGCCTAAAGCATCCAGGATTTTCAAAACTGTATTTTTCTGCTGTTTTCTGACTACAGTGGCCTTGTAGTCCAAAAAGAACATCCTGCTAACGTTACAATGACCTGCAATGAAGACACACGCAGGAGCACAGAGCTGCCCACTGTTAGGGGGGTTATAAGGGTACAGATGACCCGGCCCAGGGCCAAGGGGGAGCCCATGAAGAGGTCCATGTTTGACCCTCTAATGGGATCAAGTACAATTTACTTACTGACTATATCATTATATGTATTTACATGATAAATAAATGTATTTCCATCCATCCATTCTCATCCACTTATCCGGGGCCAGGTCTCTGGGGGCGTTCCCAGACCAGATGAGCTCTATAATTCCTCCAGTGTGTTCTGGGTCTGCCCTCTAACAGGGGGCACTCAGGAGGATCCTGATCAGATGTTGAACCACCTCAAGTGACCCCTTTCAACGTGAAGGAGCAGTGGCTCTACTCCGAGCTCCCTCGAACTCCTCATCCTATCTCTAAGGCTGAGCCCAGACCTGCCCTGTTTGGTTGTTTGGCTGGTTGCCTGGCAACAATAAAAAAAGTGCAGCGTTTTGCAACAATCAGTGCCTAAGACATCTACTGGCACCAACCATGGTGAGGTATCTTTTTGGTGAAGGGGCAAATAAACCTTGAGGAAAAAGGAACATTGTTATTTTTCAAAATGGCATACTGTGCAAAAGTCCCCTGGATCAAAAGGAGGCTGTCACTGTTGTTAGACCATCATCATCCTCACTGTGACCTCGTCACATGTCCACATTTGGTCATGGACTTTCCACGTCCACATATGACGTCCAAGGTACCCTGGGTGTGTTGGTTGTTGACGTTCTGGGACGCCGTGTCAACTTCAGCCTGTTACATGCATTGTCTGTTTTCAAAATACACTTCTGTTTTCACAGGAAATGTACAGTTTGCATACAGTCTCTTTCAAAATAAAAGCACTGCGTTGGTACAATACTGCAAACTGATGTTTTTTTTTTCCTTCAACAACAAACACATGGTTGGTTTAGGAAAAAAGAACAGGGTCTGGCTTTGGAATCTTATGGAACACAAACATGGTCTGTGTTTGTTGGACTCATCCACCACCTGTCCCACTCGGACTTTCACCACCTTAATTTTCGTCGTTGTCCGGCCATGTTTCCCCCTGACACTGCTGGTTGCCGTCAAACTATGACGGCAACCAGCAGTGTATCATGCTGAAGTTAAAGGACGCCTTTTTTCATTGGTTTCTGACGCCACAAGTCACTGCCCAAGCGCTGGATTTCGATGACTTCGGAGTGAGACGGGGCTCAAATGTTATTTTCTTTTAATTCAATGTATGGGCACATTTTTAGAATTGGAGATTGTCAGAATCGCTTTAGGGCGACAGTGCTGATAAATGAAAATTAAAATGTTAATAAATAACTATTACTAATTTCCTTATGAGTCTCAAAGCTGAGGGGAGCTACAGAGCCGCAGGTTGTCATCACAGACAGATTGGAAAGACAGAAAATTAAAAGAAAAACATTGATCTTGAATAAAATTCTGGTTTTCCTAAATTATATAACGCTAACAGAGCTGTAAGATCTTAGTAATGAACTTAAAGTAAAGTAAGAGCCAAGCTGGAGTTAAACTGTATCTGAGTATGAGGAATATTTCCATCTGGATCTTTCAGAATAAAAGAAAATAGCCACATGTTAATGTGAATTTTAAGAGCCACTTTTAGTCTTACTCAACAATACTTCTGCACATAAACACTGAGCCTTTCCACCATTGTTCGTGCTTCGAGGGTGAAATCATATTTTCCCCACTCATATTGTCTGTCATTACGAACATATTTCAACTATGCCTTTTATGTATTTGTGGTCAGTGAATGGTGAAAATGAACGGAGCGTTTTGAAAGTAATCCTTCACAGTGAAGAAAAAAAAAAGCCCTGAATAATAATTTCTCCTGTGTTCTCCGCTCCTCGGTGCATAAATCCAGCTGACATTTCATTAGTTGTGTAAATGTGGGATGTGCTGACAAACCGCAGTGTGCCAGGAAAGAGACGCTGTCTGTGCCGTAATGTGAGACTACAGACACCCAATGAATTAAACAAAGACACTGGACGCTTCCTGTTTTTCTGTCATATTATCATCATATTATCCTTGTGTCATGTGATTTCACCCAGTGTGATTCATTAGATCAGATTTAAGTTTTTAATTTACAGGATTTGTGTTGTCCGTCGTTCTGACAGTTGAAATCAGTGCAGCTTTTTCGGCCTCATCGTCATCTCAGTGTGCTCTCTGCAGGGTTGCAGGTCAATAGTTTTGTATATTTCATCATCACAAGTTCCTTTTTTAAAAACACCAAGTCCAGAAAAAACTGTAATAAAAGTGCTGCGGCTTCTCGGAGTGCCAATGAAGTTAGAGCTAGGAAATTGGATTTGGGTTAGGCCGCTGGCAGCCTCAGTGTATCCTTCGAAGTGTTCAATCTGTCAGTCAAAGCTCCCTCTCTCCTGGCCGGGACGTCGACTCAAGGGAATCGGAAAGTTCTCCACTTGGCAGCGGCTCTGAGCTGCTCGTCAACGGGGCTAAATGATGCAGATACGGTGCCTGCTAGTAAATCTGGGGGATATATCCTGGAGATGATGTGGTCTTCTGTGTGCTCTCACCCTTCAGAGGAAACATATGTGTGCAGAAGTAGGGCGTTAAGATTTATGTCAGGAAGTTAGGTTTTTATGCCGCTGATTCTTCACCTACATTTTCACCGTCACAATGAGTCCCACCAACAATGCAGACGACCTCATGACCTCAGTGTCTATTCAGAGCCAGGTTGCAGGGGCAGCAGGCAGCCGCACCTCAGACGTCCCTCTCCCCAGCGACACTTTCCAGCTCCTCCTGGAGGATCAAAGTCATTCAAGATGCCTGAAACTTCCGCCTGTACTCCAGTTTGTCACAGTCACGCCTCCCTCCTCTCTTACTGACACTTCTTTTAGGCTTTGGAAAAATAAAGACATCAGCACAGCAGACCTTCGATCAGTTAAAATAAAAATTCACACTTCCAAGTTCGCATTTTGCCCATTATGTCTAGATTACATCCGCACAAGTACACCACAAAAAAACTGAACTGAACTGTATCCACCTTATTCCTGAGGTCACGACTGCAGAAATGATCATGTGCACAACTTCCTGTGAGACAGAGGTAGTAGCAGTGAGCTAGTTAGCCCCAGTGGCTACTCTTGGTGGCTAACCGCCACCGCTGGTTCTTTTCCAAAGTCATTTGCCGTCAGTTTATTTTCTAACAAATATTTAACTAATGTTAACTTTTTCTAAAATGTCTGTGTGGAGCTCTGGTACCTGTTGCACTGTCATCAGGGCTGAGAATGTATCACTGGTTTACTGTACTGCCTTTATATCATATAAAGAAATTAATCTTTTACTCCTTCTTTATATGACTGTGACTGAAGTCTGCTGCTAAAAATAGTTTTTAATAAATCAGAAGTTATAAAAACATGTAAACTGCGTGGTCTCTAGATGGCATTGCTCTGGCCTCTAGCACTACCGTAAGAAACCTCGGAGTAATATTTGATCAAGATTTGTCTTTTAATTCTCATTTAAAACAAACCTCACGGACTGCATTTTTTCATCTGCGTAATATTGTGAAAATTAGGCCTATCCTGACCCGAAAAGATGCAGAAAAATTGGTCCACGCTTTTGTTACCTCAAGGCTGGATTACTGTAACTCTCTATTATCAGGTAGCTCTAGTAAGTCCTTAAAAACTCTCCAGCTAATTCAGAATGCAGCAGCACGTGTACTAACAGGAACTAAGAAACGAGATCATATTTCTCCTGTTTTAGCTTCTCTGCACTGGCTCCCTGTAAAATCCAGAATTGAATTTAAAATCCTACTGTTAACTTATAAAGCTCTAAATGGTCAAGCTCCGTCATATCTTAGAGAGCTCATAGTGCCATATTATCCCACCAGAACACTGCGCTCTGAGAACGCAGGGTTACTCGTGGTCCTAAAGTCTCCAAAAGTAGATCAGGAGCCAGAGCTTTCAGCTATCAGGCTCCTCTCCTGTGGAATCATCTTCCTGTTACGGAGGCAGACACCGTCTCCACATTTAAGACTAGACTTAAGACTTTCCTGCTAAAGTTTTCCTGCTAACTGTTAGTGTGCTCGGTTGCTTTGAGACGGCTGTCAGAGATGGCAGAGGTATGATCACGTAATCCTGTTTGAGCTCTAACAGGTGGTGAGTTCCATGTTTTATTTCCCAGTTGATCTTGGAAATAAGAATAAACAACTGTAAACAAACTGTTACTATTGAAATCGCCAGTTTTGGTTCAACGCCGGAAGTTGGTGAGTATCATGGGGGCAGGAATAAGGTGGATACACTTATGAATCACAGCCCTGACTCAGTTTGTTGATCTTTTTTCTGCTCATAATTTGGTCTCCACACAGTATTTAAAGGAACCTTCAGAGAAAGAGACCTCGGCATCTCGGCTGGTGATGAAACCTGGGACACTTTCACACATTCACAAATGCTCCGTAAATTCCAGACACCAACTTATTCAATTTAAAGTGCTCCACAGGCTGCACCACTCTGTGCTAAACTTCACTCCTTTTATCCCTCCATCTCTCCAAAATGTAAATCAGCAGAGGGCACGTCGGGCCCCCTCTTCTGGTCTTGCCCTGAGCTAAACAAATTCTGGTCAGATATTTTTAAGTGCTTTTCAGAGGCCTGGGTGGAACTCGACATCTATCAGCTCTGTCCCACTTGCAACAAAAGACAATACAATACGGCATCGATGTGGAAAAAGGAATATTTTAACTTTTGAAAATCTGAGCATGTTCCTTCTTTTCAGACCTGGCTGGCAGAAATCACTAACTTGTTATGACGGGTTCACACTACATGATATCAGCCTGGTTACAGCCTGACGCAGCGTCGCGCAGTGTCGACTCAGACTGTGAACGACAACGAGTGTCGTACGTGATAATCCATCGTTTCATCTTCTGCTGTGTGTCATAGCAGATGACAACCAGCGCCACGTCTGGGACGCATCACGACGTCCTGACAGAAAGTCTAGCATGTTTGATTTCCTTTTTGTCGTCCACGACTTCTCCCGTCACAGCCGTCACTTTGACCAACAGGAACACAGAGTGATCTGTTGCCATGGAAACTGCAGGACAACAACAGCCCAGCCTTTCAGATATTTCCTGTAGGGACGTTAGCACACAGAGTAAAAAGGAAACAGCAGAGGCACTTTATCAACCCGCTGAGTACTGCCATTAGCATCAAGCTAGCAAAGAATGTTCTTTCTTCATAATGGAGGATATAAAGGAATCAAACTCACAGAGAGTGTCTGGGCCTTTACTCAGCACAGCTGCAGAGGCTACCAGCTGCATCTCAAACACACACCACCATTTATCATTCTGGCTCTAGTTTAATCAAACTCAACACTTCCTGTTTCTGTTTCAAATTAAAAGCCTCTTAT
Organism: Cromileptes altivelis; assembly: GCA_013133815.1. Classification (NCBI taxonomy): domain Eukaryota; kingdom Metazoa; phylum Chordata; class Actinopteri; order Perciformes; family Serranidae; genus Cromileptes; species Cromileptes altivelis. Next base: position 40,476,630 of record CM023145.1, read on the forward strand.
CATTTCAGCTGAGAGAATCCCTTCACTTTCTAAACAGGCTTTTATTGTGAAACATTTGCAGGAACTTCCTGTTGAGGATTCAGTGACTGTCATAGTTTGCATGTGGTTCTTCAAAATGTAGCTCCGCCCATCTGGTGACAGTTTTTACGTCACTACAGTAACAGTTCAGCTGGAACATGAACACACACAGAGACTGAGGTAATAATAAGAAGAGGAAGACAAAAATAATCCGATGACATCAAACAACCGGGGATGATGTTTGACCGTGTCGTCGAGCTATAGTGCTGTTTCTGTCGGTCAGTCGCTCACTCCACAACAGGAAACAGCACTTCAGAATTAAAAGCTCTGTGCCTAAAATTCACTGTCCTTAAAAATAAAGTGTGGTTTTTACAAACTTGACACGTTTACGAGTCACTTGTCGTCCATTCAGACGGAACCCAGGACCCACTTTTGGACTGCGGCCCACCAGTAGGGAACCGCAGGTGTGCATGATCACCTTTTGTTGTAAAATTCCTAATTTAATTTAGCTGATGTTTATGATGAAATGTAAATTAGGGTTAAGGTTTGTGTTCATTCATATATTTATTAAATTTTCATTTTTTTGGTGACTTTATTTGACAGGGTGTGAGGGGGGAGAAGGGTGTGATAATATGCAGCAGCAGGTATTGAGCTCGCAGCTGCTGGAGCAGGGACGCTGCCCTCATGTATGGGACGCTTGATCTACCCACTGAGCTGCTGCATGCCCCAACATTCATATGTGTAAATGAAGTGAAAAATATAAATTAAAAGTGCCACTAACTTTAACCTTAACATATTTGTTTGGTACCATTACATTTGATGAAAACATTGTTTGGTCTTTTCATCAATATTATAATTAATAATTCCAAAGTGACTCTGATTCGCTCACTCAACTTAATTTTTCTTTGGAGACAGCAAAATTTTTAGTTTAGCACAACACAGTAATATAAAAGTTTTGAGTTCAGCAGACACAAAGTAAAAAATATTCAAATAATTTAATTTATAAATTTAAGTGTAGCTTAAGTTGTTTTTGTTGTTTAAGCTTTTAATTCTATATTATAAAAATATTGAGTTCACATTTTACATTTTTCTTTTTGAATTTCATTGAATTATAAAAATATATTGTGGCCAGCTGAGGTTTCTTAATTGCAAGAATACGGCAAAGAGATGAACTCTGAACCAGGAAGTGCTCTTTGTTTAACCTCAGCAACTTTATTGAACTTAACCTTAGACACTCTAATCTCCTCACAGGCGGGAGGTCACTAACTGTGTATACGACTTAACTCACGGTGCAAAATATCTGTTACCACAACATGAACTGTGACCCATCAGAACCCCTGTGAAAATCATTTTCATTAACATTTAACACAGATTTATTTGGCGCATGGCCTTGAACACATCGTCTCGCTGCATGCTCGTGCACTTGCAATATGTTGAGTGCGCGAGCATGCCGTTTGGAAAATACATCTGGTCAGAATTAAACGCATCATGATCTTACCTGAGTTTTCATTCTTGCCTTTACTGCTCCTTCTGTCGTGGTCATCTGAAGACAAACTCTGCCGGCCGTATTCCCCAGACACACAGGACGCCCCCATGGGGTCACCGCTGCCCAAGCCGGGGCTGGTGCCACACAGGTTCGGGGCCCCTGAGTACAGTTCTGGGGCCGTGGCCTCGAGCGGCGGCAGGCAGACACTGTGCCGAGTGTTAGGTGAGAGCATCTGCGGGGGGACGGGCCAGCCAGGTGGGTGCTGAGGGTGGAGGGGGTGTTGCTGCTGAGGCAGGTGGTCTCTGAACGCTCCGTTGTCCTCTCCTCCAGAGAAGCCGCAGGGGGGCGAGGAGCTGGGTAGGTCCAGGTAGGAGATGTGGTCGCTCCGGCCATGCAGGGTCAGCGGTGACTGGGTGATGGCAGGGTGCAGACCCTGGGCATGAGGGCTGCGGAGACAACCAAACAAAGATTGATCCATGGTGTGGGAGTCCTCCAAACCCCCACTCCCACCAGTCAAAGTCAAAACTCCCAAAAACAACCAGCAAGAAGAGAGAAGAAGAAGTCAGGGATGTTGGCAGCCTCAATCCCAGCTCCTCTCTGCAGCCTGCCTCAGCTCAGACCTCCAGACCCCCGACCTCCAAAAGAAAGCCAGCTGAAGGAAGGCAGAGATGGTGGCGTTGAAAAAAAGAGGCCTCTGGTAATCCTGAGCATGCAGACGTTTGACAGGCGGATGGTGGGTAAACAGTGAGAGGCGGAGGAGGATCTCAGATGACAGCGGAGAACGCCAGGACCAGTGTGGAAGGAGAGGGAGCTCCCAGGGAAGTTGTGCCGGAGAAGGAGGGAGCGGGAGGAGGGAGGGATGGGGGGTGTTATATATAGGCTGTAACCTGAGAGGTAGGCTGGGTCACTGGCTCGCTGCTACTGACCACATGCATGTGATCATCCTCCAAAATGCAACGCACAATAAATCTGAACCATTCCTATAGCTCTGCCTCAGGAAGAGTGGGCAATGTATTTTGGAGCTGAGCTATTTGACCCTGCTGAAACTGCTCTAGGAGCTGCTTTTTATCAGCTGCTGGTTTTTGGATGTGAAGCTGCAGAGCTCAGAAACTGTTCTGTTGATGATGATGAGCTGTGAGTCAAAAGTGAAATGAGATTTAATCCAAATTAATACTAACTGGTGAAATTATTGAAAACACAGTGATTAAATACTTGAAGAAGTCCAACTGCAATAATTATAGATCATCGCTGTCGATGCATTTCGCACTGAGGTCATGGTAACTTTTCATGGCAGAGCCACAGACTGCAGACTTGAAGACCTGGACTCGAGTCAGACTCAAGTCATGAAAAAAGTATTTGATACTTGACTCTGACTCGACTGCTGTGGACTTGACTCGACGTGTGACTTGTCTCTCTCTAAGGCCCTGATCGCACAGAAAGTGTCTCAGCAGCTGGAGGCACCTTTTTGTGATTGTTTTTAATGAGAATGAAGCTTCTTGCTCGCTGTTTTTGCGTTATGACGCACCTCCTGTTTCTGCGCTTTAGGCACCTGGCGTTTTTGCCGGACCTCTCTGAACTCCTCGAGTTAAAAGAACTTCATCTCAGGGCAGGAAAGCGCCCCACATCTCTTTTCCCCCATTGTCCAATCGGATGATTTGAGAGGCGGGGCTTCTGTGGTGGTCACAACAACAAGTGTACAGTTGGTAAACAATGGAGGAGAAACTGGTGGTAGTGGTTGCTGGATACCCAGAGCTATACGACTTTACAAAGCACAGTTAGCACCATCTCAATAGAAAACAGCAGATAAGTGCAGTACTGTAAACGTCCATGATGGAGGAGAAGCTCCTGGACCAACTGGTGGTACTCCCCATGATCCAGCCTCTTTTTTAGGGTCTCATGTACCCACACAGATCTCTGTTTATCTGCTGACAGCCTCTCACCCTCAACCAGAGCTACAGACAGCACCCTCTGCCTCAACATGGCAGCAGCTACACACTGATTACTGCAGGATACATAAGATTTGTGAAAAATCAAAGTCTTGACCAACGTCCACAAACCAGACTGAACATCAAGTCAATCCAGACCGTAGACTGTATTTAAAGATGGACAACGTGTCCGCGTCCCCCCACTGTACAGAAGTGAAGCTAAAATATCCCATATATGGCCGCTGCCATCTTATTCTGATGACATCATTTGGAGCCAGAGTCTGTGCAGTAGCAATCTCTGCAGTTTTAAGTTTCCTGTCTATACACTTGTCTGACCAGTCGCAAGCAGCGCTACTGAACACATCCTGATCAGATGTTGAACCACCTCAACATGAAGGAGCAGCGGCTCTACTCCGAGCTCCCTCCAGATGTCTGACTCCTCCCCCTATCTCTAAGGCTGAGCCCAGACACCCTACAGAGGAAACTCATTTCAGACGCTTGTATCTGTGACCTCACTCTTTCAGTCACTACCCAGAGCTCATGACCATAGGTGAGGGTTGGGACGGAGATGGACCAGGAAATTGAAAGCTTTGCCTTCTGGCTCAGCTCCCTCTGAACCATGAGGGTCCGAACAGCAGATCCATCTCACGCTACATTCTACCCTCACTGTGAACAAGACTCCGAGATACTTGAGCTCCTTCTCTTGAGGCAGTAACTCTCTCCCAGCCCAGAGACAAAGAGAACCATGGCCTCAGATTTGGAGGTGCTGACTCTCATCCCGACCGCTTCACACTCGGCTGCAAACCACCCAGGTCATGCTGGAGGTCACGTCATCTTTGGAGAAAAATTTATTTGATGTGTACTTTGAGTTTTCAGTTGGGCTCATGTCCCATTTACTAACATGGGTTTATGCCACCAGGGGGCGATCCAGATGTTTTGGTTTTACTTTTGGGGAGCAGTCACATCATCTATCTTTATATACAGTCTTTGGTCCAGGCCCATCTCATCAACACATCCTCACTGTGACCTCGTCACATGTCCACGTTTGGTCATGGACTTTCCACGTCCACATATGACGTCCAAGGTACCCTGGGTGTGTTGGTTGTTGACGTTCTGGGACGCCGTGTCAACTTCAGCCTGTTACATGCATTGTCTGTTTTCAAAATACACTTCTGTTTTCACAGGAAATGTACAGTTTGCATACAATCTCTTTCAAAATAAAAGCACTACGTCAGTACAACACCGAGAATTTATGTTGGTTTTTTTTCCTTCAGTAACAAACACATGTGGTTGGGTTTAGGAAAAAAGAACAGGGTTTGGCTTTAGACTCTTGCAGGACGCAAACACCACTCTCTTGGGTGAAAGATTGTTGGACAGATCGACCCCTCCTTTCCGTCCCACTTGGACTTTCACCTCTTTAACTTTCATCCCTGTCTTGCTGCATTTCCCCCTGACATTGCTGGGCCACATTAAACTATAACGCCAACCAGCTGCGTATCATGCCGATGTTGGAGGACGCCTTTCTTCATTGGTTTTTGACACTGCAAGTCGCTCCCCAAGCACCGGATTTCAACAACTTCCAAATAGCAAACTTTTCCTTTTAACTTGCAGTATGTACCACAGCTGCCTTTGAAAAGTACGTACTGTTGCGTGCTGTATACAATCAGGACTGTCTCATAACATCACGCCCAGAATGTTTTCCCTCCTTCTTTTATATCCGTTACCATGGAGATAAACAAACGCCACTCACAGAGTTTGTATGAAAAAAAAAGGTCACTTTTGAACCCATTGTGAGCGCCCTCTCACAGGTGGCCTCACTCATCTTTCCACCAGGGAAATGCTCGTTGGGACAGTGCAAGCACATGCACCACATCCGCAGGTCCTGTTTAAGTTCCCGCAGCTGAAATGCTGTGTTTACCTAACAAATTAGGATAATTAGTGGCTCTGTAAAGTAATCCTTCAGCGTCAGCCCACAGTGCATATTAATGCTGCTCACATGGTTTCATTTCAACGTGCCTGAGCCGCGGCTCCACCGGGCCGTCAGAGGTAGATGTGTTTCTGCTCTCAGTGTGTCAGCAGCTCGAGGCTCCAGTAACACCAACCTCTAATTTGACAGCTCCCACGGGGGAGGAAGTTTTTCACAGATGAGTTCACTTCATACAACAGTAATCATTAGAGTGTGTGTGTGTGTGTGTGTGTGTGTGTGTGTGTGTGCACGCTGAAACTAGATGGGGTTTTTCAGACTTTTTTTAACTACACAATGACATCTCTTCACCTGGTTGTGTCAGCTTTACAGCGTGATCCAACCCATATGGAGTCATGAAAGTTAACACACATGAGTATTTTTAGATCAAAGCTGAAAATTATCTGCAGTTTTTCAATTTTATTTTTATCCCAAAATATTCCAAATATTCATTGTTTTTTCCAGACTAGCCAGATTAATGTTGACACAGCACCATGTTGGCAGTTACCAGGCACGTCAGAGTCCTGCAGCGGGTCAGCTACCAAACAGGTAACCCTCAACAAGCTGTGTGATGGGTAAAAATATGTGTGTGTGTGTGTACATGTGTATATATATATAGAACTGCACATGGGAAGGCAGCAGGTGAGAACCCTCTTGCTGTGAGGTGACAATGCTGATCACTGCACCACTGCTTATATATTTGAATACTAGTCCATACCCACTGAGTGCACAGTTGCCCACGTAGTTACAGTTTCACATGGTGTGTGTTTGGGATACAGGTCATAGGACACTGCAGATTAAATAGTCAACTGAACCCATTAAGAAGAGCAATGTATTCAGACAGAGTGTTTGTGAGTTTGATAGTACGATTGCTTTATTGAAAGTACAGTAGTACCATTGCCAATAGTGGGATAGTTAGTGGGCTAAAACTGTACATTAGTAGTTGAAAGGCAGATAGTTAAAGTGTGTATATGTTGTATTGACTTAAAAGTGGGGCGCACTGGTAGTTCACATGGGAAAGGTGCGGCTAGCCCTTGTTGCAGCAGCATACCATACCATGACTTAGTCATAGCAAACATTAGAAAACAACACCAACATTGGTCCACAGGGGGAGCCACAGCCATCAGTCGCATTTTAGCCATTTTGAAGCATTTTTCTGTTGTTATAGCGCCACACAGTTGCCAATTAGAGTTAAATTTCTCCAGTCACCTTGAGGCGTCCTGTTCTACATATCTACCAAGTTTAGTAAAAATCCATATGGCGGTTAGGCCTAGATAAGAAATGAGCTCTCTAGCGCCCCCATTTTGTTTGATGGGGTCAATAATGGAGGGGTCCCCTCAGATTATGTGTGCTCATATGCCTACAAAGTTGCGTGGTGATGGCTGAAACCCTTGAGATGTTCTACACCTTTATGTGATGAGCCACGCCCTCCGCAATATTCATTGCCTTATAGAAGCTCAGTTTTAGGAAGTTTTCCAACTTTTGCCAAGAGGGAACTTTAGATATTGCTCCCTAGATTATGTTCACCCAGTTTCATGCAGATCGCTCAAACTTCCTAGGAAGAGATCCATTTGAAGTGTTTTTCAAAAAATTCAAAATGGCGGAAAATCTATATAAGCGGAAGTTATGGGTTCTTGTGTTCCTCATGAGGAGAGGCATCTCTGTGCGAAGTTTCATGTCTCTACCACATACGGGGCATGAGATATGCCCATTCAAAGTTTGACATTTCAGTGGGTTGCTATAGCGCCCCCCTTTGGCCAATTGATGTAATATTGCTTCATTGGCATCCTCCCATGACCCTCTACCACTGTGCCAAATTTCACATGGATTGACCAAGTCAGTGAGGAGAAAAACATGGAACACACACACACACACACACACACACACACACACACACACACACACACACACACACACACACACACACACACACACACACAGTTTTAGTCATTATATAGTGAGATGTGTGTTGAATAATTCATAACACTGATTCAGCCAAATTAGTTTAAGGAAAACTAACAACACTGTCCTTGTTCACTTCACATATGTTTTAATATTTCAATGAAGTTTGAGAAATGTGAAATGTGTCCTCAGTGTTTTCATGTTCGTGTGACACAGAGTTAAACAGTGAAACAACAAAAACAGTTGTGTTATAAACTGACATAAACGTCCTGTCAGATGAGAGTCATGTGACACATTTATTTTGTCTCTGTTGTTCTCAACACTTTAATGTTACTCTGCTGAACTAAACTAACGGTTTTGAGTGCAAGCTGTCTCCAAAATAAGATCATTTCATAGAGTGTGGTGATCTGGAGCATAAGGTGTTTGTCATTTTGACAGTCGGGGACATTTGTGGAGACTTTACATTAAACGTTTGGGGGTTGACACAGTGTGATGAGCTGCTCAGTTTAATATAACAACAGGAATATTAATAAAATAAAGTGATTTCTTCTTTGTGACATATCAAGCTTCTGTTATTGAAGTTCTGTGGATATTGTTATTGGAATAAGTTTCAGCCAGTGTTGGTTTATGAAGTTTATTATAGAGCGCTGGCTCTTGTGTTGTTGTTAATGTGGCACTGCAGACGGCTGTTTTACAGCTGAAAATTTCTTTAATGAGTTTTGAAAAGTTTAATTTCCAAATGAAGAAGTTATAAAGGGCTGTCGGAGCTTTGTTGTGGTGCAGATATTTCCAACTATATTTTAAATGCAGCCTGCTGCTGTGTGAGAATATGAGAAGAGTGAGGACGGTGGAGGAACTTTTATAAAATAAATTAATTTGGGTCAATTCATGTTCCTCCAGTCAGCTGCTAACTTTCTGCCTTTACTAAGAATTACAGTTTTTCACTACTGTGAAAACACAGATCCTGAAACTGAAGCCCTGTTTGTTAAAAGTGCACACACACACACAGATACCAGAGACACATAAATAAGTGAGCACTACATTCAAAACTATATCAACTCTTCTAAAAATTAAACATTGCTTCTAAACTTTCACACAAACACCATATAATTACATCCTGACACCTCCAGCTGCACACGGCCGCGCTACATCTAAAACATTCAAACATTTCTACTTCTCTAATCACACATGCTGAATATAAAAACACTGTGACTGTACGTCTTTGGCATTTTATTTGCAGCATGATGTAAATATGAACACAAATCTGTTTATTCTCATTATTGAACTTAAGATGACACTTGATGATGTTTAAAGTAATTACCATAAAAAATCAGGTTTGTTTCTGTTAATGTGTTTCAGTCAGTTGACAAATTATTTAAAGAAGTCTGTCAAAAATCAGAAACATTTTTGAATTTTCTAAACAGGACTGAATTAAAAATAATAAGTTATAATATCGAATAAAATAATTTAATCTCTAAATATCAACACAGCTTTTAGATAAATATTAATTTGGTTAATTAAGCTTTTAATGCCAAAGCTAATCATGTTGGTTATATTAAATTAATTTACATCATGATACATTTTTAACGATTGTTTACACACTAACATCATAAATAATACACAGTTATTGAAACTCAACACACAAGGAGCAAAACGTGAGCCCAGACTCACACAGCTATACACACATTCAGCCTCACACTTTACACCAAACACACGTCTCTACATCAAAAAAACTGAAAGCCTGTGTGTGTGTGTGTGTGTGTGTGTGTGTGTGTGTGTGTTACAGTTTTTCTCAATTGTTTACACGCAATTTTGAAAACAGGGCTCCTTTTTTCAAAATATTCACACAATTATCCAAACACCACACTCAGTTTTCATAACTCCTAGAGTGTTTGCAAAATGACACACTTCAGTCAAAACATATACACATATTTATAAAAATGCTGTTTTGTTTTCATCTCACTAACACAGTCTTCAAATGATCAGACACTATTGCAGTCAGTTACACACTACAGTGATCAATACAAAATACATTTGTAAAAACCCCTATTTTAGGAAATAGCTGGTCTAGTGCTAGACTTTTTTGCCAGATGTTTTTATGTAAGGAATAATTTAGATGACAAAAAGATATTGTCAAACCCACAACATTCTTCATGATTACATTGAGGTATACAGAGAAAGTACACAAATACAACAAACAAACACAACACTGACTGCAGACTGCTGCAGACTGAACATATTTATTTCTTACCATACTCAGTGACAGTAACAGATCAACAATGAAAATCAGAACAAAATAGTAGTTTTTCTTACTACTGTAAAGTGTAGACAAATAAAAACTCCTCTATTGGGTTTAGGAATGGGGAGCATGGTGGAAGGTATAAGACTGCAAATTCAGGGTGCTCATGGAACCAGTTGTGGACCAGAGCAGATCGATGGAAAGAGACATTGTCCCAAACGACAATGTGCTGCATGTGGTCCACTTGGTTTACAGTAAGCACCTGTGTACTTCCACACCAGGTGGATGTGATTATCCTATTCGTTCATTAGTGTGGTCGTTGGCAAGCAGGGGCTTTGTAATGAGAAGGAAGTAACCTCACGATCCTTATCTGTGTCTAAGGTGTGATAATGCGTGTAGAGTTTTGCAAATCACTGTGTGTAATGTTTTGCAAAAAGTGTGAAGCTGAGTCTGTGCTTATTGTTGTGCAACTATGGACAGCTGTTTTGCTTCTTGAGTGTAAAGAGCTGTTAACTGTGTGAACATTTTCATTGTAGTGCGTAAACAACTGTAAAAAAACTGTAGTCTGTCAGATTATAAAGTTCAAAGTTTGACATTTCAGTGGGTTGCTATAGCGCCCCCCTTTGGCCAATTGATGTAATATTGCTTCATTGGCATCCTCCCGTGACCCTCTACCACTGTGCCAAATTTCACATGGATTGACCAAGTCAGTGAGGAGAAAAACATGGAACACACACACACACACACACACACACACACACACACACACAGTTTTAGTCATTATATAGTGAGATGTGTGTTGAATAATTCATAACACTGATTCAGCCAAATTAGTTTAAGGAAAACTAACAACACTGTCCTTGTTCACTTCACATATGTTTTAATATTTTAATGAAGTTTGAGAAATGTGAAATGTGTCCTCAGTGTTTTCATGTTCGTGTGACACAGAGTTAAGCAGTGAAACAACAAAAACAGTTGTGTTATAAACTGACATAAACTTCCTGTCAGATGAGAGTCATGTGACACATTTATTTTGTCTCTGCTGTTCTCAACACTTTAATGTTACTCTGCTGAACTAAACTAACGGTTTTGAGTGCAATCTGTCTCCAAAATAAGATCATTTCATAGAGTGTGGTGATCTGGAGCATAAGGTGTTTGTCATTTTGACAGTCGGGGACATTTGTGGAGACTTTACATTAAACGTTTGGGGGTTGACACAGTGTGATGAGCTGCTCAGTTTAATATAACAACAGGAATATTAATAAAATAAAGTGATTTCTTCTTTGTGACATATCAAGCTTCTGTTATTGAAGTTTTGTGGATATTGTTATTGGAATAAGTTTCAGCCAGTGTTGGTTTATGAAGTTTATTATAGAGCGCTGGCTCTTGTGTTGTTGTTAATGTGGCACTGCAGACGGCTGTTTTACAGCTGAAAATTTCTTTAATGAGTTTTGAAAAGTTTAATTTCCAAATGAAGAAGTTATAAAGGGCTGTCGGAGCTTTGTTGTGGTGCAGATATTTCCAACTATATTTTAAATGCAGCCTGCTGCTGTGTGAGAATATGAGAAGAGTGAGGACGGTGGAGGAACTTTTATAAAATAAATTAATTTGGGTCAATTCATGTTCCTCCAGTCAGCTGCTAACTTTCTGCCTTTACTAAGAATTACAGTTTTTCACTACTGTGAAAACACAGATCCTGAAACTGAAGCCCTGTTTGTTGAAAGTGCACACACACACACAGATACCAGAGACACATAAATAAGTGAGCACTACATTCAAAACTATATCAACTCTTCTAAAAATTAAACATTGCTTCTAAACTTTCACACAAACACCATATAATTACATCCTGACACCTCCAGCTGCACACGGCCGCGCTACATCTAAAACATTCAAACATTTCTACTTCTCTAATCACACATGCTGAATATAAAAACACTGTGACTGTACATCTTTGGCATTTTATTTGCAGCATGATGTAAATATGAACACAAATCTGTTTATTCTCATTACTGAACTTAAGATGACACTTGATGATGTTTAAAGTAATTACCATAAAAAATCAGGTTTGTTTCTGTTAATGTGTTTCAGTCAGTTGACAAATTATTTAAAGAAGTCTGTCAAAATCTCTAAATATCAACACAGCTTTTAGATAAATATTAATTTGGTTAATTAAGCTTTTAATGCCAAAGCTAATCATGTTGGTTATATTAAATTAATTTACATCATGATACATTTTTAACGATTGTTTACACACTAACATCATAAATAATACACAGTTATTGAAACTCAACACACAAGGAGCAAAACGTGAGCCCAGACTCACACAGCTATACACACATTCAGCCTCACACTTTACACCAAACACACGTCTCTACATCAAAAAAACTGAAAGCCTGTGTGTGTGTGTGTGTGTGTGTGTGTGTGTGTTACAGTTTTTCTCAATTGTTTACACGCAATTTTGAAAACAGGGCTCCTTTTTTCAAAATATTCACACAATTATCCAAACACCACACTCAGTTTTCATAACTCCTAGAGTGTTTGCAAAATGACACACTTCAGTCAAAACATATACACATATTTATAAAAATGCTGTTTTGTTTTCATCTCACTAACACAGTCTTCAAATGATCAGACACTATTGCAGTCAGTTACACACTACAGTGATCAATACAAAATACATTTGTAAAAACCCCTATTTTAGGAAATAGCTGGTCTAGTGCTAGACTTTTTTGCCAGATGTTTTTATGTAAGGAATAATTTAGATGACAAAAAGATATTGTCAAACCCACAACATTCTTCATGATTACATTGAGGTATACAGAGAAAGTACACAAATACAACAAACAAACACAACACTGGCTGCAGACTGCTGCAGACTGAACATATTTATTTCTTACCATACTCAGTGACAGTAACAGATCAACAATGAAAATCAGAACAAAATAGTAGTTTTTCTTACTACTGTAAAGTGTAGACAAATAAAAACTCCTCTATTGGGTTTAGGAATGGGGAGCATGGTGGAAGGTATAAGACTGCAAATTCAGGGTGCTCATGGAACCAGTTGTGGACCAGAGCAGATCGATGGAAAGAGACATTGTCCCAAACGACAATGTGCTGCATGTGGTCCACTTGGTTTACAGTAAGCACCTGTGTGCTTCCACACCAGGTGGATGTGATTATCCAATTCGTTCATTAGTGTGGCCGTTGGCAAGCAGGGGCTTTGTAATGAGAAGGAAGTAACCTCACAATCCTTATCTGTGTCTAAGGTGTGATAATGCGTGTAGAGTTTTGCAAATCACTGTGTGTAATGTTTTGCAAAAAGTGTGAAGCTGAGTCTGTGCTTATTGTTGTGCAACTATGGACAGCTGTTTTGCTTCTTGAGTGTAAAGAGCTGTTAACTGTGTGAACATTTTCATTGTAGTGCGTAAACAACTGTAAAAAACTGTAGTCTGTCAGATTATAAAGACTCACAGGACTCAATAACGTCTGAGTTAGAATGACTTCAAAAGATGTAGACTGTAGCCTACATTATATTTTAAGTTAAACCAGTGGATTCTTTTTTAGCAGGAACATAAACAAAGTACAGTTTATATAATTGTTTACACAGTTATTGAAACTTGACACACTCCTCTGCCTCTTCCTCCTCTTCTTCGTCCTCCTCTTCCTCTAACTCTGTCTTTAAAGTTGTCCTCTATCACATGTGTTGTGTTGAACAAACCTGACTCTGGTTACCTGTGTCTTCACGTGTGTATCCTGAGTTCAGGTGATTGAATGTGATGTTCCAGTGTTTGGCTCTTACAGTTTTTTACAGTTGTTTACGCACTACAATGAAAATGTTCACACAGTTAACAGCTCTTTACACTCAAGAAGCAAAACAGCTGTCCATAGTTGCACAACAATAAGCACAGACTCAGCTTCACACTTTTTGCAAAACATTACACACAGTGATTTGCAAAACTCTACACGCATTATCACACCTTAGACACAGATAAGGATTGTGAGGTTACTTCCTTCTCATTACAAAGCCCCTGCTTGCCAACGACCACACTAATGAACGAATAGGATAATCACATCCACCTGGTGTGGAAGCACACAGGTGCTTACTGTAAACCAAGTGGACCACATGCAGCACATTGTCGTTTGGGACAATGTCTCTTTCCATCGATCTGCTCTGGTCCACAATTGGTTCCATGAGCACCCTGAATTTACAGTCTTATACCGTCCACCATGCTCCCCATTCCTAAACCCAATAGAGGAATTTTTATTTGTCTACACTTTACAGTAGCGAGAAAAACTACTATTTTGTTCTGATTTTCATTGTTGATCTGTTACTGTAACTGAGTATGGTAAGAAATAAATATGTTCAGTCTGCAGCAGTCTGCAGTCAGTGTTGTGTTTGTTTGTTGTATTTGTTTGTTGTTGTTGTATATGTTTGTTGAGACCGCACGCTGAGTCCGGCACCCTGAGATCGCACGCTGAGTCCAGCACCCTGAGTCCAGCACCCTGAGACCGCATGCTGAGTCCGGCATCCTGAGATCGCACGCTGAGTCCAGCACCCTGAATCCAGCATCCTGAGTCCAGCACCCTGAATCCAGCACCCTGAGTCCAGCACCCTGAGACCGCACGCTGAGTCCGGCACCCTGAGACCATACGCTGAGTCCGGCACCCTGAGATCGCACCCTGAGTCCGGCACCCTGAGTCCAGCATCCTGAGTCCAGCACCCTGAATCCAGCACCCTGAGTCAAGCACCCTGAATCCAGCACCCTGAGTCAAGCACCCTGAGACCGTACGCTGAGTCCAGCTTCGAGCCAGAAGAACTGATGGTTTAAAAAATGAATCATAAAGACATTTAATTTGATTCATCTCTCAGCCTCTGAGGCAGCTGCTAACATCTGTATTTATATCTGTAATATGAGCATCTTTGTCAACAGCTGACTGTGAGAGGAAAAGAACTCCGCTGGAATCAAACCTACAACCTCTGGATGATGATGATCAGTGACTGTGTTCTATGACACTATCCTGCACATGTTACTGTATTATATTCAGAGCAGTGTCATGTGCTGCCCTCAGCAGCAGAGGGCAGCGTGTCCACTCAGAAATCAATATGCTTTTTATCGTTCACTCATTCATTTGAGTTATTTTATTACATTATTTTATAAAGTTAAAATCAAACAAAATACTGTTTGCCAGAAATAGTAACAAACAGTTTTACAGTAGATCAAAGACATGTGTGGGTAATGTTGGAATAAACATGATTATGTTTTAAAGAGGAGACCAAAGCTACAGATACATAAATCATTTCCAGTATTTCTACACCTGCACGTGTTTCAAACAGTGAGACTGAGGGTGAGATTAAAACCATGAACATTATAACTGTGTTTCAGGACAGGAAATCATTATTAGAAGACTGGCTTCTTTTTATTTTAAATAATATTTGTAAGAATATGATGTAACTTGAAATGTTAATAGGGTGCAGACTTTAGGGTAAAAACATTTTAATGATTAATATTGTATTGATTTTATTTTTGGTTTTTTTTTCTCTAATCACACATGCTGAATATAAAAACACTGTGACTGTACGTCTTTGGCATTTTATTTGCAGCATGATGTAAATATGAACACAAATCTGTTTATTCTCATTATTGAACTTAAGATGACACTTGATGATGTTTAAAGTAATTACCATAAAAAATCAGGTTTGTTTCTGTTAATGTGTTTCAGTCAGTTGACAAATTATTTAAAGAAGTCTGTCAAAAATCAGAAACATTTTTGAATTTTCTAAACAGGACTGAATTAAAAATAATAAGTTATAATATCGAATAAAATAATTTAATCTCTAAATATCAACACAGCTTTTAGATAAATATTAATTTGGTTAATTAAGCTTTTAATGCCAAAGCTAATCATGTTGGTTATATTAAATTAATTTACATCATGATACATTTTTAACGATTGTTTACACACTAACATCATAAATAATACACAGTTATTGAAACTCAACACACAAGGAGCAAAACGTGAGCCCAGACTCACACAGCTATACACACATTCAGCCTCACACTTTACACCAAACACACGTCTCTACATCAAAAAAACTGAAAGCCTGTGTGTGTGTGTGTGTGTGTGTGTGTGTGTGTGTGTGTTACAGTTTTTCTCAATTGTTTACACGCAATTTTGAAAACAGGGCTCCTTTTTTCAAAATATTCACACAATTATCCAAACACCACACTCAGTTTTCATAACTCCTAGAGTGTTTGCAAAATGACACACTTCAGTCAAAACATATACACATATTTATAAAAATGCTGTTTTGTTTTCATCTCACTAACACAGTCTTCAAATGATCAGACACTATTGCAGTCAGTTACACACTACAGTGATCAATACAAAATACATTTGTAAAAACCCCTATTTTAGGAAATAGCTGGTCTAGTGCTAGACTTTTTTGCCAGATGTTTTTATGTAAGGAATAATTTAGATGACAAAAAGATATTGTCAAACCCACAACATTCTTCATGATTACATTGAGGTATACAGAGAAAGTACACAAATACAACAAACAAACACAACACTGACTGCAGACTGCTGCAGACTGAACATATTTATTTCTTACCATACTCAGTGACAGTAACAGATCAACAATGAAAATCAGAACAAAATAGTAGTTTTTCTTACTACTGTAAAGTGTAGACAAATAAAAACTCCTCTATTGGGTTTAGGAATGGGGAGCATGGTGGAAGGTATAAGACTGCAAATTCAGGGTGCTCATGGAACCAGTTGTGGACCAGAGCAGATCGATGGAAAGAGACATTGTCCCAAACGACAATGTGCTGCATGTGGTCCACTTGGTTTACAGTAAGCACCTGTGTACTTCCACACCAGGTGGATGTGATTATCCTATTCGTTCATTAGTGTGGTCGTTGGCAAGCAGGGGCTTTGTAATGAGAAGGAAGTAACCTCACGATCCTTATCTGTGTCTAAGGTGTGATAATGCGTGTAGAGTTTTGCAAATCACTGTGTGTAATGTTTTGCAAAAAGTGTGAAGCTGAGTCTGTGCTTATTGTTGTGCAACTATGGACAGCTGTTTTGCTTCTTGAGTGTAAAGAGCTGTTAACTGTGTGAACATTTTCATTGTAGTGCGTAAACAACTGTAAAAAAACTGTAGTCTGTCAGATTATAAAGACTCACAGGACTCAATAACGTCTGAGTTAGAATGACTTCAAAAGATGTAGACTGTAGGCTACATTATATTTTAAGTTAAACCAGTGGATTTTTTTTTAGCAGGAACATAAACAAAGTACAGTTTATATAATTGTTTACACAGTTATTGAAACTTGACACACTCCTCTGCCTCTTCCTCCTCTTCTTCGTCCTCCTCTTCCTCTAACTCTGTCTTTAAAGTTGTCCTCTATCACATGTGTTGTGTTGAACAAACCTGACTCTGGTTACCTGTGTCTTCACGTGTGTATCCTGAGTTCAGGTGATTGAATGTGATGTTCCAGTGTTTGGCTCTTACAGTTTTTTACAGTTGTTTACGCACTACAATGAAAATGTTCACACAGTTAACAGCTCTTTACACTCAAGAAGCAAAACAGCTGTCCATAGTTGCACAACAATAAGCACAGACTCAGCTTCACACTTTTTGCAAAACATTACACACAGTGATTTGCAAAACTCTACACGCATTATCACACCTTAGACACAGATAAGGATTGTGAGGTTACTTCCTTCTCATTACAAAGCCCCTGCTTGCCAGCGACCACACTAATGAACGAATAGGATAATCACATCCACCTGGTGTGGAAGCACACAGGTGCTTACTGTAAACCAAGTGGACCACATGCAGCACATTGTCGTTTGGGACAATGTCTCTTTCCATCGATCTGCTCTGGTCCACAACTGGTTCCATGAGCACCCTGAATTTGCAGTCTTATACCTTCCACCATGCTCCCCATTCCTAAACCCAATAGAGGAGTTTTTATTTGTCTACACTTTACAGTAGTAAGAAAAACTACTATTTTGTTCTGATTTTCATTGTTGATCTGTTAGTGTAACTGCGTATGGTAAGAAATAAATATGTTCAGTCTGCAGCAGTCTGCAATCAGTGTTGTGTTTGTTTGTTATATTTGTGTACTTTCTCTGTATACCTCAATGTAATCATGAAGAATGTTGTGGGTTTGACAATATCTTTTTGTCATCTAAATTATTCCTTACATAAAAACATCTGGCAAAAAAGTCTAGCACTAGACCAGCTATTTCCTAAAATAGGGGTTTTTACAAATGTATTTTGTACTGATCACTGTAGTGTGTAACTGACTGCAATAGTGTCTGATCATTTGAAGACTGTGTTAGTGAGATGAAAACAAAACAGCATTTTTATAAATATGTGTATATGTTTTGACTGAAGTGTGTCATTTTGCAAACACTCTAGGAGTTATGAAAACTGAGTGTGGTGTTTGGATAATTGTGTGAATATTTTGAAAAAAGGAGCCCTGTTTTCAAAATTGTGTGTAAACAATTGAGAAAAACTGTAACACACACACACACACACACACACACACACACACACACACACACACAGGCTTTCAGTTTTTTTGATGTAGAGACGTGTGTTTGGTGTAAAGTGTGAGGCTGAATGTGTGTATAGCTGTGTGAGTCTGGGCTCACGTTTTGTTCCTTGTGTGTCGAGTTTCAATAACTGTGTATTATTTATGATGTTAGTGTGTAAACAATCGTTAAAAATGTATCATAATTTTTTTAACAAACTTTTGTTGTTTGTTTTTGATGCCATTAACAGCCTGGTTCCTCTCTACCTGTCAGAGATAGAGGCAGGGCCCTGCGCTCGTCTGCTCAGCTTCTGTTAGACGTCCCAGGGTCGAGGTACAGACAGTCAGGTGACGGTTCGTTCGCTGTTGTTGCTCCAAGACTGTGGAACAAGCTCCACCCTGACATTCACACCACTACTGATCTCGGCCTTTTTAAATCTAAGCTCAGACCTACCTTTATAGAATGGCTTTTAATTCCAGCTAGGGCTGTCCTTCGTTTAATTTTTATTTATTCTGTTTCAATGTATTCTATCTATGTTGAAAGGCTTTTAATGGCCTGCAGCACTTTCCATTGTTTTTCTTCTCTGTATTGTCGTATTGTGTGTGTTTGGTAGGTGCTAGTTAACTCTTCTGGTGGGTTCCACAGTCAGGTCCAGTCCTCCACTAAAATGACCTTTGTGTTGATGAAGAAGAGTCACCGTCTAATGTTGAAGTTATGATGATTCATTCCTGTTTATCATCACAGCTTCAGCAGCCAGTCGTCTTATTGAGAACAGGAGTGGTGGCTGAGGCCTCACTTGAGTAAAAGTACAGATACTGTACCAGAAAATGACTTTGGTAAAAGTTAAAGTCACCTGTTAGAATATTACTTAAAGTATCTGATGTTTACTGTACTTAGGTATGAAAAGTAACTTTATAAAACTGAATGTACCCAAGTATTGAAAGTAAAAGTACAAGTACATGTTGTAAATAAAAAATGGAAGTGGTCAGAATTCTGGGGATTATAAAGTTTATTTCTTCATAGCATGAACACCACATTAAAAAATAAAAAATGGAGTGTAGATTACACTTAAAAGATTTAAAGAACAAAATCCAGTTTTTACTTCATCCTCCCTTCCTTCTCTAATTTGTAATAAGATGCTTCGGGGAAATGTGGTGGAGTAAAAGTGAAAGTTGACAAAATATAATGACTCAGAGTAAAGTACAGATACTGTTGATAAAATAAAAGCAACTCAGCAGAGCCTGTGAGTGAAATAAGAAGGAGGGAGTGGAGTCAGAGAGTTATAGTGAGGCTGTTTAATTTGCCCACACTGTTTGTGCAGTTGTTCGACTGTGAAGACGACTTCATAAATACTGAGAACCGTCAGGATTAATATTGTTTAAATGATCTGACTCACACAGTGACGTGCTGTAAGGTTGTTTCATTTATACAAACTGTGTGTCCCTGTTTTACCTTTAAATGGCCTGACAGACACATATTTCATTTATTAATGCAGTGACTGTTTATGTAGAAAAAAAAACCAAAAATAAAATCAATACAATATTAATCATTAAAATGTTTTTACCCTAAAGTCTGCACCCTATTAACATTTCAAGTTACATCATATTCTTACAAATATTATTTAAAATAAAAAGAAGCCAGTCTTCTAATAATGATTTCCTGTCCTGAAACACAGTTATAATGTTCATGGTTTTAATCTCACCCTCAGTCTCACTGTTTGAAACACGTGCAGGTGTAGAAATACTGGAAATGATTTATGTATCTGTAGCTTTGGTCTCCTCTTTAAAACATAATCATGTTTATTCCAACATTACCCACACATGTCTTTGATCTACTGTAAAACTGTTTGTTACTATTTCTGGCAAACAGTATTTTGTTTGATTTTAACTTTATAAAATAATGTAATAAAATAACTCAAATGAATGAGTGAACGATAAAAAGCATATTGATTTCTGAGTGGACACGCTGCCCTCTGCTGCTGAGGGCACCACATGACACTGCTCTGAATATAATACAGTAACATGTGCAGGATAGTGTCATAGAACACAGTCACTGATCATCATCATCCAGAGGTTGTAGGTTTGATTCCAGCGGAGTTCTTTTCCTCTCACAGTCAGCTGTTGACAAAGATGCTCATATTACAGATATAAATACAGATGTTAGCAGCTGCCTCAGAGGCTGAGAGATGAATCAAATTAAATGTCTTTATGTTTCATTTTTTAAACCATCAGTTCTTCTGGCTCGAAGCTGGACTCAGCGTACGGTCTCAGGGTGCTGGACTCAGGGTGCTGGACTCAGGGTGCCGGACTCAGGGTGCGATCTCAGGGTGCCGGACTCAGCGTGCGGTCTCAGGGTGCTTGACTCAGGGTGCTGGATTCAGGGTGCTTGACTCAGGGTGCTGGATTCAGGGTGCTGGACTCAGGATGCTGGACTCAGGGTGCCGGACTCAGCGTGCGATCTCAGGATGCCGGACTCAGCATGCGGTCTCAGGGTGCTGGACTCAGGGTGCTGGATTCAGGGTGCTGGACTCAGCGTGCAGTCTCAGGATGCTGGACTCAGGGTGCTGGACTCAGCATGCAATCTCAGGGTGCTGGACTCAGCGTGCAGTCTCAGGGTGCTGGACTCAGGGTGCTGGACTCAGCGTGCGATCTCAGGGTGCTGGACTCAGCGTGCAGTCTCAGGGTGCTGGACTCAGGGTGCTGGATTCAGGGTGCTGGACTCAGCGTGCAGTCTCAGGGTGCTGGACTCAGGGTGCTGGACTCAGCGTACGATCTCAGGGTGCCGGACTCAGCGTATGGACTCAGGGTGCTGGACTCAGCATGCAATCTCAGGATGCCAGACTCAGCGTGCGATCTCAGGGTGCTGGACTCAGCGTGCGGTCTCAGGGTGCCGGACTCAGCGTATGGTCTCAGAGTGCCGGACTCAGCGTGTGATCTCAGGGTGCCGGACTCAGCGTATGGACTCAGGGTGCTGGACTCAGCATGCAATCTCAGGGTGCTGGACTCAGCGTGCGGTCTCAGGGTGCCGGACTCAGCGTATGGTCTCAGAGTGCCGGACTCAGCGTATGGTCTCAGGGTGCCGGACTCAGCGTGTGATCTCAGGGTGCCGGACTCAGCGTATGGTCTCAGGGTGCCGGACTCAGCGTGTGATCTCAGGATGCCGGACTCAGCGTGCAGTCTCAGGGTGCTGGACTCAGGGTGCTGGATTCAGGGTGCTGGACTCAGCGTGCGGTCTCAGGGTGCTGGACTCAGGGTGCTGGATTCAGGGTGCCGGACTCAGCGTGTGATCTCAGGGTCCCGGACTCAGTGTGCGGTCTCAGGGTGCTGGACTCAGGGTGCTGGATTCAGGGTGCTGTACTCAGCGTGCGGTCTCAGGGTGCTGGACTCAGGGTGCTGGACTCAGCATGCAATCTCAGGGTGCCGGACTCAGCGTGCGGTCTCAGGGTGCTGGACTCAGGGTGCTGGATTCAGGGTGCTGGACTCAGCGTGCGGTCTCAGGGTGCTGGACTCAGGGTGCTGGACTCAGCATGCAATCTCAGGGTGCTGGACTCAGCGTGCGGTCTCAGGGTGCTGGACTCAGGGTGCTGGACTCAGCGTGCGATCTCAGGGTGCTGGACTCAGCGTGCGATCTCAGGGTGCTGGACTCAGCGTCTGGTCTCAGGGTGCTTGACTCAGGGTGCTGGACTCAGCGTGCGGTCTCAGGGTGCTGGACTCAGCGTGCGGTCTCAGGGTGCTGGACTCAGCGTGCGATTTCAGGGTGCTGGACTCAGGGTGCCGGACTCAGCGTACGATCTCAGGGTGCTGGACTCAGCGTGCGATTTCAGGGTGCCGGATTCAGTGTACGGTCTCAGGGTGCTGAATTCAGCGTACGGTCTCAGGGTGCTGAACTCAGCGTACGGTCTCAGGGTGCTGGACTCAGCGTACGATCTCAGGGTGCTGAACTCAGCGTACGGTCTCAGGGTGCTGGACTCAGTGTACGATCTTAGGGTGCCGGACTCAGCGTGCGATTTCAGGGTGCCGGACTCAGCGTACGGTCTCAGGGTGCTGGACTCAGCGTGCGATTTCAGGGTGCTGGACTCAGGGTGCTGGATTCAGGGTGCTGGACTCAGGATGCTGGATTCAGGGTGCTGGACTCAGCGTGCGATCTCAGGATGCCGGACTCAGGATGCTGGACTCAGCATGCAATCTCAGGGTGCCGGACTCAGCGTGCGGTCTCAGGGTGCTTGACTCAGGGTGCTGGACTCAGCGTGCGATCTCAGGGTGCTGGACTCAGTGTGTGATCTCAGGGTGCTGGACTCAGCGTCTGGTCTCAGGGTGCTGGACTCAGGGTGCTGGACTCAGCGTGTGATCTCAGGGTGCTGGACTCAGCGTGCGATTTCAGGGTGCTGAACTCAGTGTACGGTCTCAGGGTGCTGGACTCAGTGTACGGTCTCAGGGTGCTGGACTCAGCGTGCGATTTCAGGGTGCTGGACTCAGGGCGCCGGACTCAGCGTACGATCTCAGGGTGCTGGACTCAGCGTACGATCTCAGGGTGCTGGACTCAGCATACGATCTCAGGGTGCTGGACTCAGCGTACGATCTCAGGGTGCTGGACTCAGCATACGATCTCAGGGTGCTGAACTCAGCGTACGGTCTCAGGGTGCTGGACTCAGCGTGCGATTTCAGGGTGCTGGACTCAGGGTGCTGGACTCAGCGTACGATCTCAGGGTGCCGGACTCAGCGTACGATCTCAGGGTGCCGGACTCAGCGTACGGTCTCAGGGTGCCGGACTCAGCGTGCGATTTCAGGGTGCCGGACTCAGCGTGCGATTTCAGGGTGCTGAACTCAGTGTACGGTCTCAGGGTGCTGGACTCAGTGTACGGTCTCAGGGTGCTGGACTCAGTGTACGGTCTCAGGGTGCTGGACTCAGCGTGCGATTTCAGGGTGCTGGACTCAGGGTGCTGGACTCAGCGTACGATCTCAGGGTGCTGGACTCAGCATACGATCTGGTGCTGGACTCAGCATACGATCTCAGGGTGCCGGACTCAGCGTGCGATTTCAGGGTGCTGGACTCAGCGTGCGATTTCAGGGTGCTGGACTCAGGGTGCTGGACTCAGCGTACGATCTCAGGGTGCCGGACTCAGCGTACGATCTCAGGGTGCCGGACTCAGCGTACGGTCTCAGGGTGCCGGACTCAGCGTGCGATTTCAGGGTGCCGGACTCAGCGTGCGATTTCAGGGTGCTGGACTCAGGGTGCCGGACTCAGAGTACGATCTCAGGGTGCTGGACTCAGCGTACGATCTCAGGGTGCTGAACTCAGCGTACGGTCTCAGGGTGCTGGACTCAGCGTGCGATTTCAGGGTGCCGGACTCAGCGTACGATCTCAGGGTGCCGGACTCAGCGTACGATCTCAGGGTGCCGGACTCAGCGTGCGATTTCAGGGTGCCGGACTCAGCGTGCGATTTCAGGGTGCCGGACTCAGCGTGCGATCTCAGGGTGCCGGACTCAGCGTACGATCTCAGGGTGCCGGACTCAGCGTGCGATTTCAGGGTGCCGGACTCAGCGTGCGATTTCAGGGTGCCGGACTCAGCGTGCGATTTCAGGGTGCTGGACTCAGCGTGCGATTTCAGGGTGCCGGACTCAGCGTACGGTCTCAGGGTGCTGAACTCAGAGTACGGTCTCAGGGTGCTGGACTCAGTGTACGGTCTCAGGGTGCTGGACTCAGCGTGCGATTTCAGGGTGCTGGACTCAGGGTGCTGGACTCAGCGTACGATCTCAGGGTGCTGGACTCAGCATACGATCTGGTGCTGGACTCAGCATACGATCTCAGGGTGCCGGACTCAGCGTGCGATTTCAGGGTGCTGGACTCAGCGTGCGATTTCAGGGTGCTGGACTCAGGGTGCTGGACTCAGCGTACGATCTCAGGGTGCCGGACTCAGCGTACGATCTCAGGGTGCCGGACTCAGCGTACGGTCTCAGGGTGCCGGACTCAGCGTGCGATTTCAGGGTGCCGGACTCAGCGTGCGATTTCAGGGTGCTGGACTCAGGGTGCTGGACTCAGCGTACGATCTCAGGGTGCTGAACTCAGCGTACGGTCTCAGGGTGCTGGACTCAGCGTGCGATTTCAGGGTGCCGGACTCAGCGTACGATCTCAGGGTGCCGGACTCAGCGTACGATCTCAGGGTGCCGGACTCAGCGTGCGATTTCAGGGTGCCGGACTCAGCGTGCGATTTCAGGGTGCTGGACTCAGCGTGCGATTTCAGGGTGCCGGACTCAGCGTACGGTCTCAGGGTGCTGAACTCAGAGTACGATCTCAGGGTGCTGGACTTGGGCTGAAACCCTCCCTGCACTGTGAGAAGCTTCCTTGTCTTGACATCAGTGGCCTCTATCTCCTCCATTGGCAGCTCATCAGCACTTGAAGGCGTCCTCCCTGCAGCTCATGGTCTCTAAAGTGCACTGAAGCACCAAGTTTGGTCTGACGTCATAAAATAGGGGGTTAAACACATCGTCTAGATGTTTGATGTGACTGAAAAATAAACGGTACACGTCATCATTTGTGGACTTTCTATAACTTCCACATCCTCTGCCTTATTCTTGGAACACAGAGGCAGTGCTAGTATTTCCGACAGCGGTGAAGGCAGCATCACGCCGGGCTGCGTGAGGCGTGTTAGCCGGGACAAGGACACTCAGCGGCGGAATGACACTTGTGTAAGTCAACTATGGGACGATAACCAGCTCGTTACCAGCCTTAACCCACCCGTGACCACCGCACACACTCGGACCCGGAGAGGCACCGCGTCCACACCGACTGCAGCCGGGTTTTATATGTAAAAGGTAACATTACAGGGACGTTTGTCAAGCAGGTGGCTAGCTCGCTACTAGCCGTTAGCTAGCTAGCATAACAAGCTAGCAGCTATCACTGGCTGTCAAGTTGGACAGCTAGCTAACAGCTAGTGTTGTATGGGCAGCACAAGGAGGACATACCACGAGTCCCGGGTTTTATACTAAGATAAATATATATATCTTTATATAATAAGCAGTGAGCAGGAGCTGTAAATGCAGCTGTTTCATAACATAGACGGTGACTGCATTACATAAAAGGATGATAATGCTAATGTGATAAATCGTGACGGTAATGTTTTTATATTAGTGTCATTAATTTAATCAACACACAGTAACGTTCACACAGGTCAGTGCAATAATAGTTACTCATAGGTCACTGAATCATGTGGAGTGTCGCTATGTGGAGAAATTACCAGCATTATCTTATGATAAAGGAATATGCAGCCATGTCACATGTTATTTTGATTACCGCTTTATGCTTTATACATGGGTTATCTTATATGAATGCTTTATATATATCAAATGTGACAAACCACGTCATGTCCTTCTCGTGTTACCAAGTTATGTCTTCACACTACTTTGCTCATGTAGCTGTGATCAACCCAAAGGGAACATTAAACATGTATAGACCTTCACACCTCTGGACATTATTAGTTGTGGGACTCAGCGTATGGACTCAGGGTGCCGGACTCAGCGTATGGTCTCAGGGTGCCGGACTCAGCGTGTGATCTCAGGGTGCTGGACTCAGCGTATGGACTCAGGGTGCTGGACTCAGCATGCAATCTCAGGGTGCTGGACTCAGCGTGCGGTCTCAGGGTGCCGGACTCAGCGTATGGTCTCAGAGTGCCGGACTCAGCGTATGGTCTCAGGGTGCCGGACTCAGCGTGTGATCTCAGGGTGCTGGACTCAGCGTATGGACTCAGGGTGCTGGACTCAGCGTGCGGTCTCAGGGTGCCGGACTCAGCGTGCGGTCTCAGGGTGCCGGACTCAGCGTATGGTCTCAGGGTGCTGGACTCAGCGTGTGATCTCAGGGTGCCGGACTCAGCGTATGGTCTCAGGGTGCTGGACTCAGGGTGCTGGACTCAGCGTGCGGTCTCAGGGTGCTGGACTCAGGGTGCTGGATTCAGGGTGCCGGACTCAGCGTGCGGTCTCAGGGTGCCGGACTCAGCGTGCGAAACCCTCCCTGCACTGTGAGAAGCTTCCTTGTCTTGACATCAGTGGCCTCTATCTCCTCCATTGGCAGCTCATCAGCACTTGAAGGCGTCCTCCCTGCAGCTCATGGTCTCTAAAGTGCACTGAAGCACCAAGTTTGGTCTGACGTCATAAAATAGGGGGTTAAACACATCGTCTAGATGTTTGATGTGACTGAAAAATAAACGGTACACGTCATCATTTGTGGACTTTCTATAACTTCCACATCCTCTGCCTTATTCTTGGAACACAGAGGCAGTGCTAGTATTTCCGACAGCGGTGAAGGCAGCATCACGCCGGGCTGCGTGAGGCGTGTTAGCCGGGACAAGGACACTCAGCGGCGGAATGACACTTGTGTAAGTCAACTATGGGACGATAACCAGCTCGTTACCAGCCTTAACCCACCCGTGACCACCGCACACACCCGGACCCGGAGAGGCACCGCGTCCACACCGACTGCAGCCGGGTTTTATATGTAAAAGGTAACATTACAGGGACGTTTGTCAAGCAGGTGGCTAGCTCGCTACTAGCCGTTAGCTAGCTAGCATAACAAGCTAGCAGCTATCACTGGCTGTCAAGTTGGACAGCTAGCTAACAGCTAGTGTTGTATGGGCAGCACAAGGAGGACATACCACGAGTCCCGGGTTTTATACTAAGATAAATATATATATATATATCTATATATAATAAGCAGTGAGCAGGAGCTGTAAATGCAGCTGTTTCATAACATAGACGGTGACTGCATTACATAAAAGGATGATAATGCTAATGTGATAAATCGTGACGGTAATGTTTTTATATTAGTGTCATTAATTTAATCAACACACAGTAACGTTCACACAGGTCAGTGCAATAATAGTTACTCATAGGTCACTGAATCATGTGGAGTGATTGTGCTATGTGGAGAAATTACCAGCATTATCTTATGATAAAGGAATATGCAGCCATGGCACATGTTATTTTGATTACCGCTTTATGCTTTATACATGGGTTATCTTATATGAATGCTTTATATATATCAAATGTGACAAACCACGTCATGTCCTTCTCGTGTTACCAAGTTATGTCTTCACACTACTTTGCTCATGTAGCTGTGATCAACCCAAAGGGAACATTAAACATGTATAGACCTTCACACCTCTGGACATTATTAGTTGTGAGGACAGAGTCATGTTAGACTTCTGTCTCTGCCTCATTCAGTCTCAGCTGTCACCGTGGAGTCTGTGGTCATTAATTTGTGGTGTGCTGCCGGTCATGTGCTCTTGGCTCAGTCTGCAGAGACCTCAGGAGGAGACTCAGGTTAAAGGAAAAATCCATCAACTGTTTTGTTCGACTTTTCTTTTCCTGCACAGATTCTACAATGTTAAGTATCTGCTGATATGATACCAATCTGTTCTCTTTAGAGCTGCACAGTTTTGATACAATATGAGAAATTCATATCGTGATACTTTAGATATTTTGACTTGTTGACATTTTGACATCATGCTGTTGCCCATGGCAACAACTAGCATGGCTGAAAGTGAAATCATCACAGACTCCTTGGTGGTTCCAAAAAGAGGAGCAGCTTCAGTAGTGTGGAATAAACTGTGGCGTCCTGAATGTTTTCCTGACACAGGTCCTGACACACCAAGCCGACGGTCGGCCATCAACCAACGTCGGGCCGTCGGTGGGCGTCTGTCGGCCTAGTTTTTGCAGTGTGTTCTGCACCGTCGGTACTTTGGCGTCTGCGGCTTTTCAGCCGATTGAGCATGTTGAATCAGTGGTGGAGCTTGTTGTTGAGAGAGATCACTCTGATTGACCGTTCAGGTTTTATTTCCTCGCCCCTGTAGCGAGTGAATCTGCCTGTAGTGAAACCGGGGCTAACCGGTGCTTCCTCCTCAGGCTCCACTTCACTCAGCTGCCCCACAGACCCGCTGCTTCTTCACACTTTAACCTGAATAACAAACCGGAGCTAGCTGGGAGCGGCTAGCGGAGCGTTAGCCGCAGCATGACCGGAGGGAAGCACAGCCAGTTAGCCTCCGCTAGTCTCTGAGCTAGCCCCAGCTCTCCGTTTGGATCCAACCGGAGCACCGAGCCCTGGTTTGTTATTCAGGTTAAAGTGGGAAGAAGCAGCGGGTTTATCGGGCAGCTGAGTGAAGTGGAGCCTGCGGAGGAAACACCGGGACCGTCTGGATGTAATAGTCCGTGGAGGTGCTGCGGTGCTCGGCTGCACAGATAGGAAACCCCTCGGCTGACAGGATGTACCACTCTCTCACTCCGCTCTCTCTCACGCAGGCGCAGAATGTACGTGCTAGTTGGCCGTCGGATGTAGTCCGTGTAGTGTGTTCAAATGCAACTGACACAGGGCGACGTGAGGCGACGCAACAGTTGGCTTTTGTCACCGCTAGTTCTTTGATGTCGGTTTGGTGTGTCCGCACCTTTAGCACTCAGAGGGAACTCATTCAGCGGCTCCTCTGGCAGCAGCACAGCGTCTCTCCCTCTCCTCTCTGATTCTGTCACAAACCTTTGCTGATGGAAACCTACGTGAATAAACTCCATGTATGTGACTGTCTCATAACAGCCTGTCACAGGTTACAGCCTGATGATCAGAGGAGAAATGGCAGAGCATAAAGGTCCAGATGGAAATAAGGATAACTTAAAATTGCAACAGAATCAGTGATGTAGTTTCACAGTTTGCGTCAAATATTCAGTTAAAAACTAAACTGATGTTTCATTTTTTTAGTTTGTGAACAACAACAGTAACTCAGAGTGAGATTCAGATTCTGTTACAATATTAATAGTTCAACTAAATCAAATCTGCCACTAATTACACATTTAAACAGCTTCCAAATACAAAAAATGTCCCCTGGGATCTATATATATAAATCATCTCTGATCATCAGGCTGTAACCTGTGACAGGCTGTTATGATACAGTCACATATATGGAGTTTATTCACATAGGTTTCCATCAGCAAAGGTGTCTGTGCTAATTTCTCTTTCAGCCATGTTGCGGTGGGTAACAGCATGACGTCAGTATGTCAAAACATCGAAATATAGCAAGTATCACGATATAAATTTTTCATATCATATTAAAACTTACACCAGTGCTATCATAAACACAGAGCTAGTAAGTAATATTAATTCATTGTGCAAAATAAGAAAAATAGTTTCGGCTGAGACTGATGACGTGTCAGTATTATCATGCATCCCTGTCCACAACATTTAGTATCTGCCATTATGATACCAGTGCAGGCTTAATTCTTTCTCTTCAAAGCTGCAGATGATTGTTTAATCACTTCACTGAATAATGTGAAAGGTGTTTCACAGAGACAAACCCTCAGAGAGTCATCACCATCGCTGCAACTCCCTCAGCTCTGCAGAGCAGCTGTGAGGGTGTGTGTCCTCAGTTAATGGAACATGATCCAGGAAGGCTGATCTGAGTTTATACAAGGTCAGAAATAATAAAAGAAAAGCCCGTCACAATCCTCCAGGCTCCAGAGTGATTGATCATTGATTAATTAGCTAATTGTTGCAGCTCTGGTCTCACTGATCTCCCGGTAAATAAATCCTCTCATTTGAGACGACAGGACCAGTAACTATTTGGCGTTTTTGCTGGTGAATATTTCCAGCCGATATTAATATAATTTCTGTTTGGACAGCTCCACTGTTAACCCTTTGCAACCAACTGTAACGAGCTCTGCCGTCTCTCCTCTGTGCTCTCAGGTTGGAGGTAGAGAGCCTGCTGCCGTAGCTGGGAGTCGTCCAGAGTCAGAGTCTGTGTGTCTTTGCCGTGTCGTGCGTGCTGTGGGGCTGAGCTGGTGACTGGGGTTGCCCCTGCCCCTGTGGTGAATGGCTGTGAGCAGAGGGGGCGTGGCCTTCTGGGTGGGTTGTGTCCGCAGCCATGGCAGAAGGCAAGCCATCAGAAGACAGAGCTGGAGTCTCAGTCAGGTATGTGCTCAGTCTTTGTGCTAAGATGGCCTCACCATGTCCTGGACCTACAGCGGGTCATTTGTCTCTGAATCTCACGACATAATAGCGACCAATAACGTCAGAGCTCGTGCTGTTCACTAACCATGTCCTTGTTGCTCATTCAGGCAACCGACTGTCAGTGGCTCCGTCAGACACGCCCCCTGAGCAGTGCATCATGGGCTCTGGTGCCCCCCAACAGCCTGAGGTATCAGAACATTAAGCAGCCGGCGCTGTCGCACCCGTTCCACCATGCCAGCCAGCCTCAGACTGGAGCGTACTATGAGGAAGACTGGGAGGAGTCTCTGAGCGTGTGCGTGTTGGTGCGACAGGGTGAGTCAGACGCCCTCCACACCCTGCTGGAGATCCCTCTGTTTAGTCGCAGTAAAGTAGGAGAGCTCCTCGCTCCGGGGGCTCACAAGTCCTCTGAGTTCTCCTTCCCACTGACCACAGTGGACGGCAGCAGAGAGGATGACATCAGCGTCAACAGCTTCAAGAGAAACAGCGTTGATGCTGTAAAGAGAGAACACGGCTGCTTCAGGAGCCTGTTTGAGGCTGAGAGGTGTCCGGCGCCGTTCATGTATGGCTCTCAGTTTTATTGTTTTCATTGCCCAGGCACGGAGCCGCTGCCTGGCAGCAGGCCTGAGTCTGGGCAGGATTTTGGACTTGACAGTAAGCCTGTGGAGCGGCCGCCGCCACCCTCCACCTCTCTGTGTAGCCATGTAGAGAGAGCAGAGGGGGAGCACGCTGACGGAGACGGTGAAGGAGAGGAGAAACTGGCTGTGATGTATGAACGACTGAGGATAGAGGTAAGAATGCTCACAGTGTCTGGATACATGAGTTAAAGCTGCACAGCACATCATCACCTTGAAACCCAAACGTCCTGTAATATGAAGTCAGTGAAGGGCACATGACACAGCTGTGGTATTTATTATTTTTGCTGTCACTTCACAGGGTTCATAAAGGTGGAGACTGTAGACACTACATATATATGGAAGTGATTTATACCCAGTGTAGATACAGATGTCCTTGTGCTAGGCGCACAGGCTCTGGACTTCTTCCCTGTCGGCAGTTTCTTTATTGTTGAAGAAGAGTCCAACTATGGTTATGTCATCTGCGAATTTGACAAGTGCTGAGTCTGTAATCCACTGACAGAGCAGGGCTCCCTGACCGAGTGTTTGCAGCTTGCTGATCAGTTTATCTGGATTTATGGAGTTGAATGCCGAGCTGTAGTTGAACAGCATCCTGACATAACTGTTGGGGTTTTCCAGGTGTGTGAGGGCTGTGTGTAGTGCAGTGGAGATGGCATCGTCATTGCACATCTTTTTACTTTGTTTTATTCTGAAGAATAAAAAATATATTTTAGTTCTCACCCTCTGCCCGCCCTCGTGTTGTTACCTGTCAGGTACCTGCCCCGCTGCAGGACTCTGCTGTAGACTGTGATTGTGCTGACAGGTGCTAAGTGGTGACTCGTTGTGAAACTTTATCTCTTTCTTGTTCTGCAGCTTCCAAGTTTCTTCATGAAGAACCACGACTACAGCATGTACTCTTTGGATGTGGAATTCATCAACGGCCTCTTAAACACAAAGACCAGGTGAGGCTGCTGATTCATCGCAGACAATCTGATGCTCTGATTAAATACAGTGTTTAAGTTTTCACTTCCTGTGTGACCTGACCTTCCCTGTGTGTGTGTATGTATGTGTGTGTGTGTGTGTGTGATTGTAGAGGCCGCACGATGTACCAGCTGACCGTCTCCCTGTGGCGCCTCCTGTGTCTATGTTACTACGCCCGGGCTCAGCTGGAGGTGCTGAAGCTCACCAAGCACATGGAGGACGGGACCATCAAGGCTCGCTGGAGGATCAGGGGCCTTCCCTTCTACTCTCTGCTGCTGCGCTTCTATCGCAAAGACAAATCTCAGCTGTACAGGTAACACACTGCACATCCAGGTCCAGACAGCAGGTGGAGCTGTTACACAGATGTTACACAGATGTTACTAGTTCGGTCTGATGAGAGGATGTTAAAGTCAAAGCCTGTCCTTTATGAAATACGCAGGATGTTTGATTTCAAGTATTTTGTTTTAACTCTTGTCACAGTGGTTGATAATGTAACTTCATGTTCCAGATCATATGATGCATTCTCTACCTTTTACATCGGGCAGGATGGACTCATTCACTGTCATAAAGTTGAGAAGGTGAGCAGAGAACTGTTTGATACCTTCAAGTACCTGCTGACATACAAACCTAACTCCAGCAGAGTTCGTACGTAGTGTGAAACATAAATAAAATCAGAATGCAATACTGTTCAAAGATATTTAATGTTCACACAGAATTTTTAATTTGTTTTGTGAATTTACACTCGTTCTGAAGTCGATGTCCGCAAGACGTTAAAAACAAGAGAGCTCTCCTCTGTAGCAAAAATGCATTAGTCATGAATGTACAAGATAATAGGCTTGTGCCGATTTCCGGTTTAACCGTTTCGGTCCGGTTTATGAGCTCCACCCGGTTTAGTTCTCGTCAAATGGATAAACAGCATGACGTCAAGCATCAGCAGCGTGTCAAAGGACTATATTCAGCTTATCTCGCATTGTAACATGCATTATGACAACTTAATAAGGTTTGTGTTTGTTAATAAATGAAGTGGAGGAGCCTACACGTGTTTTGTTTAGTTTGTCTCAGAGGCTGCAGAGTGACTCCGCAGCTCCGCTCAGCTGTCTGCTGCTGCTGCGAGAAATCAAATTTCATTGGGGGCGGGGAAAAGTGTGAGGGAGTCAGCAGTCATTCAGTTTGTTGCCCTAACCAAAGATACTGGATTACTACTGTACTATACAGTATATACTATACTGTACTATTACTACTATTATTACTGGTTTATCCACCTCTTTGTCCTAATGTCTTGGTGTCCTTCTGCTTATTTCTGCTTAATCCTCTTCTTGTGTAACCCTGTGTGTACTGACGGTTAATACAGGATTACTGCCACCTAGTGGACTTGACATGCATTACACCTATAATGGGCTTTTATTGGGAAAAATAGCTCAAATGTGACCCGCAGAGCTAAAATTAGGTATATAATTCGATATATCGGTTCGGTTAGATATTTGGCTTTAAATCAAACTGGCTGGAAAATTTTCAAACCGGCACAAGCCTACAAGATAACGTTATGTAACCCCAAAGAACAAGAAATATATCTTCTGAATTTCTCCAACGCTGATAGGAGAATGGTGAAGGTCTGAGCTTACCATCATCCTTAATGGCCCATTTAACACCAGGTCTCTGTACCCATCCCTATAAATATCGCACATTTTCACAGGAAGAATCCTTATATAGATGAAATCATTAATGTGTTTCAGTTAAATCTCAACCAGATGATCAGCTGTTTGGTCATCATGCTGAGCTTCCTGTTTGATTGTCTCTGTGTTGCAGGTGATGCCGGTTCAGCCCCCTGTCCTGCCCAGAGTGACTTCTCTCCTGGCGGGCGCTCTGGTGGCGCTCGGGGTGCAGGAGCACCGACCGGCTCTCAACCTGCTGCCCCTCCTCCTGTCCTCGCGGCGACAGAGCAGAGACTGAGCCCGGTGTGACGCTAGAGGAACAATGGCCAGTGGAATCAACAATGTGTCTAAGGTCCATGTGACTCTGAAAAGTTTCATTCATTCTCAACATAGGAACACATTAAAGAGGAGGGTCAGACCCTCTGTCCTAAAGTCTCACCATGTTGCCCCTGAATTAAACACAAAGTCAAGACTTTACACTGCTTTTCCTTTCTCTCATTTCACTGTAGCTGTGATGTGAAATAATGGAGGTGGTTAACGTGAGCACAGAACTGGGTTAGCAGGTTCAGGAGTCACATGACGGTCATCTCTGCCAGTCAGCCGCCAGCTGTTGTAACAGACTCAAATCTTCAAACATTACCGACGACACAAAAACCAACCCTTCTTAAAACCCCAAGGTTTTTTTGGTCAGATACAACTCCTTTATTCCTAACCTGCACAGACCTTTAAACTCGACATTGCGGATGTTGCTGAACAGTTTAACATCTCTCATGATGACAGAAATCTCAGAGATGCTGGTCTGTGGAGGGCTATGTGCAGCAGTGCAGATGGGTAACCTTAGATGTGTTCTCGAGCCAAGAGTCCTGGATTTGAATCTCACGTCTGTAGGTTTAAAGAAAATTCCGGTAATTTTCAGCCTGGGTCTGAAGCCCCGTCTCCACCAAACCCTTTCAGTCCAGTGCCTTTGGAACCAGCAGTAAGCCTTCAGACATGGTACCTAGACCCTGGGTGTGTTCAGACAGTCCTCTTAAATGTGGGCGGGGTTGTTGTCACTCACTGCTCCGTCCAGCACTCGCTGTATTTCCTCATCAGCGGTGACACAGATGGAAGTCTGCACCTGGTTTATCGTCCACAGAACGAGGCTGCACGCCCACATTTTCACAACAAAATACAACAGGCTGCAGTGAGAGTCTCTCTCCATGGGATATTTAAAAATAGCAGCTTTGTGCATTTAGTCCTTCTCAGGCAAGCTCAGGGGTTTAGTGTTGCTGTAGCCCACAGGAAGTGAGGATTAGAATATATGACCTTCACATAATCCGCTCCAAATCAATCTATATTTTTAAAGTCATTACTAAAAGTGTGTGTCATATAAAAACTAAAGTGATGGTCAAAGTTGTCACAGTGAAATTTAAGGTGTGCTGATGGATTCACGTCATCAACTCATGCATTGAGTAACATTACAAGTTAACGTTCCACCTTAAAAGTTGCCGGCAGTCGGTCCAGTGAATGAAGTGATTTTTTCTCTTTCATTTTATAGTTGTAGTTTACTGATGTATGAACAGAGGTTACATAAAACCAGAGTGAGCGTCCTCTACTGACCAATCAGACTGCAGTGTTCACAGCTCCACCTTTTAGTACCAGATCTGTGTGCTAGGTACCCCAACAGAGGGGGGACCAAACATGGGGACGCTAAGGAACGCTTCTGTTGGTACCATCCACAACTTTCTCTGTGGGAACGGAAAAAAAACTGGAGTTCTTGGTGAAAACGGGGCTTTACAGTCACAGCTTCGGACTCATCTTCTCCATTATCAAGTTTGGCTCCAGGAAAGAAGCAGGCTCCTCTCCCAATAAACTTCAGTTCAACATAAACCAGAGACCCCTGCGTTAGCTATTCTAGTGAATGCACAGAGAAACTTTCAAGGCAACTTGCTGACCAACAAACTGAGCTGCCTGTTTAGCTGAGTTGGCAACTGAACTGGCAAACCAACACTGTAACGATGAGTTCACGATTAAAACTGCTGTGTCTTGTTTACACAAACAGAACGGTAAAAACAGAAACTTTGTGGCGTTAGGGAAAGTTACACGCTGGAGCTGTTTCATGACAAACGATAGTTGATGCTCTCGCCCAGCACTCCTGTGTTTGTACGTTGGTGAACAAAGGTTTTGATTTTGATCTCTGATGGTCTTGTACCTGGCAGTGTCACTATGACGACAAGCTGCACCCAGCTGCCGTTGGTCAAGAAATAGTTTGAGCCCTTAACTCCTCCTGAAACTGCAAATTGTAAAAACTTAGGAAGTACAGCATGTTCATTGGTGAGTGCTCGACGTAACGGGGCTCAGCTAGCTGCTCTCTCCTGCTGTCAGTCCTCATGCTAAGCTAGGCTAACTAACTCCAGCTCAGTGGTGAACACACGGACATGAGATTGACATCAGTCATCTAATAAGTGCATCTTCCAAGATCTCATACTGTTTTTTTTTTTTTTTTTTGAATACTCCACATCAGTTTGATAGCGGCTTGGTGTGGATCAGTGATTGCAGACCTGAGCAGGGCCCAGGGAGCAGCAACTCAAAGAGGAAACAACTGTTTACATCAAAGCCAACTCGCCTGTCGTAAAGCAGCGTGAGAATGAAACCTGCCACAGTTTGGTTTCCAGTTATTAGAAGTGCAGCAGTGGATCCCGTCTGTCTGCCTCCCTCCATGTAGCGCACACAAAATACACTCACATTTAAGAAGGATAGCCGCAGACCGATGTGACGAGGGCTCTCAGCACACACCGTGACTTGAACATCAGCTGTACATAGACTGAAGCTTGTGACAGAATCGTTTATTCTTCCTGGTGAAACTCTCTTGAACATGTTTGAGTTATGGGACGACTGTGGTGGAGAGATGTTGTGGACGTAGATTATAGAAGTTATTTTGAAGGCGTGTTTGTGTGAACCTGCTGCTCTCACAGGTGACGTGTCCTCTGAAGTCGGCTCACACTGATTAAACTGCTGCAGAGCTGGCGAAGCTTCGACAGAGCTGTTTACATGACTGATGGAAGTGAATATTCCACGGATACTCCTGTTTACATGCAGCCGAGCATGTTGCAGCTAATGCACCCTGACATGTTGTTATCATGTCAGAATGTAGAAGAGTGGAGGGATGTGTGATGATATCAGCACGTCATCGGTCACGCCTGATATTAGCTTTAAAATGAACTGTGAGCATCGGCCAACAGAAGAATGAATACATCGTGATAGGTGTGTACATCAGGGACGCACGATGTTGGATTTCTGCCGATATCCCATGCACGATGTGATTTTGCCAAGTAGGACACGCACCTGCATCAACATCCCAGATTTGTTGCAGGGCCAACATTGTGATCAACCAATCACAGCCCTCTGACATCATCAGTGTGCTGCTCCTGTGCCTCTTCAGAGCTAAGATCGTTTTCCAAATCGAACAAAATCCTCAGTAACACTGAACAAAAACCTGATGAGGGTTAGTGACTTAGCCTGCTAACTAGGTTTGCTATGCTAACAAGTAAACTTGCCAATAGGCTAAAATATTGTTCACAAACATTAAGAGTAATGATGATGTCATTTTGCAGCTGCAAAGATCTGCGGAAGACACAGGTTCCCTCCTTTTTACTAGCTGATTCAAAAGGGTTTTTTCCGAGTTGATCCAGGACCATCATCATCATCATCATCATCATCATCGTCTTTATCCTGCATAATTTGTTTAGATTGATCCAAGAACATCATCACCATGTGGACGGTGGACAGAGCTGCTTACGTTGATCAATGACTATCATCATCATCATCACGTTGACCCTGGATAACTTGTTGATGTCGATCCAGGTTCATCATCACTATGTTGATGTCGACATAAATGACCCAGAATCAGCGTGAGGAGGATGATGATGATGATGATGACGATGACGATGGTTCTGGAAAAGAAATGTGTTAGCGTGATTCATCACAGTTTTGTGCCATTCATAAATCAATAAACGTCTATATTCAAGCCTAGTCGATTTAGTTCTTGTATCTCTGTCGACGCTAGATTAGAAATTCACCCGTCAGCCCTCCTCCAGTCTCACAGCCAATCAGAACAGCCGCTCGGACCTTCTTTGTGAAATGCTAAAAACAAAAAGCTAACGCATTGTCGTGTTGCCAAGACAAACGTTCCAGATGACACACTCAGCCCTGTGACACATGACTGAACAGAGACGTGCTCAGCTGCTCCGTATGTGTGTGTTCCTTAGAGACGACCTACATGTGACCATTAGAGAAACACGTCTGTCTGTCGTTGATGCTAAACACAAAGGAACGTCTCCGTACTGGAGCAGTTTCTGTTTGAATTAGTGCGGTTGTACGTGAACATGTAGCTGTACATGCTCAGAGTGGGCGTTCAGGCATTCGATGTGACTTGACTTTGTTTCACACAGCTTGATGATATTTAGCGCTTCTGGAAACCTGAGCAATAAAAGCATGTTGCTGAGTCTCTGGTTCATCAGGTGGAGACTCTCTGCTGTGTGTTCATGACTCATATCTGCAGAGTAAAACATGTCTGGTTCTGTGTTGCTTCTTTTCCACATGTACTGCTGCAATAACTCCTGTGTGAATCCTGCTGTGTGAATAAAATAAACTTATGAGTAACAATGAAGTGTGTGTGTTGTTTGCGGAGCCTTTGTGCTCCACTGTCTCTCAGATTAACTCATATCACAGCGGTGCCTGGACAGCGTGACGTGTGTGGTTGTGCTGCTGCCGTGGTCCTGCCAGATGCCTCCTGCTGCTGCTGCTGCTGCTGCTGCCATCATTAGTCATTAGTCATACTTCTACTGTTATTATACACATATGACTATTGTCACACATGTATACTGTCACATATTAATACATACTTTCAACATATTGTACCACAGTAACCAGAACTATAACTATAATATTATTACTTTCAATAATGTTGTTGTAAGCTACTGTCATTACCTGCATCTCTCTCTCTCTCTCTCTCTCTCTCTCTCTCTCTCTGTCTCATTGTGTCATATGGATTACTGTTAATTTATCATGCTGATCTGTTCTGTACGACATCTATTGCACGTCTGTCCGTCCTGGAAGAGGGATCCCTCCTCAGTTGCTCTTCCTGAGGTTTCTACCGATTTTTTTCCCCGTTAAAGTTTTTTTGGGGGAGTTTTTCCTGATCAGCTGTGAGGGTCCAAAGGACAGAGGGATGTCGTATGCTGTAAAGCCCTGTGAGGCAAATTGTGATTTGTGATATTGGGCTTTATAAATAAAATTGATTGATTGATTATTGTGTTTGGATGTTGACCATGACAGTCTGAGTGTCTTCTTTACACCGGAGGAGGATACTGCAACAATGACATGCTATACTGTGACTTTTTTTTCGTGCTTTTTGGACGACATGCTATACTGTGACTTTTTTCCGTGATTTTTGGACGACATGCTATACTGTGACTTTTTTTTCGTGTTTTTGGACGACATGCTATACTGTGACTTTTTTTTCGTGTTTTTGGACGACATGCTATACTGTGACTTTTTTTTCGTGTTTTTGGACGACATGCTATACTGTGACTTTTTTTTCGTGTTTTTGGACGACATGCTATACTGTGACTTTTTTCCGTGTTTTTGGACGACATGCTATACTGTGACTTTTTTTTCGTGTTTTTGGACGACATGCTATACTGTGACTTTTTTTTCGTGTTTTTTGACGACATGCTATACTGTGACTTTTTTTTCGTGCTTTTTGACGACATGCTATACTGTGACTTTTTTTCGTGACGACATGCTATACCGTGACTTTTTTTCGTGTTTTTGGACGACATGCTATACTGTGACTTTTTTTCCGTGTTTTTGGACGACATGCTATACTGTGACTTTTTTTTCGTGTTTTTGGACGACATGCTATACTGTGACTTTTTTTTTCGTGCTTTTTGACGACATGCTATACCGTTATTTTTTTTTTCGTGTTTTTGGACGACATGCTATACCGTGACTTTTTTTTTCGTGTTTTTGGACGACATGCTATACTATGACTTTTTTTTCGTGTTTTTGGACGACATGCTATACCGTGACTTTTTTTTCGTGTTTTTGGACGACATGCTATACCGTGACTTTTTTTTTCGTGTTTTTGGACGACATGCTATACTGTGACTTTTTTTTCGTGTTTTTGGACGACATGCTATACCGTGACTTTTTTTTCGTGATTTTGGACGACATGCTATACCGTGACTTTTTTTTCGTGATTTTTGGACGACATGCTATACCGTGACTTTTTTTCGTGATTTTTGACGACATGCTATACCGTGACTTTTTTTTCGTGTTTTTGGACGACATGCTATACCGTGACTTTTTTTCGTGATTTTTGACGACATGCTATACCGTGACTTTTTTTTCGTGTTTTTGGACGACATGCTATACTATGACTTTTTTTTCGTGTTTTTGGACGACATGCTATACTATGACTTTTTTTTTCGTGCTTTTTGACGACATGCTATACCGTGACTTTTTTTTCGTGTTTTTGGACGACATGCTATACTATGACTTTTTTTTCGTGTTTTTGGACGACATGCTATACCGTGACTTTTTTTTCGTGATTTTTGGACGACATGCTATACCGTGACTTTTTTTTCGTGTTTTTGGACGACATGCTATACCGTGACTTTTTTTTCGTGTTTTTGGACGACATGCTATACCGTGACTTTTTTTTCGTGTTTTTGGACGACATGCTATACTGTGACTTTTTTTTCGTGATTTTTGGACGACATGCTATACCGTGACTTTTTTTCGTGCTTTTTGACGACATGCTATACCGTGACTTTTTTTTCGTGTTTTTGGACGACATGCTATACTATGACTTTTTTTTCGTGATTTTTGACGACATGCTATACCGTGACTTTTTTTTCGTGTTTTTTGGACGACATGCTATACTGTGACTTTTTTCCGTGATTTTTGGACGACATGCTATACTGTGACTTTTTTTTCGTGTTTTTGGACGACATGCTATACTGTGACTTTTTTCCGTGTTTTTGGACGACATGCTATACTGTGACTTTTTTTTCGTGTTTTTGGACGACATGCTATACTGTGACTTTTTTCCGTGTTTTTGGACGACATGCTATACTGTGACTTTTTTCCGTGTTTTTGGACGACATGCTATACTGTGACTTTTTTTTCGTGTTTTTGGACGACATGCTATATCGTGACTTTTTTTTCGTGTTTTTTGACGACATGCTATACCGTGACTTTTTTTCGTGTTTTTGGACGACATGCTATACCGTGACTTTTTTTCGTGTTTTTGGACGACATGCTATACTGTGACTTTTTTTCCGTGTTTTTGGACGACATGCTATACTGTGACTTTTTTTTCGTGTTTTTGGACGACATGCTATACTGTGACTTTTTTTTTCGTGCTTTTTGACGACATGCTATACCGTTATTTTTTTTTTCGTGTTTTTGGACGACATGCTATACCGTGACTTTTTTTTTCGTGTTTTTGGACGACATGCTATACTGTGACTTTTTTTTCGTGTTTTTGGACGACATGCTATACCGTGACTTTTTTTTCGTGATTTTGGACGACATGCTATACCGTGACTTTTTTTTTCGTGATTTTGGACGACATGCTATACCATGACTTTTTTTTCGTGTTTTTGGACGACATGCTATACCGTGACTTTTTTTTCGTGTTTTTGGACGACATGCTATACCGTGACTTTTTTTTCGTGATTTTTGGACGACATGCTATACCGTGACTTTTTTTCGTGCTTTTTGACGACATGCTATACCGTGACTTTTTTTTCGTGTTTTTGGACGACATGCTATACTATGACTTTTTTCCGTGATTTTTGACGACATGCTATACCGTGACTTTTTTTTCGTGTTTTTGGACGACATGCTATGCTATGACTTTTTTTTCGTGTTTTTGGACGACATGCTATACTATGACTTTTTTTTTCGTGCTTTTTGACGACATGCTATACCGTGACTTTTTTTTCGTGTTTTTGGACGACATGCTATACTATGACTTTTTTTTCGTGTTTTTGGACGACATGCTATACCGTGACTTTTTTTTCGTGATTTTTGGACAACATGCTATACTATGACTTTTTTTTCGTGTTTTTGGACGACATGCTATACCGTGACTTTTTTTTCGTGTTTTTGGACGACATGCTATACCGTGACTTTTTTTTCGTGTTTTTGGACGACATGCTATACTGTGACTTTTTTTTCGTGATTTTTGGACGACATGCTATACCGTGACTTTTTTTCGTGCTTTTTGACGACATGCTATACCGTGACTTTTTTTTCGTGTTTTTGGACGACATGCTATACTATGACTTTTTTCCGTGATTTTTGACGACATGCTATACCGTGACTTTTTTTTCGTGTTTTTGGACGACATGCTATGCTATGACTTTTTTTTCGTGTTTTTGGACGACATGCTATACTATGACTTTTTTTTTTCGTGCTTTTTGACGACATGCTATACCGTGACTTTTTTTTCGTGTTTTTTGACGACATGCTATGCTATGACTTTTTTTTCGTGTTTTTGGACGACATGCTATACTATGACTTTTTTTTTCGTGCTTTTTGACGACATGCTATACCGTGACTTTTTTTCGTGTTTTTGGACGACATGCTATACTATGACTTTTTTTTTCGTGCTTTTTGACGACATGCTATACCGTGACTTTTTTTTCGTGTTTTTGGACGACATGCTATGCTATGACTTTTTTTTCGTGTTTTTGGAC
Source organism: Cromileptes altivelis (assembly GCA_013133815.1). Lineage (NCBI taxonomy): Eukaryota > Metazoa > Chordata > Actinopteri > Perciformes > Serranidae > Cromileptes > Cromileptes altivelis. Next base: position 40,518,686 of record CM023145.1, read on the forward strand.
GACATGCTATACTATGACTTTTTTTTTTCGTGCTTTTTGACGACATGCTATACCGTGACTTTTTTTTCGTGTTTTTTGACGACATGCTATGCTATGACTTTTTTTTCGTGTTTTTGGACGACATGCTATACTATGACTTTTTTTTTCGTGCTTTTTGACGACATGCTATACCGTGACTTTTTTTTCGTGTTTTTGGACGACATGCTATACTATGACTTTTTTTTTCGTGCTTTTTGACGACATGCTATACCGTGACTTTTTTTTCGTGTTTTTGGACGACATGCTATACTATGACTTTTTTTTTCGTGCTTTTTGACGACATGCTATACCGTGACTTCTTTTTCGTGTTTTTGGACGACATGCTATACTATGACTTTTTTTTCGTGTTTTTGGACGACATGCTATACTGTGACTTTTTTTTTCGTGCTTTTTGACGACATGCTATACCGTGACTTTTTTTTCGTGTTTTTGGACGACATGCTATACTATGACTTTTTTCCGTGATTTTTGACGACATGCTATACCGTGACTTTTTTTTGTGATTTTTGACGACATGCTATGCTATGACTTTTTTTTCGTGCTTTTGGACGACATGCTATACTATGACTTTTTTTTGTGATTTTTGACGACATGCTATGCTATGACTTTTTTTTCGTGCTTTTGGACGACATGCTATACTATGACTTTTTTCCGTGATTTTTGACGACATGCTATACCGTGACTTTTTTTTGTGATTTTTGACGACATGCTATGCTATGACTTTTTTTTCGTGTTTTTGGACGACATGCTATACTGTGACTTTTTTTTGTGATTTTTGACGACATGCTATACCGTGACTTTTTTTTGTGATTTTTGACGACATGCTATGCTATGACTTTTTTTCGTGTTTTTGGACGACATGCTATACCGTGACTTTTTTTTGTGATTTTTGACGACATGCTATGCTATGACTTTTTTTTCGTGCTTTTGGACGACATGCTATACTATGACTTTTTTTTGTGATTTTTGACGACATGCTATGCTATGACTTTTTTTTCGTGTTTTTGGACGACATGCTATACTGTGACTTTTTTTTGTGATTTTTGACGACATGCTATGCTATGACTTTTTTTTCGTGATTTTGGACGACATGCTATACTGTGACTTTTTTTTGTGATTTTTGACGACATGCTATACTATGACTTTTTTCCGTGATTTTTGACGACATGCTATACCGTGACTTTTTTTTGTGATTTTTGACGACATGCTATGCTATGACTTTTTTTTCGTGCTTTTGGACGACATGCTATACTATGACTTTTTTCCGTGATTTTTGACGACATGCTATACCGTGACTTTTTTTTCGTGTTTTTGGACGACATGCTATACTGTGACTTTTTTTTGTGATTTTTGACGACATGCTATGCTATGACTTTTTTTTCGTGATTTTGGACGACATGCTATACTATGACTTTTTTTCGTGATTTTGGACGACATGCTATACTATGACTTTTTTTTCGTGTTTTTGGACGACATGCTATACTATGACTTTTTTTTTGTGATTTTGGACGACATGCTATACTATGACTTTTTTTTGTGATTTTTGATGACATGCTATGCTATGACTTTTTTTTCGTGTTTTTGGACGACATGCTATACTATGACTTTTTTTCATGATTTTGGACGACATGCTATACTATGACTTTTTTTCATGATTTTGGACGACATGCTATACTATGACTTTTTTTTTTCGTGCTTTTTGACGACATGCTATACCGTGACTTTTTTTTCGTGTTTTTGGACGACATGCTATACTATGACTTTTTTTTTCGTGCTTTTTGACGACATGCTATACCGTGACTTTTTTTTCGTGTTTTTGGACGACATGCTATACTATGACTTTTTTTTTCGTGCTTTTTGACGACATGCTATACCGTGACTTCTTTTTCGTGTTTTTGGACGACATGCTATACTATGACTTTTTTCCGTGATGTTTGACGACATGCTATGCTATGACTTTTTTTTCGTGTTTTTGGACGACATGCTATACTGTGACTTTTTTTTTCGTGCTTTTTGACGACATGCTATACCGTGACTTTTTTTTCGTGTTTTTGGACGACATGCTATACTATGACTTTTTTCCGTGATTTTTGACGACATGCTATACCGTGACTTTTTTTTCGTGTTTTTGGACGACATGCTATACTGTGACTTTTTTTTGTGATTTTTGACGACATGCTATGCTATGACTTTTTTTTCGTGCTTTTGGACGACATGCTATACTATGACTTTTTTCCGTGATTTTTGACGACATGCTATACCGTGACTTTTTTTTCGTGTTTTTGGACGACATGCTATACTATGACTTTTTTTTCGTGTTTTTGGACGACATGCTATACTATGACTTTTTTTCATGATTTTGGACGACATCCTATACTATGACTTTTTTTTTTCGTGATTTTTGACGACATGCTATACCGTGACTTTTTTTTCGTGTTTTTGGACGACATGCTATACTATGACTTTTTTTTGTGATTTTTGACGACATCCTATACTATGACTTTTTTTTTTCGTGATTTTTGACGACATGCTATACCGTGACTTTTTTTTCGTGTTTTTGGACGACATCCTATACTATGACTTTTTTTTTTCGTGATTTTTGACGACATGCTATACCGTGACTTTTTTTTCGTGTTTTTGGACGACATGCTATACTGTGACTTTTTTTTGTGATTTTTGACGACATGCTATACCGTGACTTTTTTTTCGCGTTTTTGGACGACATGCTATACTGTGACTTTTTTTTCGTGTTTTTGGACGACATGCTATACTATGACTTTTTTTTTCGTGCTTTTTGACGACATGTTATACTGTGACTTTTTTTTCGTGTTTTTGGACGACATGCTATATCGTGACTTTTTTTTCGTGTTTTTGGACGACATGCTATACCGTGACTTTTTTTTCGTGTTTTTGGACGACATGCTATACTATGACTTTTTTCCGTGATTTTTGACGACATGCTATACCGTGACTTTTTTTTCGTGTTTTTGGACGACATGCTATACCGTGACTTTTTTTCGTGTTTTTGGACGACATGCTATACCGTGACTTTTTTTTCGTGTTTTTGGACGACATGCTATACTGTGACTTTTTTTTCGTGCTTTTTGACGACATGCTATACTGTGACTTTTTTCCGTGATTTTTGACGACATGCTATACTGTGACTTTTTTTCGTGTTTTTGGACGACATGCTATACTGTGACTTTTTTTTCGTGTTTTTGGACGACATGCTATACCGTGACTTTTTTTTCGTGTTTTTGGACGACATGCTATACCGTGACTTTTTTTCGTGTTTTTGGACGACATGCTATACCGTGACTTTTTTTTCGTGTTTTTGGACGACATGCTATACTGTGACTTTTTTTTCGTGCTTTTTGACGACATGCTATACTGTGACTTTTTTTTCGTGCTTTTTGACGACATGCTATACTGTGACTTTTTTTCGTGCTTTTTGACGACATGCTATACTGTGACTTTTTTCCGTGATTTTGGACGACATGCTATACTGTGACTTTTTTTCGTGTTTTTGGACGACATGCTATACCGTGACTTTTTTTCGTGTTTTTGGACGACATGCTATACCGTGACTTTTTTTCGTGTTTTTGGACGACATGCTATACCGTGACTTTTTTTCGTGTTTTTGGACGACATGCTATACCGTGACTTTTTTTCGTGTTTTTGGACGACATGCTATACTGTGACTTTTTTTCGTGTTTTTGGACGACATGCTATACTGTGACTTTTTTTCGTGATTTTTGACGACATGCTATACTGTGACTTTTTTCCGTGATTTTTGACGACATGCTATACTGTGACTTTTTTTCGTGTTTTTGGACGACATGCTATACTGTGACTTTTTTTTCGTGCTTTTTGACGACATGCTATACTGTGACTTTTTTTTCGTGTTTTTGGACGACATGCTATACTGTGACTTTTTTTTCGTGTTTTTTGACGACATGCTATACCGTGACTTTTTTTCGTGTTTTTGGACGACATGCTATACTGTGACTTTTTTTCCGTGTTTTTGGACGACATGCTATACTGTGACTTTTTTTTCGTGTTTTTGGACGACATGCTATACTGTGACTTTTTTTTTCGTGCTTTTTGACGACATGCTATACCGTGACTTTTTTTCCGTGTTTTTGGACGACATGCTATACCGTGACTTTTTTTTTCGTGTTTTTGGACGACATGCTATACTATGACTTTTTTTTCGTGTTTTTTGACGACATGCTATACCGTGACTTTTTTTTCGTGTTTTTGGACGACATGCTATACTATGACTTTTTTCCGTGATTTTTGACGACATGCTATACCGTGACTTTTTTTTCGTGTTTTTGGACGACATGCTATACTATGACTTTTTTTTCGTGTTTTTGGACGACATGCTATACTATGACTTTTTTTTTCGTGCTTTTTGACGACATGCTATACCGTGACTTTTTTTTCGTGATTTTTGGACGACATGCTATACTATGACTTTTTTTTCGTGTTTTTGGACGACATGCTATACCGTGACTTTTTTTTCGTGTTTTTGGACGACATGCTATACTGTGACTTTTTTTTCGTGTTTTTGGACGACATGCTATACCGTGACTTTTTTTTCGTGATTTTTGGACGACATGCTATACCGTGACTTTTTTTCGTGCTTTTTGACGACATGCTATACCGTGACTTTTTTTTCGTGTTTTTGGACGACATGCTATACTATGACTTTTTTTTTCGTGCTTTTTGACGACATGCTATACCGTGACTTTTTTTTCGTGTTTTTGGACGACATGCTATACTATGACTTTTTTTTTCGTGCTTTTTGACGACATGCTATGCTATGACTTTTTTTTCGTGTTTTTGGACGACATGCTATACTGTGACTTTTTTTTTCGTGCTTTTTGACGACATGCTATACCGTGACTTTTTTTTCGTGTTTTTGGACGACATGCTATACTATGACTTTTTTCCGTGATTTTTGACGACATGCTATACCGTGACTTTTTTTTCGTGTTTTTGGACGACATGCTATACTGTGACTTTTTTTTGTGATTTTTGACGACATGCTATGCTATGACTTTTTTTTCGTGCTTTTGGACGACATGCTATACTATGACTTTTTTCCGTGATGTTTGACGACATGCTATGCTATGACTTTTTTTTCGTGTTTTTGGACGACATGCTATACTGTGACTTTTTTTTTCGTGCTTTTTGACGACATGCTATGCTATGACTTTTTTTTCGTGTTTTTGGACGACATGCTATACCGTGACTTTTTTTTCGTGTTTTTGGACGACATGCTATACTATGACTTTTTTCCGTGATTTTTGACGACATGCTATACCGTGACTTTTTTTTCGTGTTTTTGGACGACATGCTATACTGTGACTTTTTTTTGTGATTTTTGACGACATGCTATGCTATGACTTTTTTTTCGTGCTTTTGGACGACATGCTATACTATGACTTTTTTCCGTGATTTTGGACGACATGCTATACCGTGACTTTTTTTCGTGTTTTTGGACGACATGCTATACTATGACTTTTTTTTTGTGATTTTGGACGACATGCTATACTATGACTTTTTTTTGTGATTTTTGATGACATGCTATGCTATGACTTTTTTTTCGTGTTTTTGGACGACATGCTATACTATGACTTTTTTTCATGATTTTGGACGACATCCTATACTATGACTTTTTTTTCGTGATTTTTGACGACATGCTATACCGTGACTTTTTTTTCGTGTTTTTGGACGACATGCTATACTATGACTTTTTTTTGTGATTTTTGACGACATGCTATGCTATGACTTTTTTTTTGTGCTTTTGGACGACATGCTATACTATGACTTTTTTCCGTGATTTTTGACGACATGCTATACCGTGACTTTTTTTTCGTGTTTTTGGACGACATGCTATACTATGACTTTTTTTTGTGATTTTGGACGACATGCTATACTGTGACTTTTTTTTGTGATTTTTGATGACATGCTATGCTCTGACTTTTTTTTCGTGTTTTTGGACGACATGCTATACTATGACTTTTTTTCATGATTTTGGACGACATCCTATACTATGACTTTTTTTTCGTGATTTTTGACGATATTCTATGCTCTGACTTTTTTTTCGTGCTTTTGGACGACATGCTATGCTATGACTTTTTTTCGTGCTTTTGGACGACATGCTATTGATTTTTTGCCGATATATAACAACTCATTTGGGCGCTTACCAATATCGACATATCCAGTCTTTTCCCGATCTAATTTCGTGATCGAGTCCCTTCTGGAGTGGAATAAACATCATGTTATATATTGATACTCTTGTTGTTCAGTGTGTTAGCAGGGTCATTAACACATCCCACTGTCCCAAAGTCGCCCTTAACAAAATGTGGTCAAATGTTCTTGTGAGAGTTTGCACAAAGTCACATGAGCCAGTAAACAGTGTTTGTTTCATTTATTGTTTTTGGATGGTGATGATGACGTCACTCTGAGTGGATCTTTTTCAGTCCAGGGGAGGATATCACAATGACAGACCAGATTAACGACACACACGTGCTCATTGTGTTGTTTCCTGGAAACATCCTGATCACATTCATGCTCCCCAGAGGATGAAACTTTTCCTTTCATATTTTGGATCCTTCACATATTTTCTCTTGCCCCGCCCTCAGCGCAGACTGTACACACATAGGGTTCGTCACATCTAACCAACATGTTACTCTAAATATTCCTTGTAAATGAAGCAATGCAGAAAGATTTGTTTAGAAGTTAATTTACTGCAGGTCATTGTTGTTAACAAGCACAGTCACCATTCACAGTTTGACAAATCTCTACCGACACCTTCAGACAAACATCACAAACTTCTACCACCACCGCGGCCTGACCAGCGGGTGGCGCTGCATCACACTACAGCTGAACACATGGTCGTAGTATCCTGCGTCACTGATGAAGATAATGCCCTTAAATACAAAAAAAAAAAACATGAGCTATCTGTATTCATGATGCTAAAAAATAAAAATCTGCTGCCACGGCAGGAAACACTACTCACCTGATGGCCACTGGCGAAGCTCTATGACATCACTGCCCATCGACTATGTACAAGTTACAGGTTTATCTTTTACACATTTATAATGCAACTACGTTTGTAGCATAAGATCTGCTCTGTGTGATGGCGTATCAGGACACAAAGGTCTGACATTTGGAGAACAAAGTCATCTTGAAATAAGAATAAAGACATTACATGTAAAGTAGAATTACCACCCTGCGGTTGTTTGACTCCGCCCACTATGTCTGTGAAAATATGGTTGCTGTACACACACCTTTGCCCTGACAGCACAGATCTTTACAATCAGCACAGTTTGAAGGTGGACACAGTGACAGAGTAACGTCCACAAGTGTTTTATGTAGAATATGATGACCAAATTTGAATTGTTTATTCTTGAGTCCAGGTGGATGATTGTGCCAAATTTGAAGAAAATCACATGAGGTGTTGTTGAGATACCACATTCACAAGAATGCAATGGACAATGTCACAGTGACTTATGAATTCATGAGTTATAGCCAAAAACACGTTTTGTGAAATCACGTGACCTTGAACTTTGACCAGCAAATTTTAATTAGTTCATTGTTAAGTTTGTGCCAAATTTGAGGAAACTCCTTTGAGACTTCTTAAAATATTGTGTCATGAGAATGAGTCACAATGACCTTGACCTTTGACCACCAAAATCTAATCTGTTCTTGTTACAGTCTAAATAGATGTTTGTGCCAAATTTGAAGACATTTCAGGGTGTTCTTGAGATACCACATTCACGAGAATGCAATGAACAGTGTCACAGTGACTTAAAAATTCATGAATTATGGCCAAAACCATGTTTTGTAAGATCATACTGACCTTGACCTTTGACCTTCAGCCACTAAGTTCGAATTATTTCAATGTTGAGTCCAAGTGGACGTTTGTGCCAAATTTGAAATAAACTCCTTTTAGGAACAGGCAGATGGACGGACACCACACAACACCAAGCTTCATGTGATTACACTGTATGTGAATGTTTTTACATTTACTGACAGTCCTTGAATGCAACATTTACAGAGTTCTGTCTCTGTTTAAATATTCTCAGAATATTTCAGACTTCATTCTTTAACTACTGCGACTTCTCTTAGTAAAATGTTAACGTTTATCTCATAAGTTTTTTGTTTTACATATTTCTGCTAATATTACGATACTTAATTCCCTCCTGTCCTGACTGTTCTCATAATATTACAACTTTAATTCAAAGTTTCACTTCTTCCCCTTAAAGTGGTCCTATAATCTGTGGTGTGTCACGTTCTAATGCTCCGACTGCTTCACACCTACACAAGTTCTGAGATGAACCCAGATCTTTTGTTTCGGTGGCCTGGTCCTCTTCTGCACTGAGCTGCTGACGTCAGACGATCTTATATTCAGTGTTTGCCTCTCTGACACTTCACTTATTCCATCATCAGTTTCTCAGAGGTCTCAGAGGGAATGTTTTAGCATGAGGTGACGGATCATGTGTCGTGGAGGGTCTTCAGTCTTTTCCATCCTTCATGACCAACCACAGCAGGTGACGTCACACTCTGAAGCAGGAGAGGTGACGTCAGCAGCTGTGGGATGTTACCACACTACATGAAGCAGAGCTCTGTGCTGCAGGTAGTGTGAGCAGATCCTGTTGTGGACCAGGTCCTGATCCTGGGCTGAGGATGATTAGGAGTCCTCTATCGAGAAAACCTGGTGTGTGTTGGGGAATCGCTGAGCGTTGTAGTCCGGATCGTCTCTCACTCGCTCTTTGATGTCGCTCTTTACCTGAAGGGAGGACGGACAGAGAGGTGAGCAAGTCCTTATCAGAATAATCCTGCGCTGTTTTCAGAATAACTCCATCAGTCAATTCTTCATCAGAGTATAAAGCTACACAATCAACACGATAACTGAAGGTGAATAAGGCAGGATTTATACAGGGTTCCCACTCTTTTCTTGAAATTATTTTCCAGGACTTTTCCAGGACATTTTCAGGACTTTTTCAGCTGCTACAGTACGAGTCAAGTTATCACAACATACACTAATAAATTCCACCCCAAGCTTTGGAGAAGTGTTATTTTCTACAATTGTACCTTATATTTTGTACATTTAACCAGATTGCTTAAATGTTTGTTCCTCTCCCTCTTTCTCTCTTGTACTTTCTCCACAAAATATTTTATATGTTCAATAAATCACCAAAACAGTTTCCTTTAGCTCATCTGTTTACTGTTTACTTACAGTTTACTTTGTGCATCTTACACCTGCATTCTTAAAGTAAAAATCAAAATCACTGCAAAAATAAATCAAAAATATAAATATCAAAATCACATCCTATCCTGCAGTGCAAAAAGGTCAATATAAAACAAAGCAATGTCATTTAAATTAAAATGTTCCTCCAAAAAAATTCTCAGTATTGTATTGTAGCTTCTTGACACTCTCCTGCAGGTCTTTCAGTGTTTTTGCTAGAGCTTGTAGCTCTTCCTTTTTCTCAGCCACACTTTTGCGATAAGCATTGGATTTGGACAGTAATGTGAAGTCCTGTTTTTTTTCTGCATTCACTGCCATTTCGTCTGCCTCTTTCTGCATCATCTCACTGCTTTTCATTATTCTTCTCTGTTTTGCTTTGACATTTTCTATGTCTTGGTGGAGCTCCGTTCTTTTCTTCTCATTTGCAGTTTGTTCTTTTTTCTTTTTTTCATCCTCGAGGTACTGCATATACCTCATTCTTGCTCCTTTGCAGTGTTGGATTAAGTCTTCTGGCAGGGCTTCATCAACTGCACGCTCAGCCATTGCATCCTGGACCATGCGCAATGCTATCAGACTCTCCTCCTTCAAGTTTTCTAGTAGAATGTCCTTGTTGACGGAGTACCCTCGCTCCACTGCTGCTTGTTCATGAGACAGAGTGAGGAGACATTTCATCATGTCCCACAGTGCTGCATACTCTGCTCTGCCACTGACAAATCTCCCAAAAAATTCTTCAAGCCTGCAACTGTATGAAAAATCTTGGAATTCTGCCTTGAGGTTTGCACTTGCATGCACTGAGAATGTTTTATACTGAGCAAGGATTTTGTCACACTCTGAGGCAGTGCACCATCCTGCATTGAGGAGAACCTGTAGGAGTTTCTCAAACATTGCTATTGCATGCTCAGTCTCTGTCACCATGATCACAGGGTCGAGGGAGCTCATGTGCTGCACTGCTGGGTACACAAGAGGACTTCTCTCCATAATTTTTTTGCAGGTCACAGCAAGGAAGGAGACACATTCCTTCTTGAACACCTGTATGTTCACTGGATTTTCCTGGAGCTTTTCAGATGCCTTCTCTAAAGCTTGTTTTGTGGCAAATCCTGTGTCCAGTTGTTTGAGTGGCACATGGATTGATTTGTTTTGGAGGTCAAGTTTCAGCAGCTGGACAGGTGTTTTCATCTTCTCCAATTCTTCCCTTTTAATAAAGCATGACAGCAAGCATCTCAGGATGGACTGGAGCTCTTTTGCTAAGAAAGGCACCATTGGTGCATCTGTCTGGAATTTCTCCAAAAAAGGCTTCAGCTGTCTAGCAACAAATGCAAAAAACTGGAGCTTAGCCTGAAAAAGAGGATCAGCTGTGGCCCCTTTTACTGTACAGTAGGATGCAGACGATGGTATTTTGCTTTTCGGGAGTTTCTGGTGGCTACTGATGTACTGTTGCACAGCTGGCCACACTTCTATTGCCCGCTCAGCAGCTGCTAAGTCTTCAACCCATCGATGGGCACAGAACTTCAGAGGAAATTTTGTTGTTTTGGTCACCTCAATGAAGTCAGCTCGTCTTGCTGGTAAGTCATGGAACATCTGCCAAAGTGCTCTGAGCACATCTCCCACCTTCCAACCTGTTTCTCTCTCTCCATCTTGAAAACTTCCATGAAGAACATGCAAACCACAACTTCCCAAATTGATCATCTTTGGCGCATCTGGGTCCTCTCGGCTTTTGTCCTCTTGGAATATCCTCAGGAGCTTCCAGTTGACGCCAGGGCCATCCATTGAAATCTGTAAGAGCTTATTGGGATTAAGTGGTGACAGGGCTCTCTTGATTTTTTCCAAAAGCTTCTCTGCTTGAGTGTGTCCCATAAACTCTGAATCAAAATAATGCACCACAACCTTCCCTTCACGTTCACTCTAGTGCCTCACTACAACATCCAACTGTTCTGTCTGTGTCACTTTATTCAGGCATTCATCAAAAGATGCTACATAGCACGGTGCTTTTCTTATATCTTTGATCCGTTGCTCTTTGAAATAAGGACCCAAGCCAAAACATATAAGGTAAGCTGCTTTTGTTGCGCCACATGAAAACTTTTTGGCAATCTCCCTGTCTGGGAACATCTGACCAAAAATGGCTGAGATATCAGAGCTGGAGTTGAATGAGTAGTGTGACCTCACCATCTTAATTACCCAGCGAATCTCTGCTTCAAACACAGATTGTCTTGAAAAAAATGCTGAGCTTCCTTGTGTTCCTGAGCTTTTCCTCTGTCCACTTGTACTAGACACTTGTAATGCTGTACTTTCACTACTGACACTTTCCTTATGTACACTGGCTGTTTGTAGCTCTTTGTTTGTTGGACAGCTACTTCCCTCTCCTGTGTCTGTTGAAGGAGTCTTCCTCATGAAATCTGTCATTCTTCTCTCACTGTTTAACTGTCCAGAAATCTTGACATGGCCTTGTCCCCGTGCATGACTCCTGAGTGCTGAGACACCCATGTTACCAATATCAAAAGACTTCCTGCAGAGCTTGCAATATGCCCTATGCACATCTCCAGACACTTCTCCTAGCCAGTCCCTGAACTAGTGGCATTCTTTCCACTCAATTTTGAATTTGCACTGTCTTCCTGACATCGTCACTCACTCCTGTAATTAGAGGACAACAACACACATTTGAAAGTCTATTACTGCTCATATTGACTGTTTACACAGTAAATTACTTTTCATACCTTAGTTTTCATATCTATCATATTCTGTGTATTATACATACTGTACACACCACATGGCACTTTACTGCTTATTTCACACATAGTTAGATGCTAAACTGCATTTTGTTGTTCCAGTATTGGTCATTTTAGGTTACTCTAGTCATCTAAGAAACAAGATTCAGGGTTGATGACTAATATCTCTAGCTAGCACCACAGTATCATATTGAACCTGAAATATATTTATTTCTAACTCTCAGACATAAATATTCTTTGCTAGCTATCTTTTTAGTCTGGCTTTTATGTAGTGTCTTAGTATTATAAATTTATTGTTATCACTTTTTTACTTATTCTATTTATTAATTTAGCCATGTTGAATCCCATTCATTTATGCTAACAACATTGTTCAAATGAACATGCAAGTCTTCAGTTTTCACTGCCCTCTTTCCTCATTTAGGCTAAGGGGTGTGCCTCTTCACTGTGGTCTGTGTGCCTCTCACTCATGGATATATAAGATCTCACTTGGATGTTGACATCTAAATTACTTTCATTGCAAAGTAGCTAGCTAAAAACTGCATGAAAAGTCGGAGCTCTGCTCTCTGTGCACATACACAGTATTTTAATAGAGCTGAATTCCTAATGAAGTTTTTCTCATTCACATATTGTCTGTTTCTGCTGTCGGACAATGGAGCACGTATGAAATACTGAGTGAAACGTGGCCCAGTAAGACTACCTGTCACCCGTCGCTATCTCGAAGCTGTCGTCATGGTCGCTGTGGCTCTACAGAAACCAGAGATGTATTTCATCTCAGAGCGCACAACCAAAAGTGACGGCACGCCCACTACAGCTCTCTGCTGTTCCTCTGTCACTCAACAGAGGAGACAGAGAGAGAGAGAAAAACCTCACACTCGATATACAGTGATACAGCAACACTCTTGAACTGAAAGTCGCTAGTTTTGGCGCTTCTTTGGAGAAAATAAATCCTTACTTGGGTCTGAAAAGTTGGTAAATCTAGCAACAAAGTCATATGGAAACACTGGGCAGCAGAACTGTTCTAAGGGAATATGCAATTTGATTGGTTGGTAGCGTCACGTGGGACGCTGTGCCAGCTAGAAGCAGAGATGAAGCAGAGAAGTGCTACAGCTCAATGTTGCCCATTAAAGGCAGCTGAAAACAGACATACATGCGTAAAATGTTTAACCCCTTTGCGTTCACCCACAAGGCAGAGAGAAGCAGAGGGAGGAAAAATAATTTTCCAGGACAACTCAAGCTTTTCCAGGACATTTTACTTTTTTCTCATTTTCCATGTGTTTTACATGACTGGAAAATTGGTCAATCATTTTCCAGGTTTTCCAGGACGCGTGGGAACCCTTTTTATAGTTCTGCGTTGAATTGACGCCGTAGCCTACGCTGTAACCTGACGTGCACCTCCCCAGGTCTGTCTCTGTAAGCTGAAACCATTTCCCTCAGTGGAAACAAAGCTTTGATTTACTTTAATTTCACAGATAAGAAACAATAAATAAAAAGACAATAACTGTTTGGAGGTGTAACTGCAGAGTGACACAGACACACCACTACACAAGTAGAAATCCACCTTAACATGAACGAGTTTAGCAGCAATGCGTTACCTGTCTGGTGTATGCTTCCTGCAGCTCCGGCCTCTCCAGCTCCCCCTGCAGGCTGTTTGGGGCAGTGACAGGCAGGGCTCCTGTGGCACGAGCGGCTCGACTCACTGCGTCTGACAGAGACAGGTGTGGGCCTTCACACTGTGTCGTCTAGGGACGGAAACACGACTGTTACTCTCCTGAAAACAGACGTTTTTTAAAAAGACCTTTTTGGGGCTTTAATGCCTCAAATCGATGGGACAACTTCTTTAACGTCAAAAGCAAAAAGGGCAGTGAGTTGAAATCGAGACGCTACAGTTGGGGCAAGGACAAAGCCTTTGTACATGGGACACCTGCTCTACCATCCAGGTGAGCTGATTGGCACCCTGAAATCAGGGTGGGAGGGACGTTTTGACATCTATGCCTGTTCAGGACATTTCTGAGCTTTGCTTCGCTTAAAGTCTGGAAGCAGAGGGAAACAGTTAGCCTGGCTCCCACAACTCTGTTAGCTAACAAGCCATTTTCAACAAGTCACCTGATTTCTTCAGCGTAAGAACGGAGCTAAAGCCTGACGACGATGATCAGTACATTTACATGACATCAGAGGAAATGGATTTATTGTGTCAGTCTGACTAAAACCAGACAAAAACCACTCTAAGCATGCTCCACAGTTTCTGCCCCGGGCTTTGTTTGGTCTGTGACGTAATAGGTCAACAGGAAAAAGGTCCAATACTAACAAGCTGAAAGGGGGCATATCTCCACCTATCGTAGAGGAGTCGCACATACTTGGCTCAATAAATGGATTCCCCTCCTGTGCTTGTATACTGGGACAAGGACAGTAGGCCAGATAAACTGTGCTATAAACATAGCTTCACTTCACTGTGACTGCAGACGTACTGAGTGATGATGTGATTTTGACACAACTCTGACAGTCTCCCTCAGTCTTGTCTACAGTGAGATTACACCCACACGCAGCGCTCACCTTCCTCCTCTTGGCGGGCATACCGTGCAGGTAGGCGTCAGACAGCGGCGGCTGGGCTTTGATCTTCCTCTGAGACAGCATGTCATGTCTGATGATGGGAACCCATTCCTGAGTGAGACATTATCACACAGTTATAATCTATAAACTGATGATGGCTCTGGTCACATGTGAGAGTGATTTACATCATAGTCACAGCAGGTTTGTTTCTACACAGCTTTTTCACATCAAGGCGTTAGAAGTGCCATAAAACAGACACAGAACAACTTTGAGTCGAGGTATAAAGTGTTTCCATTTGATTCCTTACGGGTGGAACAGCTGCAGCCCACGGTTCCACCTCAGGGGCCGCCCCCTCCCGTCCTGTCGGGGCCCCAGCGGGGCACTGAGCGTCCCCTGCTGAGGCGTTGCTGTCTCCGTGAGGTGCCTCCCTCTCTGCACCGTCACCTGATGAAGCCATGGCCTCCTCTGCTGTGGTGGCTGCAGCCGGAGACAAACTCTCCTCCATCTGATGAAGAAGAGGTGCATCAAAGTTAGAATTTGGACTACCATGACATCACTAATGTCCAGCTGAACATTGTGGGGGCTGGTCTGACCCTCTCTGTCTGACTGACTGCACCTGAAGCAGCCATCGTTTTGTGGCATATTTAACAGAGGATATTAGTCTGTTAGTCTGTTGTCTTGAGTCCACGTGGACGTTTGTGCCAAATCCCTCAAGGACGTTTTGACGTATTGCGTTTATGAGAATGAATTGGACGAAAGGTCAGAGTCCTGCATCAGGTCGGGTACCTGCAGGTAACTCACAAGAAGCTGTGTAACGGGTAAAAATATGCATATATATAAATTCACAGGTAAAATATTCTCACATCTAAATCACTGTTATCAAGCTGCAGTTGCTTTTATTTTGAAAGTCAGTGACACCAGTGTAACCTTTGACCCCGTGGTCACATTGGTCACCGACGTGGAGGACTCCAGCCATGAAACTTTGCAGCCCGAGGATGAGGTGGCAGCCTACATGGAGTTGGGATCCTTTGGAGGTTTGATGGTGGTGGAAGGAGCATGCTAACATGTTTCCTAACCTGGCAGTGATTGAATGTTTTCACCATCCAGTCAAAGAGACGTCCAATTCAAGAACGGAGAACCAGCTTCATGTGAGGGACTGGAGCCTGGGGGGGTTTGATCATGGGGATGGTTTTAAATAATGGACCCATGCAGGACTCTGCAACGTTATAATGACCCTGACCTTTGACGGCCACATGCTAATCAGTTCATTATTAAGTCCAGGTGAGACAAATTTGAAGAAATTCCCTTCAAGGTGTTCTTGAGATGTCGCGTTCAGACGGACAACCTGTCAACGTGTCTCTGGTCACGTCTCATAAAGATGAGAAAGAAGTGAACTCACCTCCACGGTCGGATTCTCTGGCGGCTGCTCCCCCTCAGCCTCCGTCCTCTGGGCCGACTGCTCCTGAAGTGACATCGCACTTTAACAGAATTCATTTAATGTCTGAACTGAATCAAGCTTAAATTTTAAACCGGGAGTCTAAACATTGTTAAACTCTCTGTGTTGTTTGTTGGAAGCAGTTTGTAGGGGAGGAGCTTCCTACAGTATTCTGCTATGTGCACATTTATCTTAATAAAGCTGATCACACTGTGCGTCTTGTTTAATAAATAAAAGCACATTTAACCAGCAGTGACGGACCTGATCCTGTTCATGTAACTCGTACAGACCAGAACCTGCTGCTCACAGGATGGTTTCACAGGCAGCTGTAGATGTTTCTGGATGAGTCCACTTGGTGCCTCTGTGCCGTGCGCTCAGCTCCAGCTGCTGTTACTGAGCACGCTCACTGATGACTGTGTGTTTATTACCTGTGTGTAGATGATGTAGTGCTGGATCTGGTCCTCAGTCACTGGGTTGTGTTCCAGGATGACGTGCAGCCTCATGGACATCATACTGGTCAGCCAGTTGACCAGACTGGGGTTGACTTCTGCAGACATCCTCCTCTACACACACACACACACACACACACACACACACACACACACACACACACACACACACACACACACACACACACACACAGAGCTGTTGACTTGTATCACATGAGTAAAGCACGATGCTGTGGTTATAAACGATGTGTACTAACGATGCGGTGGTTGATGACGGCGGTCAGAGATCTCTGCTCTCCCCCGAGACAGTACAGGTTCAGAGCCAGACACTCGAACAGACCCTGAGTGCACAGCAGCAGCAGACGAGGGCCAAACGTGGGATCTGTGTGAAGAAACAGAAAACCACTCACACCTCCACATCTTCACATCGCAGGTGATCCTGACATGTTGGGATGAGCAGGAGACAAAGTTTGGGCGGAGAAATGTCCGTGAGCGTTAGATTAAAATTAAGGTTTTCAATGAGAACGTCTGCAACTAACGATACTTCCTACTGTCATCAGACCTTCAGTCTACAGCTCATATCCTTAGACTCTTCGTTGGCGAGACATGGACACAAAACAGACCAGAACAAGCAAAAGGTTCGGACAATCGTTTCATTTCTCTGTAGAGTCCTCTCCTTAATGTTATATGATGCTTAGAATCACAATCTGAGCCTGTCAGCAGGCTGAAGTCTGATTATCCACACAGTCAACAACACAGACTGCTCAACAGCTCAGCATCAGGCCTTTAAATTATCCATGAGCGCCTCCCAGTGGACACAAATAAAATGATCAGTAACCAGGTCACTGTGGTGTCAGCTGATTGGCCACTGACTGAGTGAACTCACCGTTATGGCGCAGGATGTGTGAGGCCATCTGTGTGAACTGCTGTCTGAGGAAGGACACGTTGGTCTGAACGATGTCCACGCCCTGTCGCACTGTCACTGTGGCCTGGACACACACACACACACACATACACACGTTCATCACTTCATACCCAGCACAGCATATTATGCCGGGTTCACACCACACAACATTTTTGTCTGTTCCAACGGTCACTGTCAGATTAGGTGATTGTGGAGTCATAAAATCTTGTCGTCACTTGGCCGACAGACATGACACACTACATGATGGTCCACGACCAATTATTCCTGGTCGTCTTTCACAATGTGTGTGATGTCATTACATTATTTTTGTCTTCCTCTTCTTATTATTACCTCAGTCTCTGTGTGTGTTCATGTTCCAGCTGAACTGTTACTGTAGTGACGTAAAAACTGTCACCAGATGGGCGGAGCTACATTTGAAGTACTCTATGCAAACTATGACAGTCACTGAATCCTCAACAGGAAGTTCCTGCAAATGTTTCACAATAAAAGCCTGTTTAGAAAGTGAAGGGATTCTCTCAGCTGAAATGATAAGAGGCTTTTAATTTGAAACAGAAACAGGAAGTGTTGAGTTTGATTAAACTAAGAACAGAATGATAAATGGTGGTGTGTGTTTGAGATGCAGCTGGTAGCCTCTGCAGCTGTGCTGAGTAAAGGCCCAGACACTATCTGTGAGTTTGATTCCTTTATATCCTCCATTATGAAGAAAGAACATTCTCTGCTAGCTTGATGCTAATGGCAGTACTCAGCGGCTTGATAAAGTGCCTCTGCTGTTTCCTTTTCACTCTGTGTGCTAACGTCCCTACAGGAAATATCTGAAAGGCTGGGCTGTTGTTGTCCTGCAGTTTCCCTGGCAACAGATCGCTCTGTGTTCCTATTGCTCAAAGTGACGGCTGTGACAGGAGAAGTCGTGGACGACAAAAAAGTCGTGATGCGTCTCAGACGTGGCGCTGGTTGTCGTTTTTCGTCACTACACACAGTGAAACAATGGGTTATCGCGTACGACACTCGTTCACAATCTGAGCCGACGCTGCGCGACGCTGCGTCAGGCTGTAACCAGGCTGATATCATGTAGTGTGAACTCAGCATGAGATGAGGTTTGTGTGTCCTTACAAAGCTCTCAGCGATGTACTCCTCCAGCCCGTTGATGAGGTCCTCAGCTGCTGCCTGCAGAGACGACAACGTGATCAACAAGTTCATACAGTCCACAGAAACTCTGCTCACGTGGAGACTGTTAACATCAAGGTGTCGCATCATTGAGCCGTGAAACACATAGACACCTGACAAAACCCAAACTGTTTGCCAAACGCTCGTCAGATACTCGTCCTGTCTTGGGTTCTGGTCAGTGTCATATCATGAGTAATCATATAGAGCAGCTCAGTGTGTGAACACAGTGAGGGACTCTCTGCGTACTTACAGCGATGTTAGCGTCAGTGGGCTCTCGGCCCTGGAGGTAGTGTTCAGTGAAGAAGTCGTTGAGCTGCGGCTGAATGCGGCTCAGAGGCTGAGCGTTCCCATGGAGCAGCAGCACCATGTCCACCATGGAGAAGCTCTGACACACCAGGGACAGCAGGTCGCCGAAGAAACCTGTCAGGACAAGAGACAGGTTATCAGTGTGTCAGTAACAAGCCTGATGAATGATGTTAGCTGTGAAGTCATTCTCACAACATTTTAGGACGGTGATATGAAGGTTAGTGTCGATTGAAAGCTGCGTTCAGTTGCCCTCCTGTGTTGTGACTCACCCACAGCATCTCCAGAGCCCGGCGTGAACAGGTTCCTGGTCTGAGACAGTCTCTGGATGAACTGGGCAATGCTCTCTCCGGTACTGTGCTGCGCCCCCAGAGAGCTCATCATGGTGGACAGCACTCCCTGCACGATGCCGGTGAACAGTTCCGGGCTCAGAGAGTCTCCACCTGCACCGCTGCCGGCCTGAGGGGGGGTGGGACCGGTGGACTGAGGGGGGACTGTGGCGCCGGGACCACTGGCGGGTGGCTGCACAGAAACACACTATTCAGGGACAAGCTTCTATTTTATTGTTTGTGGCCCTCCAGACCACCTGGAGTCAGGAGAAATCCTGCACACCTCCATGTTCTGCAGTGCTATATGAACTCACCGCTGTGAAGTCCGACACGCCCTGGAAGAAGCCGGGCACCCCCGGCAGCGTCACAGTGATGGAGGGAGCCGGTCCAGAGCCGGGACCTCCTGGTCCAGCTGCTCCGCCCAGCAGAGAGGCCAGCAGCTGGGCCAGATTCCCCTCAGGACCGCCCTCTGCTGGCTGACCTACGGAGGCAGTGTTGGTGGTGTGGGTGGACGTCTGTCCGGAGGTGTTGGCAGAGGGAGGAGGAGGAGACGTGGTGGAGGTATCAGATGAGAAGGAGGTAGAGAAGGAGGACTGAGAGGTGGCTGACGATGACGTGGACATGGGATCACCTGGAGGAGTTACAGGAACAGGACAGAGTAAGAACAGACGCACTGATGGTGGACTGCCAGCTGAGTGCTGGGTGACATCATCAGCCAACTTGAGTCAAGCTCAGACCGGCCGGTTCACACCACTGACACTTTTCTCTACAACAGTTTTGTCTCGTCTCCAATATTTGGTCTGAACTGGACTCAACAAACAACAATACTGACTCAGTGTCACTGTGATGGGTCTCTCTATTCAGGCTGGTCTCTGTGAGCTGTTGTGTTGAAGGAAATAAGCAGAAATGACTGGTTGGAAAAACTGACAAAAATCTGAAACACACAAATCTGTGGATCTGAGCTCAGGGGTCACTGACTTGCTCTTTCATATCATACCTTACTCAGGTGTCTTCATAACTTCAGATACTTACAGACACTACCATTAGATAATGAGTCAGTAACAGCTGGTTCACAAACATAATTACACTCTGTTAGTGTGACAGTACACATGTACCAGTCTGCAGCACTGTACCATCTGTGTTACAGTGAAGACAGTGAACATTTGCTCT
Organism: Cromileptes altivelis; assembly: GCA_013133815.1. Lineage (NCBI taxonomy): Eukaryota > Metazoa > Chordata > Actinopteri > Perciformes > Serranidae > Cromileptes > Cromileptes altivelis. The sequence continues at coordinate 40,539,035 of CM023145.1, forward strand.
GTTAGCAACACTGACTTTTTAGCTTATTCTAGCTTATTTAGTGTAATTATTACTGGGAGTCAGCTGGCAGTCCTGTTGACTTGGTGTGTGCTAGCATACTGCTCGGTAACTGCTGTCTGTGTGCATGTTACTTGTATTGTCTCCATGTTATGTTCTGTCTTACCATGTTTTTTCATGTGTGTGTTTTTGTGCCGCTGCAGCCTAATTTGCGCTTTGGGACATTAACAATAAAACTGAACTGAAGTGACAGTAATGTAGAGTCGTCACTGACCCGTGTGCCCCGGCATCAGGAGCTGTCCCACCAGACCGCTGATCATCTGTGTGAGGGAGGAGGGAGCCAGAGGGGTGCCCTGTTTGGAGAGAAGGGAGGAGCCACATTAACATTAACATGCAGTCAGTAATCTGTGTTATTCAGTACACTGGAGGAAGTGAACTGATGGAATATTGATTATTTGAAAACTACTGAATACATTTCTAACAGTTTTCTGATGTTTTATGATCCAAACACCTGACTGATAAATCAAGAAGCAAACTGTCAGGTTGACGTATGAAGCTCTTTGGCTGCAGCCCTTCATGTAGCTCCGTGCTGGTGTTACCTGTCCTGGCTGCTGACCGGCTGTGGGCACCGTGGCCCTCACGTTGATGGTGGTTCCCCTGTTTCCCACTGGCTGAGGGATGCGGGGGGAGAAGGAAGGTCTGGTGATGACGACCCTGGCCTGAGCAGGGTGGGGCGTCTGCGGTTGTGCACTTCCCTCAGTGCCGGGTGTAGATCCAGGGACCATCTGTGCTGGGTGGCCCACTGAGGCTGCGGTGGCCATGGCGGCGGCTTGGTGGGAGATCTGGTGCACAATGGCCTGCATGAACTCTGGGGGCAGACCTGGGAAGTGGACGGGGGTCGGTCCTAGAACACAGAAAGGTCTGTCCTGAAAAACACATCTTTAAACCTCCTGACCCAAAGAGTCAGCTGTTACCATAGCAACAAACCACCCAATCAGAGCAGCACTCACCAGGCTGTCCGGTACCTGCAGCGTTTGGCTGTCCTGGAACCTGAGAGCCAGCAGCGGACTCACCTGGTGAACACAACGAGAGCAGAAATCAGCTTCACAGTGATTGAGGGTGGAGCGTCGAGGGAACGCTGCAGAGCTGGACCAATCACCACGGCCGCACGAACACGCACAGTCAGGCTCTACGATGACATCACAGCGTACGTACCATCGAGGTTCATCTGCATCATGACGACAGGCTCCATGGTCTGGTGGGTGATCCGGATTACTCTGGGTCCCCCCGGTCCTTGTTGATTGGTCCCATTGGGCTGAAGAGGCGGGGCCTGACCTGTAGCCTGTTGATCTGATTGGCCAATGACATGAGAGGGCTGACGCTGTCCCTCAGCTGCCTCTCTCCCGTTAGACGTCATGGTCACTGTTGTCCCCAAGTTCATCTGGACAAGAGAGACATCTTTATCTTTAATGTCAAGTACGAACTCATGTAAACATCACGTCATCACGTTAAGTTGAAAAAATAAAACTGTCAGTGATGTAAAGTTGCCCAAAGCCCTGATCACACAGAGAGCAGCTGGAGGCGCCTTTTTACAACAGTTTTTAATGAGAATTAAACTTTTGCTCGCTGAGTGTGTGCCGCTACGCGCCTCACGTCTCTGAGCTCTGGTCGCCTGGCATATTTGCTGCAGCGCTCTGAACTCCTCCAGTTGAAAAAACTAACTCGGAGCAGAAAAACGGCCCACGTCACCTCTTTTCTCGTCAAGATCACAACAAGAAGTTTACAGTTGGTAAACAATGGAGGAGAAACAGCTGGTAGCGGCTGCTGGATACTCAGAGCCATACAGGCCGATGAAATTCTGAGGAAACCATGAAAGCGTCGACACACAGAGGATCAGAGCGGCGTGAACCTACTGGGATGGGCATGTGTGGCAGACCAGCCTGGAGCAGGACCGGGTGGCTGTAGTGGGCCATGGGACGGACCACATACAGGTGACGTGGAGGAGAGGTCGCCAGGTTACAACGTAGGTCGCCGAGGACGACTAAGCTGTTGCCAAGGAGACGCAGAGCATCTCCGACCAGGTTGAGAATGCGCTGATCCTCCTCTCGCTCCTGGATCTGTGGAAGGAGACAGAAAGCACTGCTGTGTCAGCACCTGTCACATGTTTGACATGACACAGACCACATGACCACAGACCACAGACCACATGACCACAGACCACACCCACTGTTAGTGGCTGATGGTGTGTTTACAGAGCACACATCATTAAGTGCTAATTACATTTCAGTACAGACAGTGATGATGAAGGTTCCTGCTGGGTGTTTGTCTGTGTGAGCCTCATTCAGTGAACACGTGACGTTTCTGTCATGTGATTATGATCAGCTGATCTCTGCCTCGTGCAAACTTACGTTGTTGTTGTAGTCTGCAGAGGTGGCTGCTCCGAGGATGGAGTGAGTCCTCTCAATGAAGGGACGTAACCTCTCCTCCACCCTCCTGACCTCAGACAGAACCTCCACAAACTCCGCTGGACTCGGGTGACTGAGGACAAACAGAGGAGAGGAGGAGTCAGAAACTCTGCTGATGAACAGACATGATCAGACACACTGTGATCAGAGATGGTCACATGATGTCTGGGTCCACTGCAGCCTGATGGTTACACCTTGTTTCCACCAAAATGATTGTGTGTGAGTGAGTGTTTGAATCGTATCCCCCTTCATCCAACATGAACAAGATAAGGAGACACACCTTTATATATTCAACCCCAACAGATCATGTGATAACACGTGTGTGAGAGGAGCCGTGTGTGAGGAGCCGTGTGTGAGGAGCTGTGCGAGAGGAGCCGTACGAGAGGACTCTGATGAAGAAGCGTCAGATAATGTTTCCATACATGGACGATGTGCTGATGTCAGACTTACTTGGGCCCAGTGTTGGCCGGTCCCTCTGTCTGGGTGGAGGCAGAGGATGATGGAGCAGGAGGAGAGCTGGTGTCCATGAGCTGAGATGCTGCAGCACCTCTGTCAGAGGAGGAGGAGGATGGTGGGGGAGGAGGAGAGGACTGAGATCTCTCTGGCTGTGAGAGGGAGCTGCTGCTGTCACTGGACACACCCTGTAACACACACACACACACACACAGCACTGTCGTCTGTCTTGTTGGTTCATTGAGGGGTGCAAAGTGGACACTGACAGCATCCAGCTCAGAGTCCTGCACTGGGTCAGGGACCTGCAGGTTCCCCTCATAAAGCTGTGTAACAGCTAAAAATGAACTACACGCGAGCAGCAGGTGAGAACAGCCATGAAACTTTGCAGCCCGAGGATGAGGTGGCAGCCCACATGGAGATCAAGACACCCAAGGAGGATCCTTTGGAGGTTTGATGGTGGTGAAAAAACTGGCACCAAAATGTCAGAAAAAATTGTAATAAAATGTCCAAAAATTAGTATTAAATGTTGAAAAAGTGTTTGGAAAATATTATTTAAAAAAAAGTCCAAAAAAGTTGATAAAATGTCTGAAAAAAAATCTAACACCCCCCCCCCCCCCCCCCATTGTTAATGTCTGATAAATATCAATAAAACATCTGAAAAAAACATTAATGAAATTTCCAAAAAAAATGTTTAAATAATTTCTTAATTTAAAAATTGTTAATAAAATGTCAAAAAAGTTGATAAAATGTCAAAATAATGTTAATAAAATGTAAAAAAAAATTAAATGTCAGGAAAAAAAAGGTAATGAATGAAAGTTTGAAAAATATTACGAGAATTTCCAAAAAATATGTTCATGAAATGTCTGAAAAATACTAATAAAATGTTAAAAAAAATATTGATAGAATGTCGGAAAGATGTTAATATAATGTTTGAAAAAGAGGTATTGAAAGGAGCACGCTAACATGTTTCCTAACCTGGCAGTGATTGAATGTTTTCACCATCCAGTCAAAGAGACGTCCAATTCAAGAACGGAGAACCAGCTTCATGTGAGGGACTGGAGCCTGGGGGGGTTTGATCATGGGTGTGGGTCACAGGACTAACTTAATGGTTGTGGCTTTGACTTAGACATAATGACGGGTAACAGGTCAGCTCTGGTGCTGAGCTTTATGGGTATGGGCGAGGGCAGGTCTTTAAAAATGGCCCCGTGCAGGACTCTGCCGTGTGCATCGTTACCTCCAGCCTGTGGATCAGGGATCGAGCGTCTCTGAGCAGGTTCTCGGCCAGCTGCAGCCTCATCCTGGGCTCGCTCTGCACCGACTGGTCCAAGTTGATCTGCACGTCCACCGAGCCGTTGCTCTAAACACACAAACAACAGTCAGCTTCACAGGAAGTGAGAGGCTGAAAAATGAACTGATGAAGACTGAGCCTTAGAGTCTTTACCCCGGAGCTGGTGCTGACCCTGCTGCTCCTCCCAGCCTCACTGACTCCTGCCATCATCTGCTGGACAGACATCTACAAGACAACGTCCAACTGTCACAAAGCATGAAAGCCCCGGCCCCTTCAGAGAAACACAGTGAAGGTTTGGTGTGCGTGCAGCGCGGCGTCCTCACCTGGATCTGCTGAGGGTCCATGATGTTGACGGGCAGGTTGAAGGTCCCCAGCATCACATAGCTGTTGCTGTTACGGTCATGCAGTGCACCCTGGGAGGAGGTGGAGGCGTGGCTGCTGCCCTCCGCCGCTCCGATGGAAACACCCGCACCACCAGAACCAGACATGGTGGCCTGAGGTGGGGCGCGCTCCACCAGGTGGATCACCTTCCCGTCTACATCTGACGGAGACACAAAACAATAGACTTCATTTCCTACTGTTATAACGTCTACTCAGTCACACCTGTGCAGGCCGTCAGCTGTCAGGTACTCACTGTACTCCGTCAGCCTCCTGTCGTCCTGCAGGACTCTGCCCTGGTAGATGAGCCTCTGTTTGTCCACTGGGATCTCCACTGATGATGCGATGTGCTCCTTAAACTGCTTCACCGTCAGCTGAGGGGCGACACACAGCACAGAGCCTGTCACTGACACAGACAGTCTAAATAAAGCCGTACCTGAGTCAGGTAAGAGCATTACCTCAGCCCGGACTCTGTAGCTCCTGCTCTGAGAGTCCAGAGTCTTCACTGTCACTTCGATCATGTCGCTGGTCTCAGCCATAGTCCTCGATATCTGGAGAATAATAACGTCAGAGGAAACTGATCATTACGGATCATCTATAAAGTGATAAATGAGTGACAGGAACAAAGCTGGTGACGTCAATCCTCCATCAAACCGATAATTATGATAAAATAATCACCTGATAACAAACAGCTCCTCAGCCTTGTTGTTGTTGTTGTTGTTGTTAGCCTGTTAGCCGGACAGCTAACGTTAGCTAATCCCAGTTACCGGAAGGATAACCGGGCTGAATATGTGATGTCCCCCTGGGACACGGTCCTCCGCGTCCGGTGGAAGTCTTCCTTTACCTGCTCCGACAAACTGTGACCACCGGAGGGGTTTTATTTTAAGTTCAACTCCCGTTTTCACACAGTGAGCGCAGTCAGGGTGAGCCGCTGTCTTTATTTTCCCCGAATTAAACACGACACTGAACGCAACGTCGAAGGACCCCGATGACGTCAGCAGGAGTGTCTGTTTCATGCCTGAGCGCCATTTTGTGTTTTAATATCAAATCTCAGATTTAATTTATTTATTTATAGTAAAGTTATTCATAGAGATGCTGTGTTTGGGTGCTGCGGTTACTGTGACAAATATATTAATGCTTTTAATGTCTTATTAATTTAATTTTACCTCTCAACACATTCACAAACAATATATATATTATATATTATTATTGTATTATTATATAGCCTATTATATATTTTATATAGAAATATATATTTTTTGTATTTATGTATTTATTTTGTTTATTTAGATTGTGAACGATTTCTTCCTCACAAAACAAAAACAGCTGTCAAAACGATATAGTGAAACCTCTGTAACATCCGCTTTATTTTAATTTATCTTACATTTGTTTTACTTTCATTGTCTCAGTGCTCCGTGTGTGTGTGTGTGTGTGTGTGTGTCGGACATGTGTCACAATAAAGTTCATTAATTAAAAATAAAGTTTTGATAAATGTCACTTTTGCAAGTTCATTTTAAACTAATGGAAATGTTGAATTTGCTAATTATTTACACTTATTTTTAAACTCCATTTTAAATATATTTTTTATCTTTGCACCCCTTGTCTGCACTTTTACTATTTTTAATAATTTATTAATTCATTTTAAAAATTAATTTTGATTGATTTTGTAATTAATTATTTTTGAATTATTTTGACCTTTTATATCCTTTTTCTCTTTACTTTTTTTTTAAATCTGTACCCTTTAGTGTCTTATATTTTATTGCTCTGTAAAACACTTTAAAATGCCCTGCTGTATGACTGATTAATTAATTTTACCTTTTATAATTTTTTTCCTCTTTACTCTTTTTTGTAAATCTGTATCCTTTAGTGTCTTTTATATTTTATTGCTCTGTAAAACACTTTGAATCTGCTGCTGTTTGAGATGCGCTTAACAAATACAGCTGCTTTGTCTCAGTGTCGGATTATTAATGTAGAAAAGCAAACTAATCAATAAGTTATTATCGATATTATTAGTGTTAGCAGCAGCAGCCTGTCAGCGGTGTCAGAATCCGTCATGTGTTGAGCTGGGCTGTAGTTTATTTTAATTTATTCATCAGACTCTCCAATAAACTGAGTTTCTGTTTCCCATGACACACCTCCTGCAAATGACGGAGGTGTGTGTGTGTGTGTGTGTGTGTGTGTGTGTGTGTGTGTGTCTCGCAGGCTCTCCTCCTTTAAGAAGGACTCTCGGTCAGAGGACAAGTGGAGGCAGCAGTGAAGGTGTGGCGGCAGCAGAGTCCTGAGGAGGAGGCCCCACGGAGCCACTCGTGTCGCGGGTGGAAACTTTGCTCAACTTCTTCTGATGTCAGTCTTCAGTCTATCAGTCCTCATCTGACACCGTGAGAGTGTGTGTGTGTGTGTGTGTGTGTGTGTGGGAGCTCAGAGGTGAGAGTCGGTGCGGCTGGAGGAGCCCTGAACAAGTCTGGAGACAGGAGGAGGAGCAGGTTGGATTTCCCCGTCTTTGTGAGCCTGAACTCGGCACTGCAGGATCCGGAACCCTCAGATCCCCAGGACCCTCAGATCCCCAGGACCCTCAGATCCCCAGGACCCTCGGGTCATGTTTGTGTCGCTCGAGAGATCTTCAGGAACCCACCGAGCTGTCATGGAGAGAGTTTGAACCCTGCAGCAGCGGCAGGTAACTGAGACACGCTGCAGTGTTTCCACAGAGCTGAGCTGAGGGCCGTCACAGCTGCTGTCTGTGTGTGCATTTAAACTGTCATCACACATTATGACACGGACCAGGACCAGGACCAGGACCAGGACCAGGATCACTTCCTCATCTGATAACTTCGGCTCTGAGCTCCAGGGATGAACAGCTGTTTCTTCTCTCATGCTCAGTCGGTAGAGTTTGTACGGAGGCTCAGTGCAGCCAAGATAAATTTAAATCAAAATACTGAGTTTAAGTCAAAATCATTTGAAACTGAGTTTAAGTGTTTGAATACACAGAGAACATGTGAAGCAGTTACTGTCACAATATTTTCAATTAATTATTTTTTAAAAATATTTCATTTACGTTAATTTAAGTTTCTGTAAATCTGAAACTGAAGATTTGTTGCATTTATTTCGGTCCTGTCCTCATGTGGCAACTTTTGGACGATTATCAAAAGATGGCTGCATCAAGTTTGAATTTTAAATTTTAACCATGTGCCCTCAAACAGTCACGCTCTGTGGATTAAGAAATGATTGTCCTCGCGTTTTAAACACTGTGATATTATTAGGAAGAAGATTCAAAGTGATGGAGAACGTGGAGCGATTTCCTTTTTCAAACGTTTTTTTATTTCAGGAGGTGTTTTTGCTCCGAGGCAGGAAAAACTGAGTGACCATGAAAAAAGCTGGATGAGATTAAGGCCACGTTTAGAAGAAGGATGATTATGACATCATTCATTTGTTGTTTTCAGTTGTTTGTTTTGTTGTTGATTAGTTTGGTTTTAGCCCCTTTTCCACCGCAGGAACTTTTATCATTTACCCAGGATTTTGAAAAACTTCCACGCGTTTCCACCAAAATTACCCGAGTAAAAAACTTTCCCTCAACCCCAAATTTACCCTGGAAACAGTACCTAGTGGGGGTGGGACTTTTCAGATTACCTGGAGGGGCGGGGCTGTGTGCTGAAGAACACTGATTGGTGGAGCACACACCTGCAGCGTTCTGCACTTCCTGGTACGGGCAGCCACTGCAAACTTTATTTCATTTCTACAAGTTTCACTTTGTTTGTGTTTTGATTAAAGATGGGTGCTGACACCTGGTACTGAATTAGCCCCGCAGCTACATTATCACAGACCGTAGTATTGATCAGCGCTAACAGTATCGGTTCATCTGTACTGAACTCCTCCACATACACACACACACACAAACACACACCTATACGAGTAACCAGTGAACAGCTGAGCAGCCACGGTGGAACCAAAGTGAAGATAACTCGAAAAATGACTGGGCAGCTGCACTTGTTACTGTAAATGACATTAAGCCTTAGAGAGTAAGAAGCCAATACTTTATCAATACACGTGTTCAGCAGCATGAACATGTAAACATGTAGACAGAGATATTCAATATGCAATATTCAATATCTTCTGGATCTTTGAGGTGCGGTGGAAACACAAACCACACAGATTACCAGGAATTCTTTTACCCAGGTAAATAAATTCCTGGTAATAAAAGTTCCTGGAAATGTTGGTGGAAAAGGGGCAAATTTGTTATTTTCCCTCATTTGACTACCACACAGCAGGTCTGTGTCAGTGTTGATGTGTTAAAGTGTCGTCGTGTCATTTGTGTTTGTTTTGTGCAAATTAATTTTAAAAGAAATGCCAGTTACATATGGAGCCGCACCGCCATCTCTCTCCCTCTGAGGCTCAAGAGAGAAAGATAAAAGAAAGCAAAAACCAAAAAAACACGGAAAACGGAAAGTCGGTGACGTCACATTTCAAACAGCAAGTAATACAGTCTGTTCAGACACTGTGGTGACAGCCAGCTTAAAGCTTTTAAGTCACAACAAAATTACAAAAAGTTTACAAATTTGAATTTCTAAGTGAAATATCTTAAATACCATATTAACCCTTTCCCCGCCAGACTAAATATTATTTTAAGTTTCCAGCCACCGCAGCATTTCTGATCCGATTCACTCATATTTCCAGACCCACAGAATAATTTGTTCTGTGAATATGTGAACAGTGAATACATCAAACTAAAGGAGACACCTTCTGTTTTTTATTCTGTTTCTTTTTTTAATCAACATTTGAATTTTGCATTTTCATAAAAAAGGAAACAAAAAATTTTTGTTTGGCAAATTAATGTTGTCAAATTTTTGACATAGCAATAAATTCATTACTCAGATACATCTTTACAAAGCAGACAGATGTTTGCTGCTTGTCTTTTTATTCATTTAACTCTTGTGTGTAAATGAAGAGTTTACAAGGCGTTTCTAAGACGGCGTTGGTTCCTCATGACCTGTCGGTCAGTGAGCAGAGACAGTTTTGTATTTGTTGCGTTTCCCAGCCCCCGTGCTCTGCTGTATTTACCAGGCTGTGCTTGGCTGCAGCTCTGATCTCCTCTTCATCCTCTCACCTTCTCTCTGGTCTTTGTCTTTTTCAGGTTTTCACAGCACTTCCTTTTCCAACCCTACTCCATCACTCAGACCGCTACCATGCGCAGATTCAGCTCTGAGGGATCCCTCCTGGATCTCGACTTCCTCCCATGGAAAAGGGTGGCACTGAACAGTCCACATTATGGGAGGAGCCAGGACCCCGGCACCTACACACCTCACTTGACGGACAATGAGCTGGGCGAGCGCTCACCCGTCCTGACTCCCACCATCCAGGAGCCGGGAGCGAGTCCCGGCCAGGCGGGGAAGAGGGAGCTGACCAAGGAGCAGAGCATCAGTGTGGAGAACCTGAGCGAGCTGCAGAAACAGGACAAGAACTACCTGGGAGTGTGTGTGATCAACGAAGGCTGCAGGGCCTACAGTGACAGCCAGCTGGCCCCGGGCCCCCAGGGCAGCACGGAGAGCATGGAGAGAGACGATCTGCCCTCCCCGTCTACTCCCTCCTCCTCCAACCCTTTCTCCTCCAAGTACCAGCACAGACACCACCACCACAGAGCCAAACTGTCCGCCGCTAAACTGCACCTCAAGAGTCTCTTTGGACAGGTGGGTCAGTTCAGTCTCAGTCTGCACTGCAGAGCAGCGTCCTGGCAGGTTCTGAAAAAGACATATTTGTTACTCTGTGTTTATTTTTTTGACATTTTGTCAACAATTTTTGGAAATTTTATGAGTATGTTTTTCAGACATTTATTTAATTTTTTCAGACATTTTAAAAATATTTTCCGGACATTTTATTCAATTTTTTAAGACATTTTATTTGTTTTTTTTCCAGATATATTGTAATTGCCACTGTTATGAAATATTGACTGATTAAATGAACCAGTTATGCTTCGGTAAACAGTTGAAGTTTAACATTTTAACATATTGACATAATTAAACATAATGTGCTTTGAGCACTTCGCTGAGATCACACAGCTACTGAGCTCCATGTCAGTGACTCCATCTGTTGATGACGACCACGTGAAAAGGTTGAAAACTTTGCATAAAGTCTTTAAACGTACCGTGTGCTCAGCTCGTTGAGAGAGTTAAGTAGAGTCGGAAAATAAGAATTAATGATCGTGACTCTGCGCACAAGATGACAAACACACTGTCGCTTAGTTTACAGACTTGTTTCTATGTGTCAGTATTTTACACTAAAAGCTGCTTGATGGTTTCTCAGATCTCCAGAGAACTTTGTGGTTTCTCTTTCAGAGTCCTCATTCCTCACACTCCAACCTGGCCAACACAGAGCACAAAGAGAGGTGAGAGTCCTGTTTGTTTCAGGTGCTAAATGTTTCTGATTGACAGACAGATATTATCTCAGGTAAAATAAGACAACAGCAGGGTGCCGAGCTGTTTCGCCTCCAGGTGTTACTCAGACAAGGAGTTTGACGCCTGCTGGTTCACCTATCAACAAGCCAGACACTGAGGCATGGTAGCTGAGGGAAGAGATTGATTGGCTACGATCTGGTACCTGAGCCAAAGATTCTCGAGGCAGTGCTGAGAACCAGTCGGAGGTTAAACAACTTTGCCACAATATCTGAATTTTGGAAGCTGGAAAGGATGAAACGCCCTCATAAAAAGATCTACCCACGTCTGATCCATGAGCTCTGCATTGAACGAGTCTAGATGAGTCAGACGATGGTGGATATCCCTGGAAGTAATTTGGGCAGTAATTCTATTGTTATCTTATAAGATTGTTGTGGAGCCACATAGCGTCCTGATGACGTGATGATAGCCATGTCTTTTGGCACAAACTCCTGTGGCTGACGTCTGCTGTGTCTCTCTGTCCTGTTGTGCTCCTGGTCCACAGTGTCACAGAGAGGAGGTCTCGCCTGCTCTTCATGCGTCAGTGGAGTCAGATGGGCCACAGTAAGAGGAGCAGGATCAGTCGGGAGGAGCTGGAGAACTGGGCCGAGTCCCTGAACGCTCTGCTGGACAGCCAGAGTAAGTCTGCTGCTTCGTTGTGGGGTTGGAGGTTGATTTAGCCAAAAGAACATGTTAATGGCTCATGAAGGCATTAGTTTGAGGAAGTAAAGGAATTTCCTTTTTTTATGTGCAAGTTGATTAATGTGATTATTTTCCATTTAAATCACTGAACAAACCAGATCAATGGGCAGCAGTACAGACGTCTGGAACCAAGCTAACTTGTGATGTAGATAACGTTTGAGGCTGCTCTCACACCTGCCCTGTTTGGTTCGGTTCAGTCAAACTCAGGTGTGTTTGCCCCCTCAGTGTGGTTCATTTGTGCAGGTGTGAACACACCAAAACAACCAGGCCGAGACCTTCTTGAAGAGGTGGTCTCAGTCCGGTTCCAAAGGAACTCTGGTGCGGTATGTTTGTGGTGAGAAGGTGTTCCGACCTGGATGTGAAGCAACTGCAGTCACATGACACATTGTTTGGGTTAAACATGAGCATGTTACAGTCCTGGAGGATTATTAATGTGCACCTCCTCCTGTACTGCCTTAATATGCACATTCAGCACATCCAATGCATCAAAACATTGTTCTCACACAAGACATTTGATCTGGTCCTCTTGTAAATGCTGCTGTGAGAACACCAACCAAATCTAGGCAATTATACAACTTTGGAACAACATGAGTCCCTGATTCAGACCAGAGGAGACAGCAGTCCTGTTAGAAGTGTGTCTGAGGTTGGCTGATCCATCCAAAGGAAGGAGTCTCAAATTAACATTAAATTGCTTTAGACTGAGTGGTATCTAACGGCGAGGACTGCAGATTGCAACCAGCTGAAACTTCTCGCCTTTAGGATTCCTTCAGCGTTTGTCATTCAGGAGGTTTTCACCGGGAGCCAAACTATCCACAGAGGTCTCTTCCTCCAAAACAAACACTCATCGGACTGTTTGTCCATTTTATCTGTTTCAAGTACCTTTTAAGAAGCAAACAAAGAACATAAGCCAGAACAGAAATCTTGTTTGTCCTCGCTGTCACAGACGTAAAGGTACCAATGTGCCAATAAAACAGGAGAAGAAGAAGAAGACCCGCAGCTAATGTAAACACTCCAGACTTTAAAACATACACAGGCTTTATGGGTGTTTTATGAGGTTGACATGTATTCAACATGCTTACATACATAAGGCCTGAGGGCTGATGCATGTAGCTTCAGCTGATGTTAACTGATAGCTCGTCTGCACTTTTCATGGCGGCTCTGACCTGAACTCTACACCCTGACATTTTACTGACTGACCACTTCTGCCTTGGAGAAATGTTTGTGCAACCAAAACTCAAATCTGTCTCAAGTTCCCCTGTGTCGGTCTGAACTCACATGTTGCCGCAGTGATGTTGACATCCGAGCTGACGTCACTGGTTACTGTGTGCCGTGCAGTAAAACCAAGAGAGCAGCACTTCCCCTGACCCCACCGCTGCGTCTATGAATAGCACAGAGAGTTAACACTGCCACAAGATGCTCATAAATCACTGCCCCAACAGCATGTCTGCACAGGTGGATTCCTTAATCACTTCTTTGCTTCCTGGTAGTAATGTTTCTGTTGGCGTGTTCCAGTAACTTCCATGATGACACCCACATCATTGTCACCCTCGTCAGCCAAACCTGGACGGGCTCTGATCAACCCTCTGATAACACACAGCACTACAGGATGTTTCCATAACTGATAATCATGTGCCCGTTTACTACAAGCGATGTTCCTAAATTTATCACCTGTCAAGTCATTAATGTGCTTTTTATAAGCACCAGACAGCCTCTGCTTTCTGTTTATTTCTTTTCTTATGAACTTTGTTTGACATTAGTGTTAAAGCACTTGTGAATGACACTGTGATGCAGTTAAAGTCAGAGGAAGAGTAGAGATATGAACACAAATATAGTCCAGATTCAGTGGGTTATTATTCAGGGACAGCTGGAAAGGTCATTCTCTTCACACAGGCGAAGAACGGCCCCCACGTCTTTTTCAATTTCCCCGGAGAGCCTCTCGGTGTATGTCAGATTTCTCAGGCTGTAAATCACTGAGAGTCTCTTATACCCACAAAGTGTGGGAGGGCTGTGGTGGTGATTTCGAGATTTCCATCTCACTAGTGTTCGACCTTAGTTCTGGACGATAAAACGGCTATGTACAATATATAGATACATCTTCAAGCAAGATATAAATTTAGACACCGTTTATATAGATATAGTGTGTGTCTGTGGGCTTTGACTTGCAACTGAAAACTGCCCATTTCGTAAAAAATACCAACACATATCGCGTATCACCAGTCAGTCTGTAAATACAGAGATATGAATTTTTGTCCATATCGTCCAGCCCTATTAGACGTCTAACCAGTAATGTTATGAAAGCTACAAGATCTGCTCCGAGCTTAAGCAAAGGCAACTGAGAGATGCTGAACAGGGCTGTAACGGCATTCAGCTCAAACAATGTCCCACTTACCTCTGATGAAACGTTAAAAACACAGTCCAGTAGTTATGCAGCGATATGACCAAAACATATGTGCATGTGTTGCAGGTGTGTGATGACATTTTTCACTAGAGGGGTCAATATTTTCATCCATTTGAAATCGTCTAACTGAAGTTTATTAATTTACATTGAGTCAACTCATGTCTGGCACAGACACATGAGGCATGTGTTAGACCACAGGTTGGAGCATGTGTTAGACCTAAACTTAAGTCAGGCTGTCTCCACTTCTGCTGCTTTGATTTTGATCATTATTTGTTTTATCAGTCTTGTGTAAATTCCCCAGCTGTAAGAAAGTTCTCTGTAAAGTCATCTATCACATTCGTCTTTGCCTTGTAATGTAGCTAAAAGTACAGAAGAATCTGACACCACCACCTGACAGTAACAGAACTCCAACTCCATCACTGACGTCCAAATAAACAAGTACACGGACGTCCAAAGAGCCGATGTGTGTCACAGACTAAGTGCTCAGTGAAATGGAAACAGCTTCTCTAACATAAAACCTTTTACAGTGATCCTCAGTCCTGACTGGAGGCCTGAACGCAGAGACAGAACAGAGGAGCCATTAACAGATCCAGCAACTAATGCTGCAACACGAGCCCGCACCCATTAAGTGACTTAATGTGTTGCTGGAAATATTTTGTCTCTTCAGACCATCAGCTGTGATTTACTACGAGCTAAAACCCAGTCCACAGCGATGCATCTAATTACAGAGGAAGGAGGAGTAGTAATTTGTTACCTCACATTCTTTGGAAGTATGAATCCAGTCCGAATGAGGCTTTGGGCTGCGATCAAAGTCTTCAAGTCTCTACAGGATGATTCTCAGACTGTGGAGAAATGAATGGAAGCAAACAGGTGATTTGAGGTGAAGCCCCACCTGCTGACACAAAGTGTTGTTTTAGTCACGATATCTTAGAAAGGAACATACATCTGGGTTAATGTGACATACAGATCCTCAGTGCTGCTGTTATTTATCGTTATCGTGCAGTTAAAGGTGAGCGGCTGATGTAATAGTTTTAAAATGGTGTTTGAACTGCGCCTGACTCGACAGGCTGCTGCGCGCTGTAGCTCCACACTCACACTCGTAACGTGTGTTCACGTTAAAGAAAATAGATTTATTGTGTCAGTCTGACTAAAACTGGACTTTTAAAATCCATGTAAACATGTTAGTCTGTCTGAACTCATAGTAAACTGAACTTCACAAAGTCACATAATGTGATTAGTGACGCTGTAAATAAATTTAACTGACTTTACTTCTTCCAAACTCGAGACATGCTGACGGACATGTGCTGTATGTAACACACTGACTATGAAGAAGTACCTTTATGTAACTCCACTTCAAAACATCCAAACTATCCTGTAACCTTCCTGACACACAGACGTCCTCTCACGTCCCAACAGTCTGATCATTTAGACATGATCTCATTTAACGTGTAGGAGCTACTTAATGCTTGAATATGTTTTGTGCACTCGGTGCTGTGACTGTATTTCACTCGCAGCTCGTCTGAGGCCGGACTGCAGCTCTCTGTGTGACTCGGCCTCCTTATCAGTGCCATGCTAATTCACCGTCCTGTGCGGCTGACGTGTGAGCTGTGGCATGTTGTAGGTGTGGTATCAGTGGTTTGACGCGTCACTGTACAAAGTACTCTGTCATGGTTGAAACGGCGCACTGAAAACAAGCTGTTGATCAAAGCCCAGCAGGAAGTCAGCTGGAGCAGAGACGAAGGGAGGAAGTCAGCTGGAGCAGAGACGAAGGGCGTGTGCAGAGACTTGACAATGAACCTGGAAACACTTATGGTTTGTGATGTACATATAAGGCCTGAGGGATGTTGTGTCAGTGTGTGGGTGTCCTCTTGACATGTGCGTAATGTGACGCTGCACTGTGAGGTAAGCCCCATTTATCTTCTCCCTCCTCCTCCTCCTCCTCCTCCTCCTCCTCCTCCTCCCAGCTGGCGTCTCGGTGTTTGGAGCATTCCTGCGCTCAGAGTTCAGCGAGGAGAATCTGCAGTTCTATCTGGCCTGTGAACAGTACAAACAGTCGTCCAACAACTTCAGCCTGCACCGGAGGGCCAAGGACATCAGCGCCACCTACATCCAGCCCGGCGCCCCCCGCGAGGTACACGCCCGCTTTAATATTCAGTATAGTGACATGCACCAACTTCTCCTCATGAAACAGAAGTGTAACTCAGGTCCTGTCACACGTTTCTACCTCTCTTTCTTCCTTGTGTTTGCTGTACGACTCAGAGTGTGTGTCTCCCTCTGAACAATGTGCTCTGTGTGTTTTGGGTGCTCCTTGTGTTTTCAGAAGCTTGTGTGGGCGGTTCATGACATCACAGCGTCGAGTCAATAGCTGCATTCACGAAGAGCTGGTTTAACCAGAATAAATAATCTCTGATGTGAACACCTCACTTATAATATTTGTACATATACACTGTAAACCTTAATTCACTCACTCAACTCAAAGTTTTGAGTCCACTGACACAAAATAAACGTGTCACACGACCCGTCTGACAGAATCAACAGCAGAAACAGTGATGTTAAACTGGCGTGAATTCCTTCATCATATGAACATAAAAACACTTTTTTTTCACATTTTATTAAATTATAAAGTTCTGTCACAGCGAGCTTTGGTCAAAGATACTGGATTACTACAAGATGGCCCACCTACAATATACCCCCATTGTATGACATGCTATACATTTCCAGTCTCCTAAGTAAGCGTTGTCCCCTGTACCCCAATCAAAGACGAGTATCCCCGACCTCGCTTCTGTCAATGTGTGTGTACCCTTACTAGCCGTAAGCTAAATAAATAAACTGTCTGTCAAAAAAATATTTTTTCCAGTGGATGTCTTAGTTACAACATGATTGAGCTAACTGGAGTAGTTTCATGTCGTATCCGACAACGGGAGGCTTTTAACAGATGACGTCCTGATGTTAGCTTTGCTAACTGTCCCTGTCAGCTGCAGCCACTGATGCTTTCTAGACAACGTGATTTCCCAAAACTGAATAAATACCACACATAGCAACACAAAACTGCTTTGCTAGCTCAATCATGTTGTAACTAAGATATCTGCTGGAAAAAATAT
Source organism: Cromileptes altivelis (assembly GCA_013133815.1). Taxonomy (NCBI): domain Eukaryota; kingdom Metazoa; phylum Chordata; class Actinopteri; order Perciformes; family Serranidae; genus Cromileptes; species Cromileptes altivelis. The sequence continues at coordinate 40,556,236 of CM023145.1, forward strand.
TTTTTAAATCCAGTATCTTTGGTGAAACTGCACTGATTTCAGCACCAGAGAGGAGATATGTGTTGCCAGATGTGTTGTGTGTTGTTGAGACAGAGACAGGTCGTGAACAAAGTAAATTTTCTCCTGATTTGTCCGTCTGAAATTTGCCATTTTGGTGTCAGAATGTTCTGAAGATATCTGGCTTGCGATAAATGGGTCCAATATCTGCTTCCGTGACTATGGGGCGAAAGAATTGGCCATAATCTGTAATCACGTTCATTTCTCACACTGAAGTCAATAGACTCAGGACCTGCTGTGAGTCTCATAAAGGGCGTGGTGGTTGCCAACCCCATGTGACACTGATACAGGAAACTGACTCGCAGTGGACCGTCTTGGTTTGGTTTCAAGAGATGAACTCTGAACCAGAAAGTGATCTTTGTTTCACCTCAGCACAACTTTACGTCCGACACTGGGTTCATCCTGAAACCTGCTCTCCTTTCTGTTTCCTTCAGCTGCGTCTCTTAGCTCCACCCTCGTTCGACATGGAGAACAGATGAGAGGAGAGGAAAAAGGAAATCTTTCAGAGAAATGAGACGTCTTTGTCTCTGAAGTGTCACGTTTTTGTTCTCGCATGTAGTTCTGCGTTCCCTCGCTGTGTAATTTTCTTCATATTATGTTCTAAATTTCGTTTTGTGTTCCTTGGTGTCAAATTTTGTTTCCTCAAATTCAATTTTAGCGTCGACTTTAATTCAGTTGCATTACTTCGCATTGTATTTTATTTTATTTCGCATGAAGCTTTTCACTCCCTCATGTTAAGTTTTGTGTTACATCACATTAAGGTTTGTGTAGGAGCAGTCAGTGTGTGACAGACAGGTCAGAGCCGACAATTCAGTTGATACAAACGTTAAAAGCTACAAGAGCAGATTCTGATACAGTGGAGCTGAGCTCTACCTGAGTGTAGCACACGCTAACTTCCTGTCTCGTCCTGTTGAAGGTGAACCTGGACAGTAAGACCAGAGACCTGACCATCCAGCTGCTGCAGGCTCCGTCTCACACCTCGCTGTCCCACGCACAGAAGCGTATCTACTCTCTGCTGGACACAGACTGTTATCCTCGCTTCCTGCAGTCCGACGTCTACCTCTCCTTACTCCGAGAGGCTGACTAGGAGCCGCCATGTTGACGACACACCTGGACTCAGGAGGAGGAACAGCGGCTCAGTGGTTTCCAGAGCTTCCTAAACATTAACGACAATAAACTTAAACATGTCGTCAGAAGACGGAGCTGCTGTGCAGGAAGTGTAGAGATGAAACTAGGAGCAGAAGCTGATGCCTGTTGGAGACTGTAAAACATAATTTAATATATGTTCTCTTCAAGAGATGTTAATTTCAATATTTCATGTTTCTGTTTCCCCTGCTGACAGTCTCTATGCTAAGCTAAGCTAAGCTAAGCTAAGCTAAGCTAACCACGTCCTGACACCTGCTCCTTCACTGTACACACACATAGACGATTGATATGCTCCTTTCATCAAAAAAAAGAAATTCCTATAATGTTAAACTGTTCTTTACTTGACTTCTCGTTGGCTCTGAGAATGTGGAAAATCAGACGAGGCAGTTTTGTGTCTCTCCCTCCACATGACCCGTGCAACTCTGCAGCGCTGGTTGTAATGATTAAACATCCTCCCTGTGAGCGGCGAGCGTCCCCACGGTCCAGTGAACCTGTCTGAGTTTTCTCTGCTGACAGAAAGGAAAAACAAGTTCAGCAAGAATGAGCTCTTTGCTGCTCAAGGTCAAAGTACGACGTGACTTACTTTTATAGTAAAGGTGGGAAACCTGAGCGAATGGACTCGGCAGGTGAAATGACTATGTGGCAACAGGAAGTTGGGATCAGTCTTCGTCTAAACACACAAAGACAAACTGTGTACGACACAATGGCCTCAGAAACACTCCGTAATCTAAGTAGGTTGTTTGTAATGAGAATGTTGAGCAGCGTTTCCTGGACTGTTGAGTCTGAGAGGATGAGACACCTTCATCATGAGGAAGACCATTGTTAAAGAAACGCAGAAGTGATGATGAGTTTGGAAGAGAAAGAAATAAAATCCTGATTTTGTATCTGTGTGTGTGTGTGTGTGTGTGTGCAAAGATACTGAGCGACACAGGGTCAGAGCCAACATGAATGCACACTGCAGTCTGTGGTTGGTTCAAGACTTTAAAGGGACAGTTTGCATTTTTTGCAGTGGGATTGAATAAGATACTCACCTACAGTCAGTGCATTACTCACAGGTGATGGCGGTCGACACGCTCTCTGTTTGGAGAAGCAGACAGGACGACGGCCACAGAGGCTCAGCAGTACTTTGCTTCAGAGGTGTCAAACTCACATTAGTTCAGGGGCCACATTCAGTCCAGTTTGATCTCAGATGGTCCGGACCAATAAAACCACCTCACAGTAACCTGTAAGAACCATCAGCTCCTGTGTTTCCATATTTTTTTGTCCATTCTGTAGACGTTCATTCATCCAGGGCGTAAAATTAACTTTTTACCTCATCTGCCATTGGCTAGTGACCTCTGAAAATTTACCAGCCCAACATATTTTTCACCAGCCAAATAAAAAAATCATGCCTTGTTTGACTAAAAATAATTACCTTACCTTCCAACTTCAGAAAAATCCAACCCTGTGTCTTTGGCGTGCTTGCGGCAGAGGGTGCAGCTCATCTTCTTGGTGTGCAGGTCATAGGTCAGCCATGACCGCGGCTGGCCAGTCTGGTTTCCATTTGTCGATAAAATGCCGTGCGACATTTGTACTCCGTTTAACTGTCTGTTCTTCTTGTCCAACATGTTCATCTTCATTTTTCCTCTCTTCTGGCGGTGGCTTCACAGCAGAAATGTGTCAGAAGTTACCACAGAATGCCCAGGGTTCCAGTAGCTGACGTCATGCGTTCCCGGCACACATACACTAAGCCGCAAGGGTCAAAATAGTCTGACACAGCTGGCAAAAATGGTCTAAGCACATAAAAAACCCACATGTAATTCAAAATTTTCTATTGGCCAGTGGCAGGTGTGTGTTTTTGTTCTACACGCCAAACTCATTATTTACCCGCCATTGGCGCTTGGCGGGTGTTAATTTTACGCACTTTCACAAAACAGATGAACAGTCTGAGATGTCTCAAGAAAAATAAGATCACTTTCAACAAGGTCTCAGTTTTTCCACGTTCAGTCCGTCAACGTCTCTCTGTCATGACATCATTTATCCAAACATCTCCTGATCCAGATTCTTTTGATCTGAAGCGGCTGGTTGACAATATTTAGCAGAATGTTAAATATCCAGACACCTCTTAGTTTGGTCATCTAGTCGGCCGGATTGGACCTTTAGGTGGACGGGTTCTGGCCCACGGGCCGTGTGTTTGAGTCCTGCCCGGGGTCAGCGACCCAACATATAACCTACAAAAAGGTGTGTGACAGGTAAAGAATATTAATTTATTCACTCATGTTGTGTAACTGCTCCCGTTTGGGGTCCAGGAGGCTGAACCCTCTCCCAGCTGACATTGGGTGAGAGGCAGGTTCACCATGACCACTACACCACCGTGCTGCCTAGGTTAAAATATGTGTGTGTGTGTGTGTGTATATATTCATGGGTAAAAAGGACTTTTATTTACTGGTGACGGGAACAGGTCAGTTCTGGTGCTGAGCTTTACAGGTATAGGTGGGTGTAGGTTTTCAGAGCTGGACTGGTGCAGGACTCTGCCCGATATTGAGAATATTTTCACAGCTTTACCTCACACAGCCCTTAAATTTGGCACTACGTTTTCTAAACCCTACCTGATTGTTGAGTTGAGGTGGTTCAACATCTGATCAGGACCCTCCTGGTCCAGCTGGTAGGAGGCCCCGGGGCAGACCCAGAACACACTGGAGGGATTATAGATCTCATCTGGTCTGGGAACACCTCGGGTCCTCCAGGAGGAGCTGGGAGGTGTTGCTGAGGAGAGGGACGTCTGGGGTGCTTTGCTCAGCCTGCTGCTCCTGCGACCCGGCCCCGGATGAAAATGGATGGTTTCTGTCATTTAAGGTAGTTTTTTTTTTTTTTAAATCACGCTGCTGTTTGTTCAAGTCTTTGTTTGTTTTTAATCGGTTATTTAACACTATAAAACCAACTCATCCTCACTGTGACCTCATCATGTCCACGTTTGGTCATGGACTTTCCGTCCACATATGACGTCCAAGGTACCCTGGGTGTGTTGGTTGTTGGCGTTCTGGGACGCCGTGTCAACTTCAGCCTGTTACATGCATTGTCTGTTTTCAACATACACTTCTGTTTTCACAGGAAATGTACAGTTTGCATAGTTAGTGTAATTTTACCTGATGGTTGATGCAGCAGAGCTCTTCAGAGTGTGTCTCCTGCTTATCTGGTGATGGTTTTAAATAAACTTTGTCCGAAGAGAAATGTTTACGAGCACGCACCATCTTTGAAATCTGTAGAAAAGTTTTAGTCGGCTCACACAACAGCACTTCAGTGCATGAAATATATTTTTGTTCTCAGCTGCTGCTGAACATATAAACATACATGTCCTGTTACATGTTGTTCCTTTGCATCTGTTCACTGAACATCTTCTTTTGTTCTTCCTGGACAAGGAGCAGCAAACAGCTGATTGGACGGCACAGTGATGAGGTGTCTTTGCTCAGTGACATCTGAGGTGAGAGCAGCGAGGTGCCGCCGCCCGGCTGATCAGCAGCTGGATCTCTGCCAGAGGAGGAGCGGCGTTTGGATCAGAGAGCTGACTGAATACACACAGAGGAGTTTACTGAAGTCGTTCTCAGGAGCTGTCAGCTGCTGCTGTGGTTTCACACTGACACAGATGCTCTCTGAAACATGTCAGTGTGCTCTGACAGGCAGAGGAACCGGAGCCAAATGTTCTGCTGCCTTGTTTGTTAATGTTGTTTTCAGTGTGAAGATGGTTTCGCTGACATGATCCTCTTGTCTCTCTGTGAAAACTTCCACAACGTTCTGATTTCAAGGACACGTCTCTTCTCTCTGTGGTCTCCACTCAGCTGTGAGCCAACCGGTCCTCACATTGTATATCTCCAGTAACTGTGCTGTAACCCAGCGCTCCATCAGCTGATGACTCCATCTCAGTCAGGTCCTGTGAGGTAAACTGAGCCTCCATCCTTTGTATCATCCTGTGTGTTTGCATTAGTGTTGACGATCATCAGATATCGGCTTCTGTATTGATTTTTACTACATTACCAATCTCTTTACTGCCACACTGTACAGCAGTGGGTCCCAACTGGTGGAAAAACAAAGTACAGTGGATTTCTGGCACAAGCTTTTATTTTGAAGTGCTGTTTCCTGCTGCTGAGTGAGAGACTAACAGAGACAGCAAACTGGTTTGACAGTATGATGCTGAGTATATTAAACTGTGGACCTTAAACTAATGACTGTGGACAAATCTGGAGCCCGTGGTCGGACCAGGTGGGAGCCACTGCTCTACAGTCTGCCAGAAAAAGATTTAGCATGTCCCAGTGCTCCAAGAAGGGTGTCTGTGCTCAGCCTTAGAGATAGGGGGAGGAGTCAGACATCTGGAGGGAGCTCAGAGTAGAGCCGCTGCTCCTTCATGTTGAGGTGGTTCAACATCTGATCAGGATCCTCCTGATCCAGCTGGTAGGAGGCCCCGGGGCAGACCCAGAACACACTGGAGGGATTATAGATCTCATCTGGTCTGGGAACACCTCGGGGGAGAGGGACGTCTGGGTGCTTCGCTCAGCCTGCTGCCCCTGAGACCTGACCCCGGATAAGTGGATGAAAATGGATGGATGAGAACACAGTGTGCCGAAAACACCAGGATGTTCTACGACAGAGGTCGCCAACCCGTCGATCGCGATCTACTGGTAGATCTTTGAGACTTTTCCTGTAGCTCTCCAAAATAATAGAAAATCAGCTTAAGAAATGCACAAATAGCCTACACCCGCAATATTAATGTTCTGTTTTGCAAGCACCTCTCTCTTTATCCAGCTATTTGCAGTGTCATAGACACTGCATCAAAGTGACCAATGAGATAAGAGAATATTAGTGACCTCTACGTGATGTACGCGCACACAGTCGCGTGACGGAGGAGCTAGCTAGCATGGAAGAGGGCTCGTGTAAGAAGGCGAAAACATATCATTTCCATCCAGAATGGGAAGAGGAATTTCTGTTTACCTTGGTGAAAGACAAGTGTGTATGTATGTTATGCCACCAAACACAAGCACTGTGTAAAAGAGGAAATCTGGAGCGGCACCACAACACCAACCACCAGAAATTCAAAGACGGCTACCCGCCGAAGAGCACAATCTGTGGAGGGAAAGTTGACGAGCTGAAATCACGGTTGAAGCCCCAGCAATCACTTTTCACCAAACCTGCTTCTCAAGATAAGGCTGCAGCTGAAGCATCATTTTGTGCAAGTCACCTTTTGGCTAAACACAAGAAGCCCTTTACAGATGGAGATTTAGTTAAGGAAGCAATGGCCATTACAGCAGAGACTGTTTTCAGCGATTTCAAAAACAAAGAAGAAATAAAAACTGCACTCCGTAGAGAACCCCTTCGCCCTGCAACGGTGATGAGGAGGATCGAGTCACTCTCAGAGGACGTGGACAGACAAGTGTTAAAGGACTTGACAAACTGTGAACATTTCTCACTACAGTTCGATGAATCCCTGGATATAATGGACACAGCACAGCTTGTTGTATTTGTCAAAATGGTTTTCCCGGATTCTACAACAAAGAAGGACTTTCTCACTCTTTTGCACTTAAAGGAGAAAATGAGAGGTGAGGATATCTACAATGAGTTCAAAAAATATGTTGGTGATAATGACATACCCATTCATAAACTGGTGGCGATTACTACTGATGGGGCCCCAGCAATGAGTGGTGCGCGCAATGGATTTATAGGACTGTAATGACCCCAATTTTCCCTACTTCGTGAATTATCACTGTGTGATCCACCAGCAGGCCTTGGCTGGGAAAGTCTTGAACTTTTATCATGTAATGACGCTGGTGGTGAAACTAGCCAACTTGATTCGAGCGAAAGCGCTTCAGCACCGCTTATTCAAAGCGCTCCTGGACGAGCTTGATGCTGCTTACGGAGACCTACTTCTCCATGCTGATGTGCAGTGGTTGAGTCGCGGCAAAGTGCTGCAGCGATTTGTCGACTTGCTGCCCGACATCAAAACTTTCCTGTCGACAAGGAACGAGGAGTACAAGGAACTGTCAGAGGATGCATGGCTGCTGGACCTGGGGTTTCTCACAGACATAACCGCAAAACTGAACACACTCAACAACGAGCTGCAGGGAAGAGACCGACTCCTGCCCCACATGGTAAGCGCAGTGAATGCGTTCAAGGCCAAGCTCGGTGTTTGGACGACACATCTCACAAACGGAAGGCTGACACACTTTCCCAACCTCAATAAGGTGGTACAGGCCTTGGAAGACAAGGATGCTTTTCACCCTGAGCAGTACTGCTCTCACCTGGACAAACTGTCAACGGAGTTTAATCGGCGTTTTGGTGAGTTAGACGTCATGGAAGATATTGCTGCATTCATCTCAAACCCATTCGTGTCCGTTGATGTAGAGCAGGTAGCAGCCAAATTCCAGAAAGTATTTACTTTGCCAATTGGAGTTGACATGGAGATGGTTGATTTACAAAATGACACTGAGCTGAAAGCCAGATCCAGGGACAGTGACTTTTGGGGACTTGTCAGCAGAGAGAAGTTTCCTCTCCTCACTGCATGTGCACTAAGAGTGAGTGCCTACTTTGGATCCACGTACCTAAGTGAAATGGCATTTTCACAGATGAAAATAATCAAATCAAAGTACAGGAGCCGCCTTACTGACAGACGCCTCACAGACTGTCTCAGACTGGCTGTCTGTAGCTATGAGCCAAACTACAAAGCACTCACAGACAGTATCCAGTCACAGCCATCACATTAACTTGATTGAGTAACATGACTGCCTTCTGATGTGAAAAGTGATGCTGCATAAGACGACTGCACGTAGCACTGAGAAAAAATAGCCAGATCTACTTTATAAAATGCTTATATTTGTAAATGACAGTAGTAAGAATAAGTCAGTCAAGTGTCAAAATGAAGGGTGACAGGCTACATATGAAACCTAGAAGTGATGCTGCATAAGGTGACTGTGCTTAGCACTGACTGAGAAAGCAAACATTACAGTTCCACTTTATAAAAATTGTCAATGATAAGTATGAATAATAATAAGTCCAAGTGTCAAAATGTGAAGAATGTCAATTTGTTGTTAGCTGGTATTCCCCATGCCTTTATTTTTGTGTTGTGAAACGACATGATTCTGAAGTGAATGTTACTTTGTACAATTCTTTAAGCAAGACAGCTGTTTGATATGTCAATTAATTAGTCTTTTCTTGGTTGCATCAATTTGAATGTTGCAGCAAGGTTCGTGTAAGTCAAATACAGGCAAATAAAAGGCCTCAAGTAGGAAGTACACAGTGTTAGCTGTCTTTTTCTATCAACACTTCAATAGGTAGATCTTGCCTTTCACCAAGGCCGAGGTCAGGGATCTTGGACTTAAAAAGGTTGGTGACCCTGTTCTATGACATCAGGTCTGGTTTTGCAGTGTGAAAGCCAGCGTGCTTTTCTGTCTGTTCTGACCCAGTTTTCTGCACAGCGGACGATACGTCACATCGACTGAGCCGCAAACAGACGACAGAAGCTGCAATGACGGATGACGGCACATCCAAGTAACTGAAGACCAGTGGAAGAGTAATAACAGGAACATTAACTGTTTAAGTGAACAAAACAATCATAAATATTACAAAAGGACAGATTTATAAAAGTGACAATGACAGAGAAGTGAAGATGTTTCACATGTTCGGCTCTACAATCTGTGCAGTTATAACTTTAAAGTTCAACGACCCACATCACAAAGTAACAGCAGCAGAGCGCTGAGGGCCGACCTCCGTCTCTGGAGAACTCAGTAAGTGGCGTTTGTTTATCTCCAAGCAGGAGGGTCAAAGTTCAGGGTGTGATGTCATGAGACAGCAGTGTGTCCTGACTGTGTGCAGACTGCATCAAACAGTTCGTACGTTTTAAGAGCAGCTGCTGAAGTCAAAAGACAAAGTGTGTAATTCAGATTCACAGTGTGAGCTGATGTTGTGACAACAAAACTGCGTTAAGATCTCAGACTGCTCCGCTCTGCAGACTCTGACTCAGCTCGAGGAAATGACTCCAGAAGGACTGTGGGTAGAATACACAGATGTTGACATTTGATAAGCAGCAGTTCCTCGTGCTCGTTAAAGGGCCAGTCCGCCCAGCGCACGGGGAAAAGACACGGACCTGTGGGAGAAAGTCAGACCTCCACCCTGACACACAGGAAGTGACTGGAAGTAATTAACAGCTTTTATTGGCACTACTGATTTTGGGAGTAAAGTAGAAAGCAGCTTCATGACTGTGTGTCGGTAAAATCATGTGGAAAACACGTCACAAACAACACGTCAGGGAAACACGTCTGTATTTGGCTTCTGGCACCAGTTTGGTCGATACGTTCAGATGACGTCATCGACAGTTAAAGGCAGAATAAGCAGGATGTGTCAGCTGCAGTTTGTAAACACAACATTTAGATTTGGCCCCTCCTCCTCGTGCGTATGATCTGGCACCTGGTTGCCACGTCTTTGTTTGTCTTTAAAGTCAGTAGTGACGTAATAACAACAGTAATGTTATAACATGTTTGGTTGCGGAGTAACTGATTTTATAACTGTGACACGTTGCTGCTCAGCACTGGTCGTAGTGATGACTGGGAGGGATTATTTTTGAGTCTATACATCGTTTGTAGGAAAATCCTGCTAATCCTGCCTCCACATGACTCATCCTGGACCAGCTCACATCACAGCAGCCCTTTAAAGCACAGACTGGGAGTGTCTTTTTCCAGAACACAGTTTGGACCCTGAAGTGAAGTCTGAAAGTTCAGAAAGCTTCAGCAGATATTTGTGTCCTGAAACAGACAGAATTCTTTCTCTGCAGCAACACGTATATAGTGTATAAACTTAGTGTCTAATAAGGTCCCGGTCACCATCACCACGGCCGGGTGCTCCTGTGTTCCTGCTTGTGCTTCACCCACTGGGCGGTGTAACAGTTCTCTCCGACAGTCCACGACCAGCCTCCTCTGCTTCTGTCACTCTGCTTCTCCAACACCTGTCTGTGGTCGGCCGACACGTCTCGTGCTGGACGCTGTGGACTGTCCAACACTCTGACCTCGTCTACAGCACCACAGGCTTCAGCGTCTGACTCCGGCTGTGTCTCTCTGCTGCCTAAGGAGCTCTGGCTGTGGATGCTGTTCTTCTTAGATGCAAACAGAGGTGGAAGTGAGAGCGGCTGTGACCTGGTGAAGGGACACGACAGGACGGGTCAGCGGAGGGAAGAGTGAGCATGAAGGCAGAGGGAAAACATGTTGGATAAAAACTAAGATAATAAAATGACAGTATAATAATCTGTGTGCAGACGTGTGCGACTGAAACACTGCAGAAGCAACTCAACACACAACAACTCCTTGTACTGAAACACAGCTCGCCTTAAGGACTGAAATATAGAAATCATTTCTATCAGTTGTTTCTGATCTGCTAATGTTTGATTAAGGCAACTAAAACTGTTGTTTTAAGTCCGGCTGAATCACATTCAGTGAGCCGCTTTATATAACTCACTTATTAAGGCTTAAAGTTACGCATAATTAAGGGCGGGGCCACTTTGAGTGACAGCTGGTTGCTGTCAGGAAACGTAACCACAGTATAACACCAGATTCACAGTGTATAGGTGGAGCTGTGGATTTTGCTATTTGAGTGTTTTTAGTTCATGAAAATTAACTGGTTTGTTATCAATTAATTTACAGGCTCTAAATGAACAAATGCTAACAAAGCTAGCAGCTAGCGTCAGTGTTAGCCCCGCCCTCACGTCTCCATATGGTCACTTCTGGCTCCAAGAATCCAAGATGGCGACGGCCAAACTGCCAAACTAGATGTTCCAGAATGGAGTCCACAAACGGTAACACTTCACTTGAAGGTATCTACATAAGAGTGGCATGACACTATCATGTACATGTCATAAAGGTTTATGGCTGCTGTCATTAAGTGTCATTCGATTTGTGTAATGTCAAGTTGACATTGTTTGGGTTGTCTTGATTAGAACAACTTGACATTAACAAGAAATGCACCTCTTTTGTGTTTATGACAAAGACATCTTCTGGAAATGTCATCCTGGTTAATGTCAACTTGTCATTACAGCAACAGAATGTTATGTAGATACCTTCAAGTGTTACCCCCCACACTAATGAGTGACGTCATGGTAGCTAGGTCCATTTTTTTTACGTAGCGTCATAATACTACTTCCTGTCTAAATTTTTTTAGTAGCTTGTCCTAAAAACAGAAGTCATGGACATAAGGGAAAGCGCAAAGCTGATTCAGAAACGATCATACGGCTGATTCTTTCATAACTGTTCTGAACGTGAACACATTTTTCGTTTCTGTTCTGAAACTTAGACAAGTCAGCTGTTTGTTGAGCAGCACCTCGTGACACGTTGAATTTAGAGAGAGGTGTCGCCTCCTCGTTGAGACTCTACAACCAACATTAGCCCCTTTTCCACTGCAGGAACTTTTATCAATTACCCAGGATTTTGAAAAACCTCGGCGCATTTCACTTACAGTATGTCTGCTGCGCACTTGCTTTAAGTTGATGAAAACGGATTTGTTTTTACTTTTAGGTGTCTTGGTCATATTAAGTCATGCTTATAATTTGTTTATTTCAAAATGTAGAGCGTAACGTTATGGTAGACAACTGTTGTAGATGCTCCTACTATGGTAGATTATGCTTTAAGGTTTGCTTGACTTTGGAAACGCACGAGAATTCCTGGTCGGCAGCAAAGCAGCAACACTGAAGTTCAGTCAGTTCTTGGTCGGATATGCAAGGCGCTATCCCGCCACTAGAGGGCACATGACCAACTTTCCACTTGACCAATGTGTGTCGCTACTCTGGTATTGTAGGGTTCTAGTAAGGGGGTGGGACTTTTCAGATTACCCAGGATTCTTGAGGGGCGGGGCTGTGTGCTGAAGAACACTGATTGGTGGAGCACACACCTGCAGCGTTCTGCACTTCCTGGTACGGGCAGCCGCTGCAAACTTTATTTCATTTCTACAAGCTTCACTTTGTTTGTGTTTTGATTAAAGATGGGTGCTGACACCTGGTACTGAATTAGCCCCGCAGCTACATTATCACAGACCGTAGTATTGATCAGCGCTAACAGTATCGGTTCATCTGTACTGAACTCCTCCACATACACACACACACACACAAACACACACCTATACGAGTAACCAGTGAGCAGCTGAGCAGCCACGGTGGAAACAAAGCGAAGATAACTCGAAAAATGACTGGGCAGCTGCACTTGTTACTGTAAATGACATTAAGCCTTAGAGAGTAAGAAGCCAATACTTTATCAATACACGTGTTCAGCAGCATGAACATGTAAACATGTAGACAGAGATATTCAATATGCAATATTCAATATCTTCTGGATCTTTGAGGTGCGGTGGAAACACAAACCACACAGATTACCAGGAATTCTTTTACCCAGGTAAATAAATTCCTGGTAATAAAAGTTCCTGGAAATGTTGGTGGAAAAGGGGCGAATGACCCACAAACACTTCTCTGTGTGTGTGTTAGGGTTGGATCTACAGTTACACTCTCAGACACCTTCACACTCCCTGATGTGTTTGAGCCGCACACGCCTGCACAGAGTCACTAAACCACCTCGTTCTCCTCTCTCATGCTTGTTAACCTCCCTGACAGTGAACAGTGACGTGTCATGTCCAGTGCCGTCGTGTAAATACCTGCTTTGTGATGTGTGAATACTGGCCAACCTGTGTGTGTCTGTGTGTCCCAGTGCGCATGACTGGTCCTCCACTGGTCTCAGACCTGAGGGCGCACAAGGTACTAACACATGAGGACGGGCAGAGCTCCCTGGATGTGCTGCACAAACTAAATGTTTCCACTGGTTAGCAGGACGTCACATGTGATCAGGACAGCTCCTTAAACAGACACTTCAGCCTGACATCAATGTGTCCTGTAATTTACACTTATGAAGCAAGAAACCTGAAACCACAGCTTAATGACTGAGTCGACACTTAAACATCATCCCTGTTTTCTGTGATGAAAACACTCCACAGTGCTGAGGACACACTTTGTTGTTGAACATATTTAATCTTTAATATTTTGTGATGCCACAAAAATACTGTGGCAACATTTCTCTAACTCAACACCCACACACTTATATTTTCAGAGTATTCATTAAAATGCCTGACAGGAAGTGGACCAGCTGTTACAGAGAACAGTAGTGTGACGTGAGTCGCAGGGAGCAAAGCAAAGCATTGTGGGACTTAAGGACACAAAGCTACAGTAGAGACTGAGTGCTATTAGATGACACGGCTGAATTTATGTCTGATCTGACTTGAGAACACGGTGAAATGTTGAACGTTTATCATCACAAACTGCTCTCTAACTGTGCGTTCACACCAAAAGCTGCCAGAGCTGCAAAGGCGTCAAGTGCAAAAGCAATGAGCGGCGGCGTTCGGCAAATTGAGCTGCAAATGAAAGTTGAAGACTGGTTAACTTTATGCAAATTAGCTATGACGCGTTTGAGCTGCAAATGACCAGCAACCAATCGAAAAGTAGATGTCCATCGCTTGTGTTGAACCCAGAGAACCAGCCCATGATATTCCTTGTGCTGTTCACGGCCCCGGAGGATATCGTGAACCCAGACCTGACAGTGGCGCAGGTACCACACGGCAGCACAAATTACAAGAGTGTCTTCTTCCATGTTGAATCGATACACGTGTGGACAAGCACACGTACTTACACAATTTCTTTGTGTTCTGGAACGCTTGTTATCAGCGGGAATGCAATTCATTTGCTCTCCTTACCACCAGTTTAACTAATCACACTGTAGGCAATCGAACCCAAACCACTGACAGTGTTTCCCATAGGTTTACAGCTTTGGGAGAATAACACCTAAAAATGTTGCTCATATTCGGTTCGGGTTCGGCCCACTTGACATGCTGCTATGTTGTGCTACAGTGGATTCAAGTACTGGAATTTGTTATTTACGTGACAACACCTGAACGCAACACAGGCTGTGAGTGTTTAATGTTTAATGTTAGACCTATTTAGACTTTTATTCTGTTTTCATTGTCCAAACGTGAAAGTTTCTGTACTTAGGCAAATGCACAAAGTCACATTTCAGTGCTCCAGCCAGTAACCTGCTTTGCGGCTCCTTTAAATTGAGAAGTATAATCGAATGTTCAGAATTTGACGTTATGAGCGACTGGAGCTGCTTTGGCTGCCACAGATATTTTATCAGCGGTGCTGCTAGAGTGAATTCAGCTATTTTGCAGCTCTGGCAGCTTTTGGTGTGAACGTACAGTAAACAATGACACAAACCCGAACTGTGAATCTGCAAACTGGAGCTGAGCGTTTCTGGGAATGACCATTACCAGTTTCTGTTGGTGGTCATTTCCAGGAGCCTGGCCGGCTTTTGGACCTACTCCACAGAAGGTCAATCTCTGACGCAGCTCAACGTGGTACAGCACGTCTTAACTGATAATGGAAACACAAACTGGCGCTGCACATCTTGACTCAGCGTGGCCAAGAGTTCCAGAAGAAAAGGCCCACAGTTTGTACGTGTGCTACTGTGGTCATTTAATTCATTTCGCAGACTGATGCAGCGTAGCACTAACGAACTAATAGCTTAATGAACAGACAGATGAAACAGAGGAGCAGCTCTGTGTCTCTCTGAGTGTTGATGAAGAAACTTTATGTAACGCAACTTGACCCTGTGTCAATATAAACAGTGTTGTCTAATTTATATCTTGCTTGACTCTAGGGCTGCCACTAACGATTATTTTCACTGTCGACTAATCTGTCGATTAGTTCTTCGATTAGTCGACTAATCATTTCATCAAAAAATGTGTTAAAATGTTGAAAAATGTCGGTCTGTCTCTCCCAAACCCCAAAATGACGTCATCTAATGTCTTGTTTCGTACTCACGCCAAAGGATGTTAGTTCACCGTCATGGCAGAGTGTGTAAAGTTGCCAATACTTGAACGTAAGAAGCTGCAATAAGAGTATTTTGGGGTACTTTTATAGTACTTTTCTATGAAAAATAACTCAAACTGATTAGTCATCGATTAATCGAACATTAAAATAGTCACCGATTATTTTAATGGTCGACCAGTCATCGATTAGTCGACTAGTCGTTGCAGCCCTACTTGACAATATATATCAAAATATCGTACAGTCATTACATCACCCAGCTCTACTGTGACTGACTGATTCTTGATTGTGTCCCCGTTAAGAAGCATGTCCTTAAGTACGGATATCCAGAATGCACCATGACGTCACTGCCTATTTTCCACAGACGACCACTCATCATTATTTGAGTGACGACACCTGATGAGGATCGCCAGATGCAGCTGAAAGCTCCGACAAACCCTCTAAGTGGCCCTTGACAGACATTCATCAGTGCATCCTAAAAATACTGTGAATGTCTGAAGAGGATCTGAGGACAGAAACCTTGTTAACAAAGTGTGTGCAGAGTCTTTATATCTTCACATAAAGACATAAAATCTTTAATTCTAAATCAGAAAAAATTACAATAAATCTGTGACTGGTTTTAATCTTTATTTTGATGACGTCTCAGCCTTCGGGCCTTCTTGGGCTCGTTGATCTTGAGGCCGAAACATCATCCAAACAAAAATAATCCCATTTGCATTGTGACCATGTAACATTAAAACATGTATAACACAGTCATCCCTCCCAGTGTGACCTGTGTTGACAGAATAACCTCCATGTTTTTAACTGCCATAAACATCGTCACCAAAGCTCACCTGGCAGCAGTCGGTCCAGCAGTCCAGCAGCTCTGCCGTCCATGTGCCGACTGTACATGCTGCATCTGGCAACTAGACCCTGCTGGCTGCCAGAGAAATAGGAACAGCCAACAGGGAGGATGAGGAGGAAACCGAAAACACACAGAGCAGGGTAAAAAAGGAGAAAGGAGATGGAGGGACAGGACAGGAAGAAAACAGGAGGAAAAAAAGAGGGGACAAAAGAAAATAAATCAATAATGACAATAACAAAACAAAACCATAACTGAGGGTAAACATGAACATATGGTGTCAATAAAACCAAACTCAGAATAAAAGCCACAGGATGGAGATGACTGATGGGAAACAGAAGGTGCAGCTTTATCTCACACCAGCCACTTTGTCTGCTTCATAATTCATGTGTGACAAAATAAATCTCTCGTTCTCTCAGGGTTTTGTGGCAGATACTTTAATGGGTTCTACAAAAAGGCAGGCAGATAAGACAGAGCCGTCGTGTTCCCTCTGCTGGGTCGATAGGAGCTGTGTTTTAAAAAGGCCTAAAGGAGCAGACTCCTCCTCCACCGCTGCGTCTACATGTGCACCAGTGTCCTCACTGTTATCAGCTGGGTTTAATGTATCTCAACAATGTTACAGAACATCACATGATGATCACATGATGATCTGAAATATGGTTTAAACTCCGTGTCCCCTGGATACTGGTGCACATGTAGACGCACTCCACGTCACAGAAACAGACTATCTATGAAGCTAAGACACCACAGCCAATCCTCTGAGGGGAGAGGCCACAGTGCCAGACAGAGGCGGTCAATGGAGGCCCAGATGAGATCTATTAAGGGAACTGTTGAAGCACCAGCAGACAATGATGACAGTGAAAAGAGGAGACGGAGTACATCAAATGGGGTGGAATGTGAGAACAAAAAAATGAAGGGGAAGAGGAGGAGGAGAGAGAGAGAGGTTGTGTTTAGAGAGCTGCGTCTTTGTGCTGGACACAATAAGTGACTAATGAGAGGAATGTAGCGTCTGTCTGCCAAACTGAGCAACACTGAAGGCCTCGGCGCTCTCTGCTGTGTCACTGCAACAACTCATTTACTGCTGCTGTTAAAAATACTACATTCAGGAACTGAGGCTACTGTCAGCCCTAGAGTGGTCTCCTGTGGTCTGAATCAGGGACTCATGTTGTTCCAAAGTTGTATAATTGCCTAGAGTTGGTTGGTGTTCTCACGGCAGCATTTACAAGAGGACCAGATCAAATGCCTTGTGTGAGAAAGCTGCTCTTGATTGGTCAGAATTTCCATGTGGGAAAAATCCAGGAAGTAAAGCAAACGTTGAAGAAGAGTACACTTGCAAGATAAATGTGACACTTTCTAATGTCACAATGGAGGGACAACTATGCAGGTTGATTTTAGCACTGCTCATCGTGGACTATATTGCTGTCATTGTTCATTTTCATACAGTTTGAAAACGAGGCGCGGCTCCAACTAGAAAACAATGTTTTGATGCATTGGATGCTGCTTGTGATGTCATAGAGTATAAAGTCTGGAGCTGCTCCACAGACAATGAACGCTGACAGATGAGAGCAGCCAGGAGAACGTTCTGATTATTAGGGGACATTTTCTGTTTCACACCCAAGAACGCTGCAGTAAAATAAAGATCATTTGGTCAGACGAAATCAGACTCCCATCCATCGTCTGTGGAGCAGCTCCAGACTTTATACTTGATGACATCACACGTTTGTGACTAAAGGCTAAAACACACCTGCGACGCACGTTGCCGCACTTCACATCATAACAGCTCCTGTAGCAGCTCGACTCCTCTCCTCACCACTCGTGTAAAGAGAACTCTGTAGCTGTTGCTGTGTCTCATGTGTGATGAAGAATAGATGAGGAGAGACTCGTTGTCGAGGTCGAGAAATATCCCGAGGTAAATGACCCACAGTCCCGTCATTATAAAGACAACAGCTAAAAAGATGCTTCCTGGAGAGTCACAGCTCTGGAGATCGGCTCTTCAGGTGAGAAGCCAACTTTAATTAGTGATTTGAAGCTAACGCAGAGGTGGAGGAGGTTCAGATCTTTCAGTGATAGTAGTGATAACTTTGTGTGGTCGTGTGTTAACGAGCTGCAGTGTGACACATCCAGTGTGTGCTTGCAGTGGCACCTGACACACGTCATATGACGCACCACAGCAATGTCGGTGTGTTTTCAGCTTTGTCTGGTTTCTGACTTTGAGAGAGAAATTTGTTGAAATTTGAGGCCATGAAATAAACATACTGGAATTTTAAAATGTGGGTGGTGTTGCCCTTGAAATCTTCCCCCCCAAACAAACACCCCTATATTACAGTTTAAAAAACTAATACTGAAACTAATTAAAGCTGAACATCTACAAACAAAACTAAACTAACTAAATATAAAACAAACCAACAAACAAACCTATAATAGCTCTGTGACGGACTACAGCTGTGATTACAGAGCACTGTGTGTGAACAGAGTGACAGGTTGAAGTTGAACCTGTGACGCTGGAATCCAGAGAATAAGCAGGAGTTGTAATGATGTCGTTAGGTGACAGTGAGGACGATGCAGACACAAATTACACTGGTGTCAGTTCACAGATGTTACACCAGGGTGGAAGTGTTGTCACAGTTAGTCAAGGCAGAATCAGCAACAGCTGTGACAACACACCTGTCTGCAACGACAGTGTTCCTGCCCACAGGGCAGACATCTCTGTTTCTGAGCCAACACACTGCACAGATCACATTTCCTCTTGACTGACAGACAGATCAGAGCACTATCTGTCAAACATATATTCCCATACTGCAGGTAAATGACAGGTTTATATATCTGTATATATATCTTTATTATGTGTCGATGTGGCGAGGAGGACTGGAGGTGCTCGTGGTGTCCTACCTGGTGCGTCTTGCCCTGCAGCGCTCGATGTGAGGGGACTGTGGACTCTGGTCCCTGCTGCCCCCGAGGGCAGAGGCCTGGGCGGCTCGTGGGGGCGCTCTGCTGGGGGAGGATCCCACGCTGAGGGAGTGGGAGTACTGGGAGGATACCGACCGCTGGGGGGAGTGAGGAGGAGCAAAGGGCCAGGGACGAGCCCGCTGCTCCTGACGCACCACTGGACGGGGGAAGAATTCTGATTAGTGTTTTTATATATTTGGAAAGAAAGTGGTAAATGTGACTGTTTGACCCTCGTTATGACCCAAGACTCAGTTTCAGTCAAGTCGAATCATCTTAAAGTAAAAACCAGTAAATGCTCGACTCATTTTTGCTGTTAGTTTGAACGGTTAAGAGTTTGAGTTTGTGAGACGAGAATGTGAATGTAATAAAAATGTAATGTTTCCATTTATATCTAAGGGTTTCATTTGCATGTACAGCACTGTTTGTAAGTTCTACGAATGATGAGCGAGTAATTTGTGCGTAACCCATGTAATTTGAAAGGCTGCGATCATGTGACCAAAGCACTGATGGGAGTAAAGAATAAAGCAGGAAGCAGCAGGCTCAGTTCCCCAGGTGACAGGTGTTAGTAACTTGGAGTCATTTTAGGTACGTTGTTACCCAGTTTCTCTTCCTACACCAACCACAGTAACTTTAATAGCCTGAACATAACCCCCCAGAACTTAAAGGGATAGTGCACCCAAAAATGTAAATGCAGCCATTATCTACTCACCCATATGTCGAGGGAGGCTCAGGTGAAGTTTTAGAGTCCTCACATCACTTGCAGAGATCCAAGGGGAGAGGAGGTAGCAACACAACTCCACCTAATGGAGGCTGACGGCGCCCCAGATTCAAACGCGAGAACACCCTGGTTCATGTGTTCACGTGCTTTCGCTGGTCTCGCACAGAGGGACAGTCAGAGCTACAGGCTACAATGA
This sequence comes from Cromileptes altivelis, assembly GCA_013133815.1. Lineage (NCBI taxonomy): Eukaryota > Metazoa > Chordata > Actinopteri > Perciformes > Serranidae > Cromileptes > Cromileptes altivelis. Next base: position 40,576,004 of record CM023145.1, read on the forward strand.
GGCTAAAAACAGAGTTCAAATGAGGTTTTTCCAAACAACTTTTTATGTCGGGGCTTCAGGACACTTGGATCACTACGGACGAGCAGTATGGAGATATTTTGTGGTTTCAATGATGTGTTTTTGGACGTTTGAATCTGGGGTGCCGTTGTGTTGCTACCTCCTCTCCCCTTGGATCTCTGCAAGTGATGTGAGGACTCTAAAACTTCACCTGAGCCTCCCTCGGCATATGGGTGAGTAGATAATGGCTGAATTTTCATTTTTGGGTGCACTATCCCTTTAACGCTGAGTGCATAACTTCACTTTAAGCACATAACGTTATTCATGGGGCGCTAATTCATAGAATATCGTATGAGCTGTTGTATTAGGATCCATGAGAGTCCTGCAGCGGGGTAACGGGTCAGTTCTGGTGCTGAGCTTTATGGGTATGAGTGTGTGTGGGTTTCAAAAATGGACCCGTGCAGGACTCTGAGTCAGTCTCATAAATCCATCTATCACTTCCACCTAACTATGATTCATCCTGAACAGACATGCCTGATAAAGTGTTTACATCATACTGCAGTCAGACAGTCTGTCTGTGTGTGTGTGTGTGTGTGTGTGTGTGTGTGTGTGTCCACATGACATGACAGTTTACCTTCTCTCTCCATTAAAGAATAGGGTTTGATCTCTCCGTCGGGCTTTTTGAGGGGAACCTTTCTCAGCTGGGCCGCTGTGGAGGAGAACACAGTCAGAGCTGGGCCAAAACAAGACCATGATGGGATCAACCCCCCCTCCCGCAATATAGCCCAGCACACTGTCCTCACAAGCTCCAGTTAACAAGGTTTCCTGTCAGTCCTATAAAGTTATCTAACAGTGGAGGTTGGAGTTCTGTTTGTGAAGCTCAGAGGGATCTGCCCGACAACACAGCTGACTATTGGTCCTGAAATCTTCAACAACACAGAAGATTCGTCCCAAAACTTGAAACAGAGACTCAGCGTCATCATGACAGATGACCCAGGGGCCTGTATCACGAAGCAGGATTAATGTCTTAGCGAGGTAACTTCAGGGTTAACCCTGGGTTTTCGGTCTCACGAAGCCGGTTCAGTTCTTATCGGGGTAGATCACCATGGTAACTTACTCTGAACGGCTATCCTGCTCCGGAGCAGGGTAAGTTCAGGGTTGAATCTGATCCTATAAAAGCTGTTCGGAAAAAAATGACTCCGCAGACAGAAATGCAGCCCAGTCATGACAGGAAGTTTAATTCATTTGATTGATTTTGATTTGAAAGTTTATTTTGAACATTAAAAAAAGAAAAGAAAGCAACAACAACAGACAATGAAAAGATTGTTCAAAAAGGAGTGGAAAGAAGTGGAACTTTCATCCCACCCCTTCATAAGAAAGAAACTGATCATTTGCGGACACTTAATAGCACCATTAATTAGTGCCAACATTTTGTTTTGTTGGAGGAAATGATCCCTGTTAAAGATAATGGGCCTAACTGACAGCTTTGCTGCTGGAAATGTGGAAAGTAGCCTATCATGTCTACACTTCATGGTGTTTGAGGGATTTTCCTTTTTGTTTTTTAAAGAGGGACACTAGGTATATTTCTGTGCAGCTGTTAATTTCTAACACAGCTCAATATCAAGATGATTTTATTCAGACTATCAGTTTGGTGTTGATATGATTTAATTGTGGCGTCAGCTTTAAGCTTTATTGTAGCATATATAACGTTATGACAAAGAAGACCAGTTTATCAGACGCAATGATGTTAGACGATAATTGTAATACACGCAATTCATCTGCGCAGCATTGATTTCATGGGATTCAAGGGTGTGATCAGTGTCAGATGTACAGGTACAGGTACTGTAGCTACTTGAACCAGTGATGAGTCATTTAACCTACACATCATTTTATTTGCTGCCTTGTTTTGTCTTGATTTTTCCCTCTCTCCTCCTCTATTTCTTCTTTCCTCACCTGTTTCTTTTTCTTCTCTATTATGTGATTTCATTGATGTTTTGACAGGGGAATTTCTTTGATAAGCTCTTAGTGGCTTCTAACCTCTCTGGCACTTTCTTTTTTTAATCTTGTAAATGTTATACTGTCTGTTTTTAACATTATGTGCAAATAAACTAATCTAAACTAAAACTAAACATTATTCATCCTGTTATGCGTTGCCACGCATGTTTCCTCCTCCTGCAGCTGCCACGGTGTTGGCCTTTTCTCTAATGTTGCTTTTCTCTAAGGTTGATCTCGCTTCGTGATACAGGCCCCTGGACGATATCTCCCAAAGACTGGACTAACTGCAGTGTTTTATTCAGCCAGTCAATCCTGTTCAGTGAGCAGTTAAAGATCCAATCAAACTCTTGATTTAACATAAATGATCAGAATATTTCTCACGAGTTCAGTGGATTATCTTCAGTAACCAGGTCATGATTGAGGTCGCTGTTGAGTTTTCAAATGTATGTTTTCATGCTTTGAGCACAAGAGGCTGTAAAATGACAATCATTTTTGCTTTTATAACATATGTGTATATATATGTATATATATATATATATATATATATATATATATATATATAATCTCATTTCGAGTATGAACCCAGGAACATGTTTCACTTTTTTCAGAAAGAATTTGTGATGAGTGACAGAAGCTTGTGGAACACCTGAGGTGTCGTCAGCTCTCTTCACTAGCTGTTACTTCTTTATTAAAATATGCTAAAACACTACAGCAGACACCTTTTTGTACCATCTGTCATATTTCCTGCTTCAGACAGCTGCTTATATTCCCAAACTATGTCACTGTGGGTGTGTCTGGTGTCCCTGCAGAGCAGCTGCTGGACCACTGGTCTTGTTCTGTCAGTTACAAGGTGCAGATAAACCTCTCCGTACTTTATGCTGACACGACACCTCCTCCTGTCGTGTGCCATAAAACATACAAGCTGGTCCAGAGGCTTCCTACCTCCTTAACAACGGTCTTATAGTCTACAGTGATAACTTAGTGTGGTTTAATGAAGGCAGTGTCACACAAAGCACAGCTGACTGGCTTTAATAAACTGACAGACATTTAGAGACAGTTTTTACCTGGTGTTAACTCGTCCTGGTGATCTGACCGCAGGCTGACCGCTACATACAGGTGTAAAGGACCGCCAAGACACATCGTGATCTGATCACTCACACCATCTGCTACTTCGGGGTCTGGGAAGCATTTGACCACACATCGTTTATAGCATAAAGACGAATATGTCCCTGACAAGGATGACGTCATTAATGCAGGACGAGGTGGTTGTTTTAGTGACAGTGTGTTTGCGCTCTATATGTCACCCATCTTACGATGAATTGGATGAATTGTTGCATGACTGACCTTTGCTTTGCCGTATGGACGGAGACTAGTATTCTCAAAAATATCGATTTATTGATACGTATTAATTCTGAATATTCAAATTGGTTTAAATTTGCATCTTCCGCACTGAACATAAGCAGGTACCAGCTGCTTTTCGTCGCTCTCATCGTTGAAGGTACTGTGCTGTTCTCTGCTGCTAACCAAGAAAAGAAAAGTGACCGTTTGTGCTTTAATAAACATTTTAAATAGTCTGAACTCAATGTTGATTTTGTGGCAGTGTGACAGTGGTGTCAAATATTGATATTCTTTAAGGTATTGTACAGAAGTTGGAAATTCGTCTGACACCGGCACACCGTGAGGACGGAAACAGAGGGCTCAGCGGGGACGGAGCACCTGCTGCAGCAAGCCAACACGTTGTCTGTGGTCATTTTGACTTCACTACAAGCTGCTACGTGCTTTAAAACCAGCCGCCGGCCATTTGACCAGCTGAGTGTCAGGTGACACCATCAGACCGGCCAGTTCACACCGCTGACACTTTTCTCTGTGACGCTCTAAAAGGGTTTCATCTCGTCACAAATCTTTGGTCTGAGCAGGGCTTCAGTCACAGGTGTGAACGGCGCTGCGTCTCCTCGGTCCATTTGTGTTCAGATTACAGACACACGTTAACACCAGGTGTAAACTGACTCTTGGAGACATCGGGGGGGTCAGGACACAGGCAGGTGTTCTCCTGTCAGTCAGGTGGTCTGTGGGGGTTTGAGGTGGTCTACAGGTTGTGGCTCTCTGAGTTCAATATATGACATGATAAGTGATCTATGACATATATTGTACCTGTGCAGGTAGATAGATACAAGTGATGGGAGAGAAGAACTGAAACTGACTGAGAAATGATGAGGAGGAAAAATGAGAGCAAGAGCATCATACATGAAACATGAGCCTAATTATGGGACAGAGGGAGGAGGACAAGATGCTGGGGACGAATGAGAAAAGAAAAGAGAGTCCTTACAAAAAGCCGAACATCCCCTGATCCGTCAGAGGAGAGGAGGGCGAGCCTGAGAGAGTTTGGTGAAACAAAAGATTTTGGAACTGGAATAAAAGCAGATCAGCAGCACTCCTGGGTCGAGTGCCCTTATTTCAGATTTACAGGCTCTAACGAGGTAGATCTTTAATTCTACACAGACGTGTGCAACAGAAAAAGATGAATCTGTTGGGATGCCAAAACTGAGAATTCACTTTAAAGCTGCAGCATACAAAATAATTAGGTAACTGAACTTTATAAGATGTATTCACTAATGAACGTGGTCGTTGTGGCATCGTGCAGCTTTTAGGGCCGGTTTAGGGCTGAGATAAAAACCAAGCTGTAAAGGTTTCATGTCTGAAGCCTCCCATGTGCCCACACAGCAATGCTCACATTACCACAGAGCACAACAACAATTACACAACGTGTTTCACAGCGACAACCAAAGCAACAAGTGGTGAAACGGTTACCTGATCTGTTGAGGAAGAAGCCCTCAAATACCACAAAGTTATTGACCTGCACAGAAAGAAAGACAAGGTCATTAAAACTGTCAGTAACATGTCAGCACACACACACACACACACACACACACACACACACACACACACACACACACACACACACACACACACACACACACACACACACACACACACACACACACACACACACACAGTGTTACACCATCAGATGTGTCTGTCTGTATCTCTGTGTGCTCGGTGTGTGTCTGTGGTGAATTAGGATGTAAGAGTATGTTAGACTAAGCTAGTTAACCGGGCGTGGCCGTGAGCTTCCTGTGGCTATAAACATGATCAAGGCAAACATCCCTTAAACAGGAAAGACACTGGCCCCTCTTAGACAGGACTCTGGGGACGAGCCAATCATAATGTGAAGCATCATTGTTAAGGACGAGATCACAGATGTTCAGTCTCGTCCTTTGGGAACAACCAAAAATAATTTGAGGTCAAAGGTCAGCTGCAGCTTCTGGGTCTCTCATCTGCATCTCACAGTGTTCACTCACAACAGAGATCACTAAAGCTCCGTGACGCTTTTATTTTCTCCAAGTGAGGATTAGATTATATACAGTTCATATAATCAGCTCCAAATTAATATAAGTCATTACTCAAAGTGTCTGTCATCAAAGAGAGACCATAGAAACTAATGGAATGGTCAGAGTTGTAATATTGAAATCTGTCCAAAAAATATTGATAAAATATCCCCAAAAATAGGATTAAAATGTTCAAAAATGCTGTTAAAATGTGCAAAAAAAAGTTTGCTCAATGTCCAAAAAAATAGGATTAAAATGTCGAGAAAAAATGTTAATAAAATGTCTGATAAATATAAATAAAATGTCCCAAAAAATGTTGATAAAATGTGCAAAAAAAGGTTCTTCAATGTCCAAAAAATATGACTAAAATATTGAGAAAAAAAAGTTGATGAAATGTCTGATAAATATAAATACAATGTCTAGAGAAATATTAACAAAATGCCCAAAAACAGTTGGTAAAATTTCAAAAAAAGAAAACGTAAAATAATAAAAACAAATTGATAAAATATCCCAAAAATATGATTAAAATATCGAGAAAAAAAGTTGATGAAATGTCTGATAAATATAAATAGAATGTCCAAATTATTTTTTAATAAATCGTAAAAAGAAATGTTGATTAAAATATCCACAAAAATATCATTAAAATGTTAAAAAAAAATGTTGAGAAAATGTGCAAAAAAAATTTGTTCAAAGTCCAAAAAATATGATTAAAATATCAAGAAAACATGTTGGTAAAATGTCTGATAAATATAAATAAAATGTCTAAAACAAATATTAGTAAAATGCCCCAAAACAGTTGGTAAAATGTCAAAAAAGAAAACGTAAAATAGTAATAAAAAATTGATAAAATATCCCAAAAAATATGATTAAAAGGTTGGAAAAAAACGTTAATGAAAAGTCTGAAAAATACTAATAAAATTTCTGAAAACTGTTGATAAAATGTCAAAAAAATAAATAAATAAAATGTCAGTAAAAATGTTGAAAAAATATCCACAACTTTTCAGAGTGGAAAGAGAAAAATGTAGCTAACTAAACTGAACCGTACTGTTCGGTGGAAACAGGGCTTCACAGACAGACAAAGTTTGCAGAGCACCTTGAGGCTCCCTAGAGGAGGATCTTTCTTGATTATAATGACCCCACGACACTTTCAACACCACCACAAAACCTGCATTGCTAACATCTCTGCTGGCACATGGCGCTGCCTGGTACATTTTTTGGCACAGTATTGTCACCGACCTTTGATGGAGAGGAATGTGCATCAGGTCAGACACGTGTTTGTTGTAGAGCACAAGACACTGACAAAACAGGGCCCCTCACAGTGTCGCTCCTCAACACAACCAGTGGTTAAAATGTCAAACTACAGCTGTTTCTACAGAGTCCATGAACTCTCGTCCTCAGCATAGCTTAAAATAATAAGGTCACATTTTCTGAAGTCAGGCGAGCGTATGAACACGGACATGGGTTGTGCTCGCTGTTATAACTCCTCCTGTTCATAGTGGCTGTTAAGAGATCCATTTCTAACACCCATTAAATGTAAATGTCTGCTGACGATTTAAAATCCTCAGTCTGTGCAGGAATATGGCGCAAAGTTTATCTGAAGCTGAGATGAAGGCTCACTACATCTAAAGTCCCGTCTGTGCTCTACCTCAGTGTGTCTGTACTGAGCTGCAGGGGAGTGACAGTAACTTGTAACTTTGGAAAATATTTATATAGTTCGTCATCTGTGGAGGAATGATGACAGTGAGCTCATATCAGCACCCACTATAAACACTGCTGTGTCTGATGTTAAGACACACACACACACACACACACACACACACACACACACACACGCTGACAGAGTGACAGTAAAGCACACACTGTACCTGAGGAACACTCGGTGTCAGGCAGTAATGCTTCGCCAGGAAGGACAGGAATTTGGGCGAGGGCCTGTCATACGCCATCTGAACCGGCTCCAGATTCTTGTGCTACGGAGGAGAAAGAGAAAACATGAGGTGATAAAAACACACATAGTGATGAACTGTGATTATCGTCTGCTCTACAGCTGGCAGATTACTGCCTTCCTTTTCTCTCTGTTTAAGTGTGAGAAGTTTTTCGGGCGTCCAGTGTCTGACAGTGTTGGTCAGAGTCCTGCAGCAGGTTGGGTACCTGACAGGTAACCTGCAAAACGCTGTGGCGATAAAAAATATGTATGTATAAATATATAAATTCACAGGTATAAATGAACTACACACAGGTGGGCAGAACAAAAATCTATTTTATATTGTTCATATATATTCTCCTCTGCTGGATTTTGAACTCAAGAACGGAGAACCAGCTTCATGTGAGGGACAGGAGCCTGTGAGGGTTAATCACGGGTGCAGCTGTGACTTAGACACAATGACAGATGACGGGTCAGTTCTGGTGCTGAGTTTTACAGGTATAGGTGGGTGCAGGGTCTCAAATATGGACCCGTTCAGGACTCTGAGCTCAGTGTATCTACACAATTTACAAACTCTAACAAACTGATATTTGTGTTGGCATCTTAAATCCAGAGTTGGTGAGGTAATAACTGAGGGAGAGCAGAATGTTTCACCTGCAGCATGAAGTCAAACAGCTCCAGCCCGTAGCCGTGTCGCTGCAGGTTCTCAGCTATGTAGAAATCCAGGACACAGAGTGGCTCAGCCTCTATGTGCACACCCTGCTGGTCCTGAGGAGGAAACACAACCTGATCCAGCTGATAACATCATTTCACACACACACACACACACTCAGGCAGCTCTGTCGACTGAGAGGTCACAGATGAGGAGAATTAAATAAATCAGGAGACTCACGAGCAGAAATAACTTCTTGTATCCGACCTTGAGAAACCCCGCGATTACACCGCGTCCTCTGTACGAGGGGAGAGGGAGAGGCAGGAGGGTGGAGAGCGGTGCAGTGAGTAAGACTCTGTGCTCTGAATAACTTTTCCATCACAGAGCTGAGCTGCTGGCGCTAAACACAGTGTGTCTAATGTCTCAGCACCACAGCACATCAGTACATGCACTGTGACCACACTGTGACCACACTGTGACCACACTGTGACCACACTGTGGCTCAGAGCTGAACACGTCCAGCTGATGAATAGCAGCTCAGTCAGTCCAGAGACAGTGAACGTGTGTGCGTGTTGAGTGAAAGCTGACGTACCCGTTGCTCTCTCCGTCCTTCAGCAGGTAGAGCTGGTGCTTCTGGGACTGCAGCTTGGACGCACTGGTTATAGACGCCGTGAGCTGCTGAGCCTGAGGACAGAAACATGGAACTGTTCAACATGTAGAAACACGAGTTTCACAGAGGGACTGAGTGTCTCTGGATTTATTAAACACTAGTGCTGATATGACATTTGACTTTTGGTACCAAAACAATACTGTTAGGACAGCATGGCAACATCTTTGTGTGGCAGTATCGTATCATCACAGTGCCAAGTATTGATCTTTCTATTATATAAATGATTAATATTCCAAATACAAATTAAACTCTAGGTCGCCTACTTTGAAATATAATCAGTTGCTTTTTCAGTCTACGTACATGTTGCTGCAAAACAATGTGAGATGAACAGACAGACATCTTGTTACTTACGCTGATACTAAGTTAGCGATTAGCTAGTATGAAGTTAAAAGAGAGCAGGTGAAGGTTAGAGTAACGATGATGGGACAGGTCACATCTCATTGCTTTTAAAAAGAATCAGAATTGTGAACTATAAAGTAGAATATTGCTATATTTGGTCTCATATTTATTCACTACAGAACAGCACGCTTCAAATAATCATTGTGTGGTGGGCGTGATCTGTAGGGGCGTCGTGTACGTTACAAACACAATGCAGGGTTTAGGGGTTAGTTTTTTTCTGGTGGTGCACAGGTGGAAGTGACACTTCACTGTGGGTGGTAACATGTTACTGAAAGGGATAGTGCACCCAAAAATGTAAATTCAGCCATTATCTACTCACCCATATGCCGAGGGAGGCTCAGGTGAAGTTTTAGAGTCCTCACATCACTTGCAGAGATCCAAGGGGAGAGGAGGTAGCAACACAACTCCACCTAATGGAGGCTGACGGCGCCCCAGATTCAAACGTCCAAAAACACATAATTGAAGCCACACGTGAGCGCGGTGCCCAGAGAGGCAGTCAGAGCTACAGGCTACAATGAGGCTAAAAACAGAGTTCAAATGAGGTTTTTCCAAACAACTTTTTATGTCGGGGCTTCAGGACACTTGGATCACTACGGACGAGCAGTATGGAGATATTTTGTGGATTCAATTATGTGTTTTTGGATGTTTGAATCTGGGGCGCATATGGGTGAGTAGATAATGGCTGAATTTTCATTTTTGGGTGCACTGTCCCTTTAAAGCATTATATTACTTCATAACTGCTAAAAGTAATAGATTACTTACCCCCTAACACTACTCTTGTTTTTTCTTTTTCTTGATTTGAAGACGTTCTTTGGGATTTGACTTTTTCTGATATTTGACACTCAATAATTATTCAGTCTATCAAACACTGCAGGGTGCACTCAGCCAGGACGCCGTTGGTCGTGGTCACAGGTGCAGGACACACCTACACAGACTCACCTTTGCTGATGCTCTCCCAAGTTCGTCTATAACTGTGGCTATGTGGGCTTGGAGGTCTGGCCTAGAGAGACGAGCACACAGAGAGGAGCAGGGTTAAAGAAGCAGCGGCTTAACTGACTGACAGCAGGGAGAAGGTCTTCCTCTGGATGCTCCTCCTCTTCCTCACACTGTCCCTACATGCAGCATCACAGATGGTCCATGGGCATGGATGTGTCAGCCTGTGTCTGTGTGTGTTCACAGCTGATCACTGACCAGTTCCTGTGCACTCAAGGGGTGGAGGTTAACTTGTGTCCACTGCCAGTGTGGGTGGAGGACTCCGCATGCAGCAGCCACTCACCACATCAGCTGGTTAGTGAAGCACATCTGGCAGAAGATTCATTAACACAACATTTAGACGAGATTTAACACGTGTCGAAAGTAAACTGACAGATTTCTGGCCGGTGTTGTGACATTCAGTGTGCAGAGCAGTGTGCCTGTGTGTGTGTGTGTGTGTGTGTGTGTGTGTGTGTGCGCTGGTGTCCAGGGACAATAACACACAACAAAGACACAACGAGATTCACATCTTACCTTCCTGCTGATTTACGACCTGCAACGAGGGTATGGTCCAAGATGGAGACCCTGTCGGGGAACAGCTGGTTGATATCAAAGGGGAACTCCATGTTGCCTGTGAGGACAGATTAGCTGCTCGGCTGTAGCGATGGCAGCCGGAGGAGGAGACACATCCGCGGGCAGCAGCTCAGGCAGGCGCTAAGCTAACGCTAGCTACCGGGGCTGTTGGTTAGCTCACAGTGCTAACTCGTTAGCGCAGTGGTAACGGTTAGCTAGCTGCTAGCAGCCCGGAGACAACAGCATCTCAACAGCAGAGTGACACCAAATGTTTGTGTGTGTGAGCTGCACAAACACGCACCTGCTGCTAACATGGTCACTGTGAGTCCATTGTGTGTGTGTGTGTGTGTGTGTGTGTGTGTGTGTGTGTGAGGCACGCCCTTCTTCTTCTTCTTCCACTGTTGTTTTAATGTTAGCAAACAGCTCCTCGGCGCATTACCGCCACCTACCTGACACCTACCTGACGCTGCGTGAACGGTAAGTTGACATGACCCGCCCCCTTCTCCCTCTGATTGGTTAGTACTCAAGGGCTCAGGGCGAGAGGAGATTGTGATTGATTAGTCAGTGTGAGAATAGCAGGGTAAGCCAATCAGAGGCCGAGTAGGGCGGGTCATCATGTCTCAGTCATGCCAGGGGAAACACGGAAGAAATTACAGCTTGTATTTTTCTTTTCTTTTATTTTTCATTTTCATTATTATTTTTATTTTATTATTTTTGTATTTTCTTTTTTCTTTTTTATTCTATTTTATCTAATTTTATTCTATTGTCATTTTTATTTTCATTTTATTTTATTTTTGTTTTTACTTTACTTCTGTCCATTTTTGCTTTTATTTCTATTTTATTTTTTATTTTTAAACTTTGTATTAACTTTTTCAACGCATTGCATTTTAAGGTCAATACATTAAGTTCGTGTATAAAGTGGAAAAACATTGGCAAAAATTATAAATGAAAATACTGTGACAAGTAAGCACAAACTTCAGTAATAGATGTAATCATACAAAACAGACAAATATAAAATAAAATAAGATAAAATAGAATAAAAATTTTAAATAAACAAATAAAACAGAGTATGAACACACACAAGGTTTTACCTAACTGGTTTAAAGTTGGAAGATTTGTAGAATTGATAGTTTTTGTTAGTTTTTTATTACGTGCTTTGAAGTTTGATAACATTTTGAGACATGTATCTCCATCTGAGGGCAATTTTTACTTAGTATCTGTCATACATTTTAAAAATATAGATATGAATGCGATGAGCGAGTGTGTGTTGGTGCAGGTGTATGCTGCTAAATGGATTGCTCTAACAAAGTTTTGTTGTACAACATACAGTGACAATAAAGAATCTATCCATCTATCTTTTCTTTAAGTATTCTGTTCTATGAATATAAACATTTAGCCAAAACAATGAACAAATTAATAGTATAGGCCTGTTGCTAATTCTTGGAGAAATTTGGATGTTTGAAGATCAATAACAAACCAAGTTCTTTGAGTGAAATGTTCTTGTCAAAATCATGCAAGTGAAAATCAGTCCAGAAGATAGTCATGTGTACACACTGAAAGAATAAGTGCTCTAATGCCTCTATCATGTTGTGACAGTGGGTACATTTGTCAGTCCTTTACTGGATGATATCTATGTATAATTTTAAAAAGCAACTCTTTGATTTTGTTGGGCAGCACAAGACTGAATACAGTGCTCCATGTCTCACCATCAAGAGTCTGGTCTGTCCATTTATATTCAGCAGGTGGCGCTGCTCTCAATATAAGTGAATATCTAATTAAATCAAAGCATTGTTGAATTTTTAGTCAAAAAATGAGACTCCATCCACAGTGATGTTGTAACTGGCTTTGGTAATATTGTCAAATATATTTGAGCTGCAGTGCGATAAAGATATGAAGCCAGTTGTCTTCTTCTTTGGAGTTTAATGACAGCTTGTGTCCTCAGTGTTGCATCACTGCCATCTCCTGGAGTCACTTCACTCCTACACTTTGCAGCATGTCAGAGTTTCTTCATCAGTCCTGTGCTCCCAAGATAGTCAGTGCAGAGTTTGAGGACCCGTCCACTCTCTTATAGTCCTGATGTCTGCAAATCCAAAATCAGTGTTGTTTAATCAGTCAGACCAGTCAAGACTATCACAGGACTGACACACAGAGACAGACAACCATTCACACTCACATTCACACCTACGGACAATTTAGAGTCACCAATTAACCTGCATGTCTTTGAACTGTGGGAGGAAGCTGGAGCACCTGGAGGAAACCCACGCTGACACGGGGTGAACATGTCAGAGCACCTGGAGGAAACCCACCCTAACACAGGAAGAAAATGTCAGAGCACCTGGAGGAAACCCACCCTAACACGGGAAGAACATGTCAGAGCACCTGGAGGAAACCCACCCTAACACAGGAAGAAAATGTCAGAGCACCTGGAGGAAACCCACGCTGACACAGGGAGAACATGTCAGAGCACCTGGAGGAAACCCACCCTAACACGGGGAGAACATGTCAGAGCACCTGGAGGAAACCCACCCTAACACAGGGAGAACATGTCGGAGCACCTGGAGGAAACCCACCCTGACACGGGGTGAACATGTCAGAGCACCTGGAGGAAACCCACCCTAACACAGGAAGAAAATGTCAGAGCACCTGGAGGAAACCCACCCTAACACGGGGAGAACATGTCAGAGCACCTGGAGGAAACCCACGCTGACACGGGGTGAACATGTCAGAGCACCTGGAGGAAACCCACCCAACTCCAGATCTTTAATATCCTCTACCCTCTGCTGAGCCAAGCTCGGTTGAGTTCAGGGACCAGAACAAATTTCTTTAATATGAAACTAATATCATGTGTTTGTTGTCATAAAGCAGCACGCACCACCACCTGAACATAAACTAAACATTCGGTTCAACATAGTTTTATTACAGAGCTCCTGTTTTGCTTTTCGTTACAACAAAAACGTGTTTTTGTTCTGGTCCCTCAGTGGAAGTAAACCACCTCACCGTCCGTCTCATGTGAGCACCATAGATCTATTGGCACCCAGTTTCACCACATGGTGGAGCTGTGAGCAAACACATCTGAAGCCTGACGGAGCATTGAACCATTTTTGATAACTGGTTTATTCTTCAGCTGTTTTCCTCAGAATGATAAAACAGTATATCAGAATGTACAATTATGTTCACCAGTAGACGCTGTCAGCAGTAACTAATGAATAAAAGGCACGAGGCCTCTGTTAGTGGTTGATGTGAATCAAAATCTACGGCTTTTACAGACACATCTCAACCCTATGAGCACGTATGGGAGGTTTTGGTGCCACATGTTAGACAGCGCTGTCCACCACCGTCACCAAAAACACCAAATCGGAGAATACAGTTTGGAAAGATAATGCTCATCCCTCCAGAAGAGTTCCACACAATCGGAGAATCAATGACAAAGGAGCCTTGAAGTTGCTCCGGAGGCTCAGAGTGGAACAACACTTTGCTAACACATCCTTTTTCCATTCCAGTCTCCCATCTGTGGTTTTAATGGTAGAAGATGAAGCACTGGGCGGCTCAGGAGCAGTTACAGTACCGTAACAGGACCTGAGGTCAGAGTCCTGCACTAGACTTAGTATAAGTATACTTTAACATTAGTCTGCAGGGGATCTTTAAAGGAAACATCTTGCAATAGTAGAGATTTATTCTAAAAAAAACCTTTTCCTGTAAAATTCAGCTTTTTTTCTTTTTATTTTCTTCCCCTTAAATAACAGCAATCCAAACACTGCATTGTGGGTATTACATTATCTCATTTTAAAGCATGGCAGGAACTTTAGAGCCAGAACTAAAACACATACAGAGATGAACTTAGTAAATAGAAAGAGCAAGAAAAACACAGCAGTGACAAAACCTGTGAAAAATAATTTGGTGATAATGTTTCTGAGTAGCCTTAATTATTCTAAAAATGGTCCGTGACTCATCTTAATAAATATATGTAGTGACAATGTTATCAGGTTGTAAATGACTGCCTTTAAGCTTCAGAAGCAGCATGTGACAGAGTCATGCACCGGGTCAGGTATCTGGTGAAGGTACAGGTAACCCAGCGGGCGGCAGGTGAGAACAAAAATATGTTCTTTATTTTTCAGAATAAAACGCAGTAAAAAGCTGTGCAGTATATGTGTAATATTCAGAGGTGGGTAATTACTAGTTACATTTACTCAGTTACATTTACTTGAGTAACTTTTTGGATAAATTGTACTTTTCAGAGTCGCTAGTTTTAATGCAAAATACTTTTTACTTTTACTTGAGTTATATTGTTTTAAAGCAACAATACTCTTACTTGAGTACAATGTTTGGCTACTCTACCCACCTCTGAGTACATAATTACATATGCACATATATATATATATATATATATATATACGTACAGTATATTCTTATATGTACTGTACATATATATATATGTTCAGTATACATTCATGTTCTTATTTTACAAATAAATCAGACGTTACTCAACAGTTACTCAGTACTTTAGTAGTTTTTTCATCAAATACTCTTTTACTCTTACTCAAGTAATTATTTGGATGACTACTTTTTACTTTTACTTGAGTAATATTTTTCTAAAGTATCAGTACTTTTGAGTACAATATTTGGCTACTCTACCCACCTCTGGTAATATTCTAACATCTAAATCACTATTATCAAGCTGCAGTTCCTTTTATTTTGAAAGTCAGTGACACCAGTGTGACCTTTGACCCCGTGGTCACATTGGTCACCGACGTGGAGGACTCCAGCCATGAAACTTTGCAGCCCGAGGATGAGGTGGCAGCCTACATGGAGTTGGGATCCTTTGGAGGTTTGATGGTGGTGGAAGGAGCATGCTAACATGTTTCCTAACCTGGCAGTGATTGAATGTTTTCACCATCCAGTCAAAGAGACGTCCAATTCAAGAACAGAGAACCAGCTTCATGTGAGGGACTGGAGCCTGGGGGGTTTGATCATGGGGGCAGCTTTGACTGAGACATGATGACAGGTAACGAGTCAGTTCTGGTGCTGAGCTTTATGGGTATGGGTGGGTGCAGGTTTTAAAAAAATCAACCCGTACAGGTTGAGTATCTTGTAACCACACACTAGGTGCAAGATACTGAACTTCCGATTCATGGACGACCCACACATTCTCACTCTGACCTCATCACAGATCTATCTATCTATCTATCTATCTATCTATCTATCTATCTATCTATCTATCTATCTATCTATCTATCTATCTGTAATGAGGAGATCATGTGACCCAAACAGAGGCAGTGAACCTGATGACCTCGTACTAACGAGGAAATGAAAATACAAAGCGATCCAGAGGGTCAGAAATGATTCCAGTCACATGGGGACCAGCTCTCTCTGAGGCAGCAGAGATAATGTGATGTGAGAATTTTCTGAAAGAGGAAACACCAGAGTTATGCAACAGTGGTTAGATGATGAGGCAACACAGGATTCTTGCTCAACTTTCTACCTGTCTGGGCAAGGACGGCAAAACTCAGGGTGGGTCAGGAGGGAGGCAGGAGGGAAGGAAAGGAGGGAGGGAGGAGGGAGGGGAGGGAAGGAAAGGAGGGAGGGAAGAGGTCTGGACTTTTGTAGAGGTGGATGAAACCTGGTAGAAAGAAACTCTAAGTGAAACCTGTGGTTTCCTGTCTCCGGTTCTAAAGTATACCGCTGAGCTGTTGTGTAAGCATTAAGTTTGTTCCTGTTGCAAGGCTTGCTGCAACACTAAATCATTTTCCACATCCATAACAGTTTGACCCAAATACATCACGTCACAGCTTACACATGTTTGGGACTGACGCTGTTAAAACGTAAAAATAGATTCTGTATTCATAAAATATTGTGTTTTAATTTGGCCATTTACAAACAGAAAAATTAAAGAACATTTGCAGTTTAGGTGGAAAATCCTCTGAGAGGTGAAGTGTCATGGGGCCCAGGACTGTTCCATTATTAACACTTAAACTAAGATAACGTCCAATAACTCTGCAGCTGCTCCTCTGTGAACATCACTTCATATCTGCATCTGATCAGGGAGTTTGACAGAGACTAATAGTGCCAGAGTTCTTATCAATCACAGTTTGGTTTTTGTGGCCACATATGAAAGACCAGATATCACCACGCACTCCTTAAAGCTGCAATCAATATTTATTATTGTGACGATGGGTCAGATGACTAAGTGTAATGTGACAGATGATGACAACTTTCCTCCTCTCCACAGGCCTCCATCTGGGATTTTTACCCTCTGTTAGTTTCTGTTTCATAATCTGTTAATTTGAAAAGTCAAAATAATTTAAAGCATGTTCAGTAAACTGTTGCTCTGACCCAAGCTGGTGAGCGTGATGGAGCAATGCAACCACTGAAAGAGGAGTGAATATGAATTGTTTCCTGGTGGGTCAGGAGCCGTCACAGACGTTTTTCTCTTGACTCTTCTTTCTTTTTCTATCAGTCGTCATTTATTTGTCTCATGGGATTGGACAAGGTACAACTCCAGTGAAATGTGATCCCATCAGCTCCTTAAAGGTGTAAGAAGATGCTCTTATTTTCATCTTCTTACACTCAGTCTGTTTCCAGTCACAGCTAAGTGGAGCTCCGCTTACTGTCCTTGTCCCAGTACACAAGAACAGGAGGGGAATCCATTTATTGAGCCAAGTATGTGCGACTCCTCTACGATAGGTGGAGATATGCCCCCTTTCAGCTTGTTAGCGCTGGACCTTTTTCCTGTTGACCTATTACGTCACAGACCAAACAATGGACAAACAAGTTAGCTACGGTTAGCTAGCAGCTAACTGCTACCATGGTGGACAACTTTACAGCTCTGTACATTTGGTCCGTCCAAAAGGTCACAGCTCTGGATGTAGATTTCTCCACGTTGTTACCGGCTTCTTCTTCTCTTACACATTTAATGCTATTGGACTTCCAGGTCAAAGCCAGGGGTGGAAACTGTGGAGCATGCTCAGTCCATTTTTGAAAATCTGCACAAGCCCACACCCGTAAAGCTCAGCACCAGACCCAACCTGTTACCCGTCATCATGCCTAAGTGAGAGCCGCACCTGTAGATAAAAGTCCTGTGGCCCGACCAGGGCTGGGAGTTCATTAGCCTATTTTGTTCTAGTTTTGTACTTTGGTGATGGTACATCATTGTTAGCTGTTGTCCAAAGGGCTCTAGTTAAGCTGACGTTAACTTGTGGAGCTTAGCTTCATTAACTTCTCTGTAATGGCAGAGATAACAAAGGTTGGCAAACGTTATGCTGAATGATTCAGTGTAAATACTGTAGCACCAAACTAACGCAGAGACACTCTTGGTAAAGATGGTAAAAAGGCCGTTATCCTTTTCTCATATTCTGAGCCAAAAACCTTAACTTCAGTGGCACTTTAACTTGTTGTCTTTGATGGTGACGGCAACCAGATGCGGTTCACAAGCGTACACTGTGACCTGTAAATTTTGGCTTGTAATTGAAGCTTTTCATCGACCTTCTCAACAATAAAATGATGAATATATCCCTCCAATGCGTAGTTTAGGCCCTTTTGGTTACTTCTCAATGACATCTGATCGTTATGTCCCCAAAAATCGTCAGTTGCCTCCTGTGAAATGCCGTGTACTGTGACACCTGCCATAGCGCCGCTCACTGAATGTTGATAGTGTGTCTGAGTGAGTGGAGGGGGCGGGGCTTAGCCGTAGGTCAATTGCTCCCGAGGGTTGTGCCATCAGTGTGTGAGTGTGGTTGAACTTGCACCTTGTACAGTGCGACAGCCTCCACCACCAATGTGTGAATGTGTGTGTGAATGTGTGTGTGACTCTGTAGTGTCAAAGTGCTTTGAGTGGTCGGAAGACTAGAAAGGCGCCATACGAGTGCAGTTCATTTCCCACTGTGACAACAGCTGGTGTTTCCTGTTCTGACATGACAGAGTCTGTGTGCACAAAGTCAGGTCTGACAGGAAATGGTTTTTAATTTCTTATGGAAAGAATTCTGGCTACAAATCATCGTAAAGGAGCTCAACATAACATGAAATGGGAGACAAATCTCTCTAGTGGAACTATATAGATTTATACTATGCTCTACCTACTGATGTGACCCCACTAACTTTTATACGTCATCTGTTTTATTCACATTGTCCAGTTTACGTCCATTTGTGAGATTATATCTTCTTGTCATGTTGTCATCTGTGCCATGTGTGTCATTATTTGCTTGTAATTAAAAAAGAAAAGAAAAGGTTTACTCAGTTTGGAGAAGACCTGCTCAGAGCTGTGAGCTTACACTTATCTCACTTCTAAGAATTACACTTCAGGCTGTGTGTGAACAGTGAGACACAATTTTTAACATCTTACTCCCACTCACAGCCAAGTGTGGGAGAAACAGTTCAGAGCAGCTCTAAGTGATCACTTGATTAATCACATGTGTACTCAGAACAGGAATAACCCGTCAGAGATCAGGATTTACCCTCAGTCTGCCAAATTCCTTTAATTTCACTCTGATTTTCTCCAGAAACAAAAAAAAATCCCATTTTATTATGCATCTAACATATTATGCATCTTCGTTTTTTCACTGCACAACATGTGTCAGAGGGTGTCAGTCAATGAGGAGCATTTTAAGTCACGGGAAATGTGAAAAAACGTTTGTGATTTGTGAGGAGATGTGGATGATTTCTTTTTAACGTTTGTCTTTATTTCGAAGGATCCCCATTAGCTGATGCCAACGACTCCAGCTAATCTTCCTGCTGTGTGTGATCTACATCAGATTAATCACCAAACACGCCGTATACAGAATCACCTCTGTGCTGCTGTTGTCTTCAGATACACATCTTTAGTTATGTCACATTAAACGGTTGTGGGACTTGACTGAAGCATCCATACTGATTACACATTCATTAACATTCTCATTACACCATTAGTCTCATGATCAGGCCGTGAATTAGCCTCGCAGGTCATCACCAGGGAGCAGGAACAAGTTGTGACCAGCAGCAGACCATCAATCAGCTACTTCACTAATGATTTATAAAATGAAACTAAACAAGGATTTACTGTTGGATGGATGTACGTAAAGGAGGTGGCTACTTCAATGAATAGTAACAAATAACGTTGTTTGCATGGCAGTTATTTAAACAAGTTTACAACAATAAGATTACAATATTTTTTGTAAAAAATGTTAAGAGTTGAGAAAAACAGTGTTCAGAGGTGAAAACAGAACAAAAAGAAATAAAACAAACGTTACAAGTCAGCCATTAAACAGGAAACTTTCCTGTAAAAATTAGTTTTAAGCAGTGATTTAAAAACAGGTAGTGTGCTGGCCAGCCTGATCTCCTCAGGCAGAGAGTTTCAGAGCCTCGGGCGTTTATGGCAAAAGCCCGGTCACCTTTAGTTACCTGCTTTGATCTCGGGGCGAGTACAGAGGGTCGGCTCAATCTCAGATTATGACTCGGAGCATCAGCTGTATAACTGGAGGCCAAACCATGTTGAGGTTTAAAAGACACGAAAAGAATCTTAGTGTGCTTTCACACCTGCCCTGTTTGGTTCGGTTCAGTCAAACTCAGGTGTGTTTGCCCCCTCACTGCGGTTTGTTTGTGCAGGTGTGAACACACCAAAACAACCGGACTGAGACCTTCTTGAAGAGGTGGTCTCAGTCCGGTTCCAAAGGAACTCTGGTGCGGTTGGTTTGTGGTGAGAAGGTGTTCCGACCTGGATGTGAAGCAACTGCAGTCACATGACACATTGTTTGGGTTAAACATGAGCATGTTACAGTCCTGGAGGATTATTAATGTGCACCTCCTCCTGTACTGCCTTAATATGCACATTCAGCACATCCAATGCATCAAAACATTGTTTTCTAGTTGGAGCCGCGCCTCGTTTTCAAACTGTATGGTTTGACTAAAATGAACAATGACAGCAATATAGTCCACGATGAGCAGCGCTAAAATCAACCTGCGTAGTTGTCCCTCCATTGTGACATTAGAAAGTGTCACATTTATCTTGCAAGTGTACTCTTCTTCAACGTTTGCTTTACTTCCTGGATTTTTCCCACATGGAAATTCTGACCAATCAAGAGCAGCTTTCTCACACAAGGCATTTGATCTGGTCCTCTTGTAAATGCTGCCGTGAGAACACCAACCAACTCTAGGCAATTATACAACTTTGGAACAACATGAGTCCCTGATTCAGACCAGAGGAGACCACTCTAGGGCTGACAGCAGCCTGAAATTCAACATGAATAAGCCTTTCTGGGTCAGGAAAAGACACAGCTGATTAAATGCTAATAGGATTTCTTTGGTGGAAGTCGCAGGATTTAATGAGGTTATTGACATGTGGTTCAAAGTTCAACTGAGTATCAAAAGTGACGCCTGAATGTCTCGTAAATAATTAGTTGCCAGGAGACCAACAGTTGTAATTTTCTGAAAAAATGATTGCATAATAAGTAACAGTCCTTTTTAAAGTGTTCCAGTGAAATGACGATAAAAACAACTGTATTTAGTAACCTGACTGTGTAAAAACTCAAATCAAAGACTGAGTTAAATTCACATGATAAAACATGGTCTTGTCTTCCACTAGGGTTTGCGTCATAATACAGAGTAGAATTGTCTGCGTAGAGGCGGACCACACTGCCTTCACCGGGCTGACTGACAGTAGACATTTACTGCACAAGCTGAAGATATTAACAGTGTTTGTATTTACTGATTAACTGATGTTATTCCCCAGGAAACCAATAAGTTGAAAATATAACACACACTTTACTAATGCAACAGAAATAGACTGAGAGGGTAAAAAAATACGTCATGCTTGCCTCACAGTTTTAGACTTCTGAGGAAAAGCCTAACATGTCACTGTCACAATCACACGTTCAGCCAACTCTACAGACCGTGATGCTCAAGTGTGAGAATAGCGATACAGCAGCACTGGCCACAGATGCTGTATTTACACATATGTTTTTTTTCTTGTTTGATGAAATTTACACAGAAATTCGGTGAAAGGATTCTCACTGTTTGAAGGTTAGAAACTGAATCAAACCAAGAAGGGGAGATGTGGGGTTTCCCCCTGCTGTCCTCAAACAACCTCCATTATATCTTCACGGAATCATCAGCCTGAAAGCATCCTCCACATTATCTCCGTCTGATGTGGTTTACTTGTTGTGTAAGTGAAGCTCTGCTCCTTTCCCCTAAAATGGAGTGAAAGCTGAGGGCAGGTAAAGACATCATGCCCACCAGGGATACTCTCTGTATCAGATGTAAATGATTTCCTGTATCTGAGGGGGAAAAGCTGAAGGGGAAGCTTGCTAAAAGCATGTGTGACCCCACCACCACCCACTGGCCAACCTCCGGAAAGGGTTAGGTTAAAGAAGGAAACTTAACCAACTTGTAAAACACACAGTATCACACACACACACACACACACACACACACACACAGGAAAACCTAATGCTAAGACAGCTCCAGAGTTTGATTTCGTTCATATGTGACGTTAAAGACAAACTGAAGGAAGGAAACAGGACACCATTCTGATGTCTAACAATGTGTTTGACAATCTTTTGAAATCAATAATCCAACAAACATGACCACCTGATGGAGGCTGTGTGGAGGTGATGCATGAGGCAGGATCGGAAATTCTCTCTTAAGCAGTGTTAATTTTGACAAGAATTTTTTATTTCATTTTAGTCTTAGTCACTCACCAAAGACTGGATTCAGTTAAAGTCATATTTTAGTCTTTTAGTTTTGTCAGGGCTGTTTCAAGACACTCTGGGGGCCCCAGGCAACAGGCACCTTGGAGGCTGCCCCCATCACGAAGTTTGGTCATCAGAGACTTGTCACGGTACCAAAGCTGGGACCCACGGTACGATACCAGTGAAAGTATCATGGTTCTGAGTAGTATCAGGATACCACAGCAAAAATGAGGCAGATGTGCCTTTTGTCATTTATAAAAAGATAAATCACTTTTCTATAATACATCAATGATATTTCAATAGAATAAATTCCTTAGTGACTTATTCATACTTTAAAAACAGCATCAATAAGTGATTAACATAGGGGGGATCAAAATAAAATAAATAAATGAAATAAAAATCAATCAGCCACCCTCCTCCCCTGTGAGGTACAGTGAGGTTTGTGGATCGTTACCTGCCAGAAAGAGAGAAATGTGAACGGCTCGTTTCTCCTCTGACACGTCACATACGTGTGTGCCGCCACGGCTCAGCTGTCCAGGTACTTCTGGGCAATCATGACACCAAGAAGAGGAAATTATTGGACCTGGAGCCGGGCTTCTCTGTCGCCGGTAAGCCGTTATCTTGCACCGTATTTGACAGGAATACGGCGTCTGTGACCTTCGTTCAACCCACAACTGGCAGGATTCGCCTTTAGTTTCTGCTGCTGGTTGAAGTCTGTGCTCACACAGCGTGCTCCTGAATGATTTCTTTTGCTCACACAAAACTATTTTTAGTCGCAAATGCGAGTAAAATGCTCGCACCATAGAGCTCTGTGGAAAACAAATCACTGTAGCGTATATAAACAAATCTAACCAAAGTAAAAAGAACTAAATAATAACTTTCACTGCTTAAAGATACTCATTAGCTCAGCTAATACCTGACATGTCACTGGAAAACAAACCACTGCAGCAGCATATTGAGTGCCAGGTGGCCAACGCGTGCCGTTATTGGATGGCGCATGGACACTCACCCTCTTGCGATTGGACTTTGAACTTATCCCACAGCAGTGGTACGTGAGGTACCGTAGTACTACAGTACTCCAACAATGCTAGCGTGGGTGGCAACCAATCATGCGGGACATGGTCTCAATTTGCGTGACGCGTGAAAAGAGACAGAAATGCTGTGCAGTCCCGCACAGTGTGGGACGTCTGGTCACCCCACTTAGCCACTCACAAGCAGCCGCTAGTAGGGGGCCCCATTAGGTGGGATTCCAACGTGTTGTCGTTGTTGCAGTGTCTATAGGGGTTCCATCATATTGTCATTGATATGGACCAATGTCACCCCCTTCCAGCTCGGGGCCCTTTGCCTGTCCGGTTGTTTTGTTTTAGTTAAAATGTAGTCAGTGGAAATCAGTTTTAGTTTTGTTATACTGTAATAGATTTTGCAAAAGGATGTCTGTCATGGTTGTAAAAACTCCATTGTAAGCATACATTTAACTGTGTGTTTAGTCATTTAAACTAAGAATGTACCATATTACTCTTGTATAATAAAAATGAATGTCTAAGGCTTGTTAGAAAAAGTGCAGTACATAATCATGTCCTTCACAGGTTCTTGTTTATTTTGTGGATATTTGTACTCACAACCTGCAAGAATAAAGCTCCAATCCTCTTAAGACATCAAAAGACAGTTTAACCGTTATGATCATTTTAATTTACTATTTTCATACAAGGGTTTTTAAATTCGTTGTGTGTTTTCTACTAAACTTGAATCCACAAGGCTCTCCATCCTCGTTGGGAACGATACACTCAGTCTTTCGTTCGGCTGGAAGGTAAGTAAGAAAGTAAATTTTATTTATATAGCACGACTCACAAAGTGCTTCACAAGATAAAATACAAAAAATACAATAACAGAAACAATGCAAAATACACCAAAACAAATAAAAAGTAAAGTGCAGCAAAATACAGAGATGATACAATGGACAATTAATGGAATGCAAGCCTAAACAGATGTGTTTTTAACTGCTTTTTAAAAATGTCCATGGAAAAGACCGCTCTCAGCTCATGAGGTAGTGCATTCCACCATTTCGGTGCAATAGCCTGAAAGGCTCTATCACCTTTCGTCTTTAATCTTGTGTGAGGGACAGTAAGTAGGTGGCCTTCAGCGGACCGCAGTGACCTGACAGGACAGTGAAAGGACACCAGATCCGTCAAGTATGCCGGTGCTTGACCATGGAGGGCTCTGTAAGTGATGGTTAGAATCTTGTGCTGGATCCTGAAATTAACAGGGAGCCAGTGCAGGGATGCCAGGACTGGAGTGATGTGAGTGAACTTATAAGATCTGGACAGAAGCCTGGCGGCAGTGTTCTGGACCAGCTGGAGGCAGTCTAATGAAATTTTATTGAGACAGGTGAAAAGAGAATTACAGTAATCCAGACGTGAGGAAATAAAAGCATGGATGATCATTTCTAGCTCGGAATGAGTTAACATGGATCTGAGTTTGGAAATGTTTTTGAGGTGGAAAAAGCAGGAGCGAGTGACAGTTTTGATGTGGTCATCAAAGTCTGTCCATAAATCTTCTCTTCTTTTTCTTCCCACTTGAGAAGTCGCAGGTGAAGATAATCTGCTCATAATTACTTTCGTTAGGCTCAACGCTCTGACCAGGCGTTGTTGTTCCCGGCTTCCCGCTGTGGAGCCAAGGCGTCTGTGTGGCAAAACTGGACGTGCACCGCCACCGCGCGGAGGGTGGGGGGAGGTCAAGCCTCCAAAGGATCCTCCTTGGGTGTCTTGAACTCCATGTAGGCTGCCAACTCATCCTTGGGCTGCAAAGTTTCATGGCTGGAGTCCTCCACGTCGGTGACCAATGTGACCACGGGGTCAAAGGTTACACTGGTATCACTGACTTTCAAAATAAAAGCAACTGCAGCTTGATAATAGTGATTTAGATGTGAGAATATTACACATATACTGCACTGCTTTTTACTGCGTTCCAGTCTGAAAAATATAGAATAGATTTTAGTTCTCACCTGCTGCCCGCCGGTGTGTGGTGGCGGGTGAAGGTGGAAGAGGGGTGTCTTCTGTTGGGTTGGTCTGGGAAGATTTAGTGGAGATCAGACAGAGGGACACTCATAGTGGGGGTTCAGTCTCAGACTGATTACAGGCCCCAAGACGGCACCTAGAATGAGACGTGGGAGTGGTATGCACCAGATTGAATAAGACGAGATGAGGGAGGATGAAGGAATGTTGGGAGGTATGAGGAAGGGAGGATGATGGATGAAGGGAAAGGAAAGGGTTAAACAGAGCAGGATGGGTTGACCAGGTATAAGAGTAGGCTTGGCAGGTGTGGCTGAGGCGTGGCCCTGAACCTAAGTTAACAAATTGACCTCATGCATTTCTTCGCAGGTAAAAACAGTGTGCAGCACTGTGACGGTGCAGCACTGAGCGGAGGAGACAGATTACAGTCCCCAGCTCAGTTGAGTGTGCAGTGGAGCCGGAGACAGCTCTGGTGGCTGCGCTGACGGCAGACAGGTGTTGCTGATCGCAGCAGAGTCTCCTGCGTGTTTCCCGACCACAGGAAGCTGCAGCAGTTAACAACCTGTTTACAGCGAGGCTTCGAGTCCTCTAAATAATTCAAGAGTGGCAGAGCTGCAGTCACTGTGCACTTGACTCTGTGTGATTTGTTGCTTTAACTGACGGCCAGATTCATGTTTATTTGTCATGTATAAATGTTCACGCAGGGCCTGATGTTCTGCAGTCAGTCAGTAGCTGAATGGATGCAGTGGATGCATCAGTTTGACTCATTTCCACAGAACAGATGTGGCTGGCCGACATGAGAGAGCAGTTAATATGTTGACTGTATCCAGTGTTGTGTTGGTTACACAGTGCAGTGATGTGTACAGTGAAATTCACAGACGATAAGAAGCTTTAATCACAGTGTTGGTCTAAAAATGGCACTTAGATAATTTTCCATGTCGTTCAGCGGGGCCGCTTTTCCTTTCAGTCCAAGTCGGAGGCACCACAGAGCTGAGGTGGGGAAGTGGAGGAGACAGAGGAGAGTTCAAACAGAAAGAATAAACAGAAGGAGTTTTAACTTCTGCTAAATGTCTTACAGAGAAATGTATGAAAATAAATGGAGGGGGAAATTATAACTTTGACCACAAACACTTTGATGCTTCTCTCAAGAGTCACTTGACATCTCATTCAGTGAAAATGACTAAAGGTGGTTTTCCAGTGAGGGTGACTGTAGGAGGAGGACGAGTGTGTCTGACAGCAAGAAAGGAAGGATAAGTTTCTTCACCTTTTCAAATCAGGTCCACAGCCCACCTTCACAAACATCCGCTGAGTATCTGCGTCTCACTTTGCATAAGGATATAAAAAAGAACTGTCAAGAGAAAAAACTCCCTTCATGTACATCACCCTGCTCTTGACAGTTTTTTTTTTCTGTTTCTAAATCTGACACAAGAAGCAAATTCCCTTCATCTAAAAAAAACTTGATTCTCTCCCCGGAGCCGCAGAGGAATACACAGTGGTTTTTGTGCATTAGCCCATCGCACAACTTCCTCATTACATGATGGGAGCGTAATATAGACATCCAGTCGACCATCACCCCCTTAAAAATCTGCTGGTAAGAAAAACACGAAGTGGTTGTGCACGATATTACGACTTGATTACTTCAGCAGTAAGGGCTGTCTGGCTCATTTACTTTGACTTAGTTCCTCTTAAATCAGAAAATGAAGATGGAGCATAACGCAGCGAGAGATCCTTAAAAGTATCAACAGCAGGGGTAGTGGCGTGAGAGCTGCGTCCACATACTCAGCGTAAAGTCACACACGTTCTCTGTGGGTGTGGCCAGGGTCGTCCCTTGTCACCGATCCTGTTTGTGATTTTCATGGACAGGATCTCAAGGCGCAGCCGGGTGGAGGAAAGGGTCCAGTTTGGGGACCTCAGAGTTGAATCTCTGCTCTTTGCAGATGATGTGGTTCTGTTGGCTTCATCACACCATGACCTCCAGCATGACCTGGGGGCAGTCGGGATGAGAGTCAGCACCTCCAAATCTGAGGCCATGGTTTTTCCTAGCAAACGGTGGATTGTTCCGTCCGGGTTTGTTGAAGAGTTACTGCCTCAAGAGAAGGAGTTCAAGTATCTCGGGTCTTGTTCCTGAGTGATGGTAGAATGGAGCGCGAGATGGATCAATGGTTTGGTGTGCAGGCGCTGCGCCGGACCATCGTGGTTCAGAGGGAGCTGAACCAGAAGGCAAAGCTTTGATTTCCTGGTCCATCTCCGTCCCAACCCTCACCTATGGTCATGAGCTTTGGGTAGTGACTGAAAGAATGAGATTGCGGATGCAAGCGGTGGAAATGAGTTTCCTCTGTAGGGTGTCTGGGCTCAGCCTTAGAGATAGGGGGAGGAGTCAGACATCTGGAGGGAGTTCGGAGTAGAGCTGCTGCTCCTTCATGTTGAGGTGGTTCAACATCTGATCAGGATCCTCCTGGGCGCCTCCTGTTAGAGGTGTTCCGGGCACGTCCCACTGGTAGGAGGCCCCGGGGCAGACCCAGAACACACTGGAGGGATTATAGATCTCATCTGGCCTGGGAACACCTCGGGGTCCTCCAGGAGGAGCTGGAAAGCGCCCAAGGGGCCCAAAGTGTGCCAAGAAAATCTCCCCCACACCATTACACCACCACCAGCAGCAGCAGCAGCCTAAAGCGTTGATTCCAGGGAGGATGGATCCATGCTTCCGTCTGAATGTGGTTTTTCCAATCTTCTATTGTCCAGTTTTGGTGAGAAAACCCGTGTGAATTGTAGCCTCAGTTTGCTGTTGTTAGCTGACAGGAGTGGCACCTGGTGTGGTCTTCTGCTGCTGTAGCCCATCTGCTTCAAGGTTGGACAAGGTGTTGTTGCTTCAGAGATGCTCTTCTGCACACCTTGGTTGGAACCAGTGCTTATTTGACTTCCTGTTGCCTTTCTATCATCTTGAAGCAGTCTGGCCATTCTCCTCTGACCTCTGGCATCAACAAGGCATTTTGGCTCACTGGATATTTGCTCTTTTTGGGACAGTGTGTGTGAGTGTCTTCATTTTCATCACCACTGTTGTAAACAGTGTAAATTTTAATCTCCAGATAAAGTGGGTTTAGCTGATATATCTGTGTTGTTTAAATCCTCTGTAATCTTCAAGTTAAGATATATTTCAAACAACACAGGCTCATCTTATCTCATAAACCATCAGTGATCTCATTCAGCACTCCACCTAAAATATATTTAGCTCATAAAAGATGACTCGCCTTCTGTAGGCACGAAATGTGGCTGTAAAGAGTTCGTAGTTACTGTAAAGAATGAAAAGTCTGATCCTCCACGATGGAGTCACAAACAACCACAAGGCCTCCTTAATCTGACAGCTGCTGCTGGTTTGTGCAACCTGGAATTTATTGTTGTTACACATGAAAATGAAACAGTAAAATGTGTGTGATTAAATCAGCACCTGTCCTTCCAAATGATCCGTACCAAGGTTTGGTTTTCAGGTTTGTTGCAGGGGAGGACAAAAACATCAGAGTGGAGTCCTGTGAAATAAAGATGGCGGCGGATGGGCCTGGAGCTAGGGCGCGACAATTTGACCTTAAAGGTGATGCAGGTCTGGGATTTCTGCCACGAGATTATCATTTGTTATCTGTATGAAACCAAGAAGAGATACAGACGTGACCGCACATCTTTGAGGTTGTATTTACAGAGTGAAGTCAAATCTGTTTTCATTTCATGTGTCTGACAGCAGAGTTCATCTGAAGAAGCTTAAATGTTTATATATTAATTATATGTAACTCTTACATGACGATGACAGATCAGTGTCTGACATGAGGTGTCATGTTTGCAGGTTTCTGTCATGGCAGCAAACGTAGGAGGATGTTCCTCTTTCCAGGCTGTGGGTCACCAGAGACGAAGAAGACGCAGCAATTTTACACATCCACATTTTTTCAGCTTGCTTTTCTTTTTTTATTCAGTCTTTCCTCGTCCTTTCACCTCGTCTCCTGAGCTGAGATCCACGGCAACAAATCCAAGCTGGTTCTGATGTTCACTGATCTGAGTCGATCTCTGACTAACACTCCCACACACACACACACACACACACACACACACACACACTCCCATCTCTTAATAGACATGAAACATCCGCATTCATTCTTACTCACTGTGAGTCGTTGCTGATAGTTCTCTGTCATGTTGTCATGGAGACTGCGTTAACCTGAATGACTATGCAAATTTTTTTAGCTCCAGGTATCAGACAGTTTTTTTTATTTCACTTCATGTATTTGACTCACGATCGTCTCATCTTCCACTGACTTCAGGGATTCTGCTGTTATTTACTCTGAATCTTCAAACAGCCTGTCTGTACTTTCTGTTGTCATGCAAGAGATTCTTCTCCAGTTTCAACTCATGTTTAATTTCGACATATATATCACATGATGTCAAAGTGCTGAGCTCACTTTGCCACTGTTGTGCAAACAGATCTTTTAGCCTCTGTTCAACAGTTTGTTTTTAACCAGCTGATGTTGTGTGAGCCAGAGGTGAGACGAGCCACATCCATCCGGTATCTGTAACCTGCAGGACCCACAGTGACACATATACGCCCTTAATGTGCAGGCTGAGCAAATATTTGTAGGACTGCGTTCAGTTTCTTTACCCTCTATCAGCCGCCCCCTGCCACCAATAATTCTCTTTTTAACTAGTACAGAGTGAAGAGCCTCCTAACTCCCCATAGAGCAGATTGTTGGAGGTCATTTTAACTTTTAATTTGTATTTTAGGAATTTCAGATCTGGTTTTTTCAATACATCTATTCTTTCAACCCCCACACTTCACATGCATGCAACATAACAGCTTGTCAAAAAGATCAAGTGTGAAATCTGCAGGTATCGGATTTTGTGTTTTTATTTTTTTATTTATTTATTTAACCAGGAAGTCCCACTGAGACTGAAAATCACTTTCACAAGAGAGACCTGCCCGAGGTAGCAGCAGATCAGAACACATTCAAAATGCAACCAATACAACATACAGTACAAAAATCCACAATAAAATAACAACTATTCAAACACAGCAGCCTCTCAACAAACACATGTCTCTGTCACCATGTTCTTTATGATGCCCTTAAATTCATCAGTGGTTATAAGTGTTTTTGATTTTAGATATTTTCAGAGATTGTTCCATGTCCACGGTGCAGAGTAGGTGATGTTCCCGAGATCTGTTAAAACCCGGGGTTCAAGCTACCCGGAGGAGCGTAGCTGGAAACTACCAGAGCTGACACACAGCAGGGAGCAGAGGTCGGCTGGAAGTTTGACCAATACTGTGTTACTAGTCCATACCCACTGAGTGCACAGTTGCCCACGTACAGTTTCACATGGTGTGTGTTTGGGATACAGGTCATAGGAAAGTGCAGATTAAATAGTCAACTGAACCCATTAAGAAGAGCAATGTATTCAGACAGAGTGTTTGTTGATAGTACGATTGCTTTATTGAAAGCACAGCAGTACCATTGCCAATAGTGGGATAGTTAGTGGGCTAAAACTGTACATTAGTAGTTGAAAGGCAGATAGTTAAAGTGTTTATATGTTGTATTGACTTAAAAGTGGGGCGCACTGGTAGTTCACATGGGAAAGGTGCGGCTAGCCCTTGTTGCAGCAGCATACCATACCATGACTTAGTCATAGCAAACATTAGAAAAGAACACCAACATTGGTCCACAGGGGGAGCCACAGCCATCGGTCGCATTTTAGCCATTTTGAAGCATTTTTCTGTTGTTATAGCGCCACCCAGTTGCCAATTAGAGTTACATTTCTCCAGTCACCTTGAGGCGTCCTGTTCTACATATCTACCAAGTTTAGTAAAAATCCATATAGCGGTTAGGCCTAGATAAGAAATGAGCTCTCTAGCGCCCCCATTTTGTTTGATGGGGTCAATAATGGAGGGGTCCCCTCAGATTATGTGTGCTCATATGCCTACAAAGTTGCGTGGTGATGGCTGAAACCCTTGAGATGTTCTACACCTTTATGTGATGAGCCACGCCCTCCGCAATATTCATTGCCTTATAGAAGCTCAGTTTTAGGAAGTTTTCCAACTTTTGCCAAGAGGGAACTTTAGATATTGCTCCCTAGATTATGTTCACCCAGTTTCATGCAGATCGCTCAAACTTCCTAGGAAGAGATCCATTTGAAGTGTTTTTCAAAAAATTCAAAATGGCGGAAAATCTATATAAGCGGAAGTTATGGGTTCTTGAGGCAAATGTGTTCCTCATGAGGAGAGGCATCTCTGTGCAAAGTTTCATGTCTCTACCACATACGGGGCATGAGATATGCCGATTCAAAGTTTGACATTTCAGTGGGTTGCTATAGCGCCCCCCTTTGGCCAATTGATGTAATATTGCTTCATTGGCATCCTCCCATGACCCTCTACCACTGTGCCAAATTTCACATGGATTGACCAAGTCAGTGAGGAGAAAAACGTGGAACACACACACACACACACACACACACACACACAGAGTTTTAGTCATTATATAGTAAGATAAGATAAAAATATACCAGCACTGTGAACCAAGGCTATGTGAAACGGAGGTGTTGCATATATATACAATGTGTCACCGTAATCAGTCACAGACAGAAAAGTTTTTTCTCAGCACTGAAAGTAAAACAAGATTTATTTCTGAAATAAAAGCCAGTCGTCACTTTAAGCTTCATACAGTAACTAGAGCAGCAATATGTAGATTAACTGAAACTTGTCATCTATTCAAAATATACCCAGGTTGGTCTAAAAATGGCACTTAATAACATAATTGATGGATGAATTTTTTTCTCATGATGTGTTCAGGTAATCTTGTACAATGTAGATCCAGAATGTCCCAGAACGTCAACAACCAACACACCCAGGGTACCTTGGACGCCTTATGTGGACGGAAAGTCCATGACCAAACGTGGACATGTGACGAGGTCACAGTGAGGATGAGTTGCCATAACTGGGCAAACTCCATCTGCTGATGAAGATAATATGGTAAGATCAGAAGCTTCAGTACAGCTGCTAAATGGGCCTCAAAGAGATTTTTATACTGGGTGGGTAGACACTGTATTACAAACAGCAGATGTCGGCACGCCTCGAGTTTAAAGAGAAACAAGATGGAGTCTGACATGGAAGCAAAGTAATCTACTGCTGTGGAGAGGTCAGCAACAAAACATATTTTAGACACCTTTAAAATCAATATCAGTGAACGCAGGAGCTGCTGGTGTACAGCTGCCTCCATCAGTTAGTCAGTTTGTGTTATGGTGTCACTTTGGTGTTTTAAAGAGTCAGTCTGGATTCATCAACGTCACACACATACACAAACTAACTAACAGTGGCACTAGGCAGTGGTACACCAGCAGCTCCTGTGCACAGTGAGCCGGATTCATGCTTTCTCAATGGAGTCTGGTGGTGTTGATGAGACCATGGATGGGGAACTGAAAGTGCTGACAGCTTCCCCGTTGAAACGTGCTGCCTGACAAAGGTGAAGTGGTGAAAACACTCTGGATACAGCGAACACCTTTCGATTTGGGGTTGGACTTTTTTTGCTAACTACAACATGTGTTGTTGATGACGCTCGTCCACAACAGTACATTGTGTCGCTTCCACGTCGTCAGACTCCAACCTGCTTCTCCAAACTGGGGGCGTGCCGACAGAAGTCCACTATATGTGAAAAAAAAAAAAAAATCCAAACTATCCCTTTCAGGTGAGAATGTGGTGGTGAGATGGTTTTGTCATACACGCCATCGCCACCACTAAAAAGACAAGTGGTTACAGAAAATGGATGAATGAATGTTTTATTGACTTTCTAAAGTCTTGAGCCTACAAAAAAAAAAAAAAACGGACTTCAGTTCAGCCATTCCTCCCCCGACTGTAAGGAAACACTGTTATATGTTGACAAACTGAAATCAGAATCTGTGGATCCCAAAGAAAGGAGGGAAGGAAGAAAATAGAAACCCATAGCAAAACAACAATAAATAATCCTTCTTTCTTCTTCTTCGATGGTTAGCAAATCAAAACAATCCAAAAAGGGCCTCCGTATCTCAGGAAAGGTTTGAGAGGCGTTTTGAGTCCATATTTAATTTTTCATTACTTTTTATTTTAACTATAAATTTTGTCCCTGAAGGAAAACTTTGTCTGTTTTATCTAGTTTCCCGTCTGTTCATCTCACTCAATATTTTTTTGCGGCGAAATTTATCTAGTGGACTGAAAAAGAAATTAATTATAAAATTCTTGTAGGCTGAAATGAGTTTCCTCTGCAGGGTGTCTGGGCTCAGCCTTAGAGATAGGGGGAGGAGTCAGACATCTGGAGGGAGCTCGGAGTAGAGCCGCTGCTCCTTCACGTTGAGGTGGTTCAACATCTGATCAGGATCCTCCTGGGCGCCTCCTGTTAGAGGTGTTCTGGGCACGTCCCACTGGTAGGAGGCCCCGGGGCAGACCCAGAACACACTGGAGGGATTATATATCTCATCTGGCTTGGGAACACCTCAGGGTCCTCCAGGAGGAGCTGGAAAGTGTTGCTGGGGAGAGGGACGTCTGGGGAGCTTTGCTTGGCTGCTGCCTCTGATGACTGGATGAAAATGGATGGATGGATTCTAGTAGTAGTATTGCCCCATAAAAATATCATGATGCTCTGCTGTATCAACCCCCACCACCTCCCAACTACATCACTTTTTCTTTCTTTTACTTTTTTGACATTGTTCTGTATTTCTATTTCGACACATTAATAACCAGCTAAAGCAGAACTACGAGGCTCTGCGTTCCATCTGTCTGTTTTTAAACATAAAGGGAAGTGACACAGTGCGCTGCAGATATTATCAATGACGTGTCAGCTGCAGGTCATTTTAATTCAGGCCGTAGTACATAGTGTAACATCCTCTGCTAACACTGTGACAAGTTTATAGCAACACTGGCAAACACAGCAGATGCTTTGATGAATAAGTGAATGATGTGTCTGCGGCTTGTTACCCCACACTCTAACACAGTTTCCATACGTTTGACCCACATAGAGACGGACATGACACCACAACATACGCAAACACACACCTGATGCGGTCTGACCGGCTGAAATGTGCGTTTTTACTGTGAAAAGGTCGTCTGGCTGAGTTTGGTGGTGTTTGTGAAGGGTCTGTGAGTGGTATGTGGCTGCACGGCAGCACGTTTAAGAGCACATGTGTGTATCCTTATCTGTGTGACAGTATCTGTAGACTTCTGTGTGTGTGTGTGTGTGTGTGTGTGTGTGTGTGGTTGTAAAAGGGGTTTCTACAGGTGTGAATAAGCTAATGGGATAACACAGTCATATAGATGCCCTGTGTGTAGGAGTGTGTGGTGTGTAAGATCCTCCCCTGCCCTGGCTCTCTCTTCCTCATCAAATCTCCACTCACTCACGGTGAGTGACATCACTGGAGTTTCCCCAGAGGTAACTGTTTTTAAAAAGAGCCAAACTCTGAGTGTCAGTCACAAAACCAGAGCGACAGTAGAAGAAGAAAGGAAGCTCTCCAGAAAGGCGCCTGAGCTTGACTTGAAGTTGACAGAAGGAACTCATTCGAAAAGATGGAAGGTGAATGCAAAGTAATGCTGGATGCTGCTGTCGACGCAGACGCCAGGAAACAAACAACGCCAGTCAGACCCGGCTCGAAGCTAACCACAGCCCTGCTGGTGTTCACACTCTGCCTCGCCTCTGCTGCTGCTGCCGTCCTCGTCTACAACAGGCAAACCAAGGTGGGAATACAAGTCTGAAATTAGTCTCTGAATTACTGACGGGCCAGATGCTTCTCACAGCAAGTGGTCCATCTCACCTGCACCTTTCTTTAATAACACTTCCTCTATCCTTGTCTTCCTGAAACAGGGCCCAGGACAAGATGAAGAAAATTTCGGTGAGAACTGTTCCCTTAATTCTCTTAAATAATTCAGTGCAAGCACTTTGAGTTGATAGTGACAGCCATGTAGCATCTAATAATTCTCTTTTTTAAATCAGCGTTGAGATGCTTCTAAATTGTGATAAGTTGTGGTTTACCTCATTTTATTAATCTCTGTCTTCTCTTCTCTCCAGATCTCCGTCACACCTTGAGGCAAATTTCAAATGTCAGAGCGGCCATTCATCTAGAAGGTAAACAAAAAGCAATGATTTCAGTATCAAACAATACCTGTGGCTGTTTCCTGCATATAACAAGGACAATAAAATATTTTGGACTGGCACTCTGTGTAGACTCTAAACTCTTGGTTGTGTCAGTCCAGTCGTTGTGAGACCATGGGTCTTTGAGGCATTAGGGTTAGAGTTACGGGTACCTGAAAGAAATTCTGGGGGGTTCTCGATCAAGCTCTTTGCCTCCTTCAGGAAGGTCTTGAGGGATTAATCAGCACTTTAGAAGAATTCAGGGTTTTTTTATCTGTAGAAGTTCAAGGGCTTGTTGGACACTCCAGTGCTTCTTGAGCATGTTCATTTGGTTCTTGAAGAAATTCTAGGGATTGTTTTGAAGGTTTTAGGTCCTGTTAAAGCAACTCTGGTCCTTTAGATGGGTGCCATGGGTGTAGGCTTTAAAGCAAAATGGGACATGGTTTATTTTCTCTGTGATTAATCAGAAATTACTTGGGATGCATGATAACATCGGCATTCCCTCGTATTTAGCCAGGAAAGAGCAGTTGAGATAAGATATTCTCTTCGATGGAGTCCTGGAATAAGGCATTATTATATGGACTCCTCTCTGTTCTTGTTGGAAAATGTTTAAACCTTTGCCCTGACAGTCAGTTCTAGTTTCACCCTAACCGTCTCTTTATACTCTTCATCAGGAGAATACAACCCTGAGAGGACGACCTCAGTGGAATGGAGGAGTCAGGTGGACCAGTCCCACTCTCAAGGAGGGCTGCGGCTCGAAGACAATGAGATTGTGATTCCTCAACATGGCCTCTACTTCGTCTATAGCCAAGCTTCTTTCCGGGTCAACTGCAGTGACGCTGATGACATCATCTCACAGCCCTTGGTCCACCTGAGCCACACTGTGAAGCGCTGGTCCAAATCGTACGGGAACGACGACGGCCAGAAGTCCTACCAGACCATCCTGCACTCCATCCGCACTGTCTGCCAGAAGACAGCCAACAGCAATCCCGACGAGGACGGGCACTGGTTCTCCACCGTGTACATGGGAGCTGTGTTCAACCTGAGGAAGGGGGACAGACTCAAGACGGAGATGCCAATGAGGATGCTGCAGAGCCTGGAGGACGAGCCGGGGAAGACCTTCTTTGGTGTGTTTGCCTTGTGAGGAGGTGACTGAGGGCGACAGGTGAAGATATGAATGTACATGGCGATTCCGCTGTGAAGCCTACAGCCTGCTGCCTCACCTGATCTCACCTGCGCTGTTGAATGTCTGACGATATATACTGCACTAAACTGTCAATGCAACTGTTACTGTGGACTTTACACCCAAACCTTTAGAAAGTCATTTAAAAGTTTGGATGTAAACCAAAATACATCAGGTGCAGCACTGACCAACAGTGCTCACTGTGATGTAATGACCCACCATAGATATGTCTATGGCTCCATAATGTTATGTACTATGTACTCACCTTAACGTCAGTACCTTTTGTTGTACTGCAGTGCTGAAGCCAGTGCATTTGTATGAATGTGCTGTAGCTGCTGTGTGTTCATTGTGTCACTACAGGCTGGCAGAGGTGGATTTTAAAAGTTATATTTACTCAACATAACATTATCATATTTATTTTATTTATTTATCTATTTATTTACTTATTTATTTATGTGTGTGTTCATTTACAACAGTATTGTGTTGGATTTTATGCATAATTTATGAGCTAATTTATTCAAAGGGGTAATCAGTGTGATCTGCTGTTTGTCAGTGTAATTATCACTGACATTTGCAAATAATTCCATGGTACCTGTGGTGCTGTAAAAATGTTTGAATAAAAAATCATTTTGAAGAGAAAAGGATGTCTGTGTTCGTTGTGATGTCACACCAAGCGAAAAGTTGTGTCTGCAGAAGTTTTGAAAGATTCATCTGTGTTAGTTTGCGCTCCAGTACGATAGAAGTGAGGCAGACTGGGGAGCAGAGCTTCATTAGAAACTGAAACTATCTGAATGATTAAATACCACAGTGTGTTGTGAGGTTATTATGATGTGACCACATGATGCAACACACTCATGTTCACCAGTCTAACTTGTGACTGTGATGCTGTATATCAGAGGGATGATGAATGACAGCGGTGAACTCTCTGGAAAAAGCTTTGGCTAAAAAAAACTTTAGACTATAACTCTTGACATGTTGACAGAAAGTCATTTAAAGGTTAGATCAAGCTTTAATGGAGAACTGAAAATCTAAATATTGAGTATTATACACTGGGTAAGTTTCTCTTTTGCAGCTGCAGTCAACATTTACAACACATCCCAAAATGTCCACATTTCACAGCATATAAAAAAGTATCATAAATATCCAGTAAACCCTCTGAAACATCTCCTTTAGCGTTATCCACCTCTCTCTGCTTCTGTCCATCTCAATATGTTCTCATGCTCACATTTTTGCCAACATACTGTCTGGTGAAATACACTTCTGTTGAATTCAGCAAATTTAGGAATCTTTGCTGACTAAAGCTGCCGTCCACGCAGCGGAGCAGGCTGCAGACCTTATAGTGTCACCTTTAATCTCCACGGAGGGTTCGTGTTTAAAGCCACTGGTGTATGAAGAAATTAAAACTCATCGGGCTTGTTACTCGTGACTAGTTACACCTCTGACAAGTATTGTTTCTTTATATTTCTCCCTGATAGAGTTGTGCGTGTGAAGAGGTCGCAGTGAGGATGTGTTGGTAACGAAGGACATTAAACCATATTTGCAAATATACAGTGTTAACAGTTGTAGGACTTCCTCCTTCCTCTATTTGTCCTGTCGTGTAGGGAGGATGATAACACTCAGCAGAAACAGCTGTGTCTCTTTGACCATTTATGGATAAAAGCTTCACTCATAAGAAAAGTTATTCATGATGAGTAAACCAGGAGCGCATGATCTGCACTCAAAGAGACTGGTTGCCATCGCACAATAATTGATCACTGATCATAAAGTTGAGAAAACCTACAGAAACCTGAAAACTGTTTCTGTCTTCAGAGCGAGCCAGGGTTTTGATGCAGGCGACGATTCGGGCCAACAAAGATTGACTTTCACCCGAGAGAGCGCCGTTCACTTCCTGTAAGATTCCAAAGCCAAACCTTGTTCTTTTGTCCTAAACTCAACCACATGTTTATTGCTGAAGGAAAATAACGTCCATCCGTGGTGCTGTACCAACTTGGCGCTTTTATTTTGAAAGAGACTGTATCAAACTGTACATTTCCTGTGAAAACAGAAGTGTATTTTGAAAACAGACAATGCATGTAACAGGCTGAAGTTGACACGGCATCCCAGAACGTCAACAACCAACACACCCAGGGTACCTTGGACGTCATATGTGGACGTGGAAAGTCCATGACCAAACGTCAGTGTGTGATGTGTTGCTGAGATATGCCCTCAAGTATGAGACAGACAAGGTCACAGTGACCTTGGTCTTTGACCACCAAAATCTAATCAGTTCATCTTTAATAGTGGACATTTATGCCAAATTTAAGCATTCTTGAGACACTGTGTTCACAAAAATGGGACGGACGAATGGACGAAATGACCAACAGACAACCTGAAAACATGATTTTTTTTTTTTTTATTCTGGTATTTTATTAGTAATTGACCTACTGTATGGCTAAGTCCCGCCCTCAAACGCGATGAGCCAATCACAGTGCGTATAGCCATTCCCATACACTGGGACATTCTCTGCCTGGACGTCCATTGAAATGCATTACAGAAAGTCAGTTTGTTTGGTTTTATGAGCTTTTTCTGAGATTTGAAGTTTAAAAATGGTCAAACGGTGTGCATGGGGTACATGCAACTCTGACACAAGGTATCCTGAGAGGCTGGGCGACCAGGTGTATTTTTACACTTTAAACCACATCTCAAGCGAGAAAAGTGTCTCCTTTGGATAAAGTTGTGTGGTAACGTTAGACCACAACATCAACTCAACGTGAATAAGATTAACAATGATGTCTACATCTGTTCTAAGGTAAGTCAACATTGTGTTTAGCCTATTTTGTTCTAGTTTTGTACTTTGGTGATGGTACATCATTGTTAGCTGTTGTCCAAAGGGCTCTAGTTAAGCTGACGTTAACTTGTGGAGCTTAGCTTCATTAACTTATCTGTAATGGCAGAGATAACAAAGGTTGGCAAACGTTATGCTGAATGATTCAGTGTAAATACTGTAGCACCAAACTAACGCAGAGACACTCTTGGTAAAGATGGTAAAAAGGCCGTTATCCTTTTCTCATATTCTGAGCCAAAAACCTTAACTTCAGTGGCACTTTAACTTGTTGTCTTTGATGGTGACGGCAACCAGATGCGGTTCACAAGCGTACACTGTGACCTGTAAATTTTGGCTTGTAATTTAAGCTTTTCATCGACCTTCTCAACAATAAAATGATGAATATATCCCTCCAATGCGTAGTTTAGGCCCTTTTGGTTACTTCTCAATGACATCTGATCGTTATGTCTCCAAAAATCATCAGTTGCCTCCTGTGAAATGCCGTGTACTGTGACACCTGCCAAAGCGCCGCTCACTGAATGTTGATAGTGTGTCCGAGTGAGTGGAGGGGGCGGGGCTTAGCCGTAGGTCAATTGGTTACATGACTTGTTAGGAGAGTTATATGATCATGTCAGCTGCCCATCACTGTTTAAGGCAAAGGTTTTGTGGGCTCTGAGCTTCCTCGTGTCCCGAGGTTGTGTGGTAAAAAACTTTCTTGAACTCAGTGAAAATATCATCATGAAGGTCAGGCGGTGTGGACTTCTTCTCCCACTCGGGTGGCCAATTTTTCGCCTTTCATGAGAGCAGGAAACTAATGTCAGCCACACGGGAAAGTCCTCGGGGTGACAGAGGGTTGAACTTTGAATACGAAAGGATGAACGATGGATGAAACGGCAACAGGAACATGATCCCTGGAGGATCCACTCACAACACTTACTCATCACACGTCAGCTTGACCATTACAATATTAACCAAGTCATCTCATCACCAGTGACAGTGGACGATTATAGCTTCGGTGTTGCATAAGACACCATGACTCGCCTCTGCTGCTCTGTGCTCCTCTTCATTTACATTGTAGTGAGAAAGTTTCCAGTGGAGTAACAGTTCCTCAACAGCTACAGATCGCGGAGGGGAGGAGGGGAACTCCCTGCTAATCTGGTAATCCCCCTGCTTCCTCCCGCCGCTGCTCACAGAGCAGCACCACACGCCGGCCGTGGAAAGTATGTTTCTGACAGAGGGCTTTCAGTTTGTATCTCCAAATCAATTCTTTTGTTTTCACTTTTCAGACATAAATTATTTCTAATCACTTCCTCTTTCCAATGTACTTCATATTTAAAATGTTTATATCAAACACTTTGAAAAGGTGCAAAAAGTTTGTCGTTTATCTCCATTGCAACACCTGTGTGCATTTTTGTGTGAGAGAAGAGGACACTGTGTTAATGTGTACATAAGGAGAAAATAAATAATAATTAAAATGAAGAACATTAAAACTAAAGATACACAAGTCAAGAGGGAAAGGGTCGACAACAGCAAAACACAATAATGCTCCACATGAATCAGAGGCTGTATTCATACCTGGAATAAAATCAGTAAATCTACTTGAGGAAAACTTTGGTTTAGATATTTTCAGCTCAGACACTTTTATAATACAGAAAAGGAATTTCAGGAGAAGGTAATAATGAGATTAAAGTATAAACTAACCCCATCCTAAATAGTCTCCACACTGTATGACTTTACAAAACTTTCATGGAAGGAAACATTTTAATGTGAAATGGGAAGAAGAGCTGAATATTAACCTCTCGGGAAATGAGCGGTGTTTTAAGTAGTGTTTTTATAATCAGTCTGATAATCTCCTGCTGCATCTTGTTTCAGCTCAGAGCTTTAACATCCTCTGCAGGCAGCCAGTAAGAATTACAACACCTCTGTAAGACTTTACTTCCCTCATCATCTCATTTCCATAAAATCTGGTATAAATATTCATGGTCCCCAGAAAAGTCAGTGCTTCCAAAACCTGAGGAAAACCCACTGTGGCTGAAACTGACTGGTTCTTTCCTTTATTCAAATAAAGACTTTACTCTGATGATGTCACACCTCACTGGCTCTGATTTCTCTTCCTCTAGTGTGTTGTTACTGTCACAATACTGAGGGTCTACATGTAGCTCTGTGAGGATGTGCTAAATGCTAACAGCATGCTAGCGTACTCACAATAACAGTGGTAATATGCTGATGTTAAAAGATGTGCTGCTTAGGCTGATGGGAATGTTGGGTGAACTGGTGGTAAATGTTGATCTGATGTTGTTGCCTGATGAAAGCTCATCAAGGTTGTTACATCAAATGACCTGCAGGTGGCGTTCGTTGCAGCACTACGTCAACCAGGAGAGACTTGTTTTATATAGCAAAAAGAATATTTATTAACACGTGCACATAGGAAATGATTAGACTGTGGTGGTCAGAGGTCACTGTGACCACACAAAACATGACTTTTTATATCTGAAAAATCGAGGGTCAAGCAGAAGCATACAAGTCTAGTTTCTACTAATTTGCAAGGTGGCACAACCAAACACTAACAATAGATGCTTATGTAAAATAACTTATCTTAAATATACCATCTAAAATGACATTAACAATAATATGTTAAGATGTGTCAACTAATCAAGTAGACACTGAGACGTTTCACTTTACCTGCTGGTGGCATTAGATGCAAAGCAGTATCACATAAGTCTCTAGCAGTCGTCCTCTCAGGGTGTGTATGTCTGTTTACCTCGTGCAAATCTATCCAGCAGATGCAAAGGTATTTCAGTCTGGACCTACGTGGCGGGTGATCACGCTGCTGCGTCACACACAGACGACAGTTTGGGAAAAACAACTAGTTTTATTTTCATTTTTGCATTTCAAATAATCTGATATCAGATATTACAGCATATAGAAATATATTTTAATACTGTACCACATGAAATCCAGCTCGTATATGCAAAGTCAAATGTCATCATTATTTACATCATCGTTATTTACAGTCAGTGTGCATATTGTCATGTGTATCGACATCACTTACATCTTCACTGCTTTACAGACTCTACAGTTAAAACACATCGTCACAGACACACATACAGAAGATATTTACACATGGTCGCTTTGCAGGAATGTAGCAGGAGTACCGTGCAGTGTTGTCATGGTTTATACACCTGCGCCTCAAGTGCTCATGACAACCCATGCTAATGACACAAGCTGTGCTACCACACAGAGAGAACATGAGACTAAAGTGGAAGTCAAGATAAACTCTGTACCTCAGGTAGCGATCAAGCCTTACATTTGTCATGAGGGTTGAAGACAGTGAAAATGTACTTCTGGACCCTCAATAAAAATAAAGAGGCGTCAAAAAGAGAGACAGGTTCTGCATTACATGGAAACTGAGCATGAAAATTCATTCTTCACCAAGGAACCTGAAGTTTGGCCAAAATCATACGTCAAGGTCTCCATGAAAACTGAAGCAAACTCCATTTGGATAATAATGACACGGCTGGGCACACACTGCAGTGACTGAGAACCGGTTGAAAATCGGGGCTGTATCCCTTTAACACCAGGGCCACACTGCCTGTGTCAGCAAGTGTGCATCGAAAAACCTCTTGCTTTTTATTTTTTCACCCAGGGCAACAGGTTAGAACAGCCACAGGGCACACATCAACACAATCGCGGCGTTGCTGCCACTCATCTACAGATCCAGAGTTTTGCCTATTGTTTTTTTCTGTGACGCGTGCTGTTTGGAGCAAAAACAGACAGTGAAAATGATGTGTTGAGGGCAACACTGACATCACAGCAGCAACATTTCACTACAGTATCAATGTCTACATCTGTACATTATCTCACAGATACATATAATTAATTTTAACTCAACACTTCCTGTTTCTGTTTCAAATCTGAAGCCCTTTGGTGTTTCTGTGGACACAACCTCTTCAGTTCCTTTATTGTAAAACACTGATGGCAATTATCAAACGGAGACTCAGTACAGAATGATATAGTTGGCAGGCAGCAGTGCCGCAGCAGTAACACTGTCTATATGAACACTGTCAGCTAGGTAGCCGTCACGCACAGAAAGAGGTAGGCAGTGTGGCCCGGACGTAAGATTTAAGTCCTTGTTTCTTCGTTGACACCCGTGGTTATCTTGCTAACAAGAAGTGCGATTCATTACTGTAGCAAACATTTGTTCAGTCAACCTGGTCTCACTCCGAAGTCATTGGAATCTGGCGCTTGGTCACTGACTTCTGGTGAAAAAAGCCATAGTTTAACGTTGGTGTGATACACAGTTATAGTGTTAACGGTGGCGTCAGGGGGGAAACACAACGGGACAAGGATGAAAGTTAAGGCAGCCAAAGTCAGAGTAGGGCAGGCAGGAGGGGTGGTGGATGGGTCCAACAAACACTGACTTCACGTCCCGTAAGATTGTAAAACCAAACTCTGTTATTTTTCCTAAACCTACCGTTGACACGGTGTCCCAGAACGTCAACAACCAACACACCCAGGGTACCTTGGACGTCATATGTGGACGTGGAAAGTCCATGACCAAACGTGGACATGTGATGAGGTCACAGTGAGGATGATGATGGTTGAGCAGCTACTTTGTCAAAAATAAAACAGAAAAGCTGCTGGTGTGTCTGTTTACAGTGCAGCCAAACAAACCCATGTTGTTTTATGAAAGACGTTGTTTTAATAAAGACTTTGGTCACTCGATAAAAGCCTCCCCATGTTTCCTGATAGTAACCTAAAGCTGACAGTCCCAAACTAACGTCTTGCTTTTGTTTTAAATGGGAAAGGTTACAATTGGCATTCATTCCCAGGACAGGTGACTCTGCAGTAGTCCATTGCAATGATGCAGGATCACAAAATACTGTCCGTCTCCATCCACGTAGTGTTTGGGAGCACTTCAGAAACCAAGTTTGACGGAGAGGCTCAATGAGTAACAGACGAAAAGGAACCTTTACTGTTTATTAACCTGTTTTTCAGAGGATATGTGACGCTGAAAGTGACCAATTAGAGAACAGAAAGCATGCTTGTCTGCCGCATGGTAGCTACACAATCCACCTGCTGTGGGAAAGGAGTTTACTGCCTATTTTTAGCATGTTTCAAAAAACTCACATGTAAAGAGGGAATGAGAAACCAATTTTTTTTCTGCAATTTTGCTTTCAGCATGAAAAAGCCTTTCATTGAAACAGTTTCTTCCTGTTTGTCTACAAAATCCCCACAAAAACCTATATTTGGAAGTGAGACCAAAAAAAAGCAGAAGAGTGAACACAATGGGAAGTGAAATGCTGCAGCGGATAATACGGGGGAAATCTGATACCAGTCTGTCGGTTTTATTTTCAAGACCAGAAACTCTGTGTTTGTTTATAGCTGTGGAAGAAATGTGTGAGCTATTGTTGC
This sequence comes from Cromileptes altivelis, assembly GCA_013133815.1. Lineage (NCBI taxonomy): Eukaryota > Metazoa > Chordata > Actinopteri > Perciformes > Serranidae > Cromileptes > Cromileptes altivelis. The sequence continues at coordinate 40,620,750 of CM023145.1, forward strand.
ACACTGAACTTGAGGCAGTGTGATGGCCTCCGTCATTAAACCAACCCTGGGGGAGTTTCATCTGACACTTTTAGCAAGAGAGCAAGTCAGACGAGATAAACAGAAATCAGTGTCATGTGCAGTGTTAGTCCAAACACTGGTGCTGCTCGTATTTGAATTTCTGTTGGATTTACTGCTTACTTTTCCTTTCTTTCTAAACATGATTCTGTCAGGCCAGATGTGATTAACCATCCTGTTCTCACTGTGCAGAGAGTCATCAAATACTGCAGCTTGGTCACTGATGTCTACGTCAGAAACTCAGGGTTCCTACACATTTGGAATTTCAAAATTCCATACTTTTCCATACCTTAATTTCCAGCGTTTTTTTTTTTTTTCAGAGAATATGCGACATCTGAGTAAATATATCAGTGTATCATATTTTACATCATATTTAATTACTCTTAATAGGCGAGTGTAGCCAAGCACCATAATGGCATGCAAATAAAACCTCAGGTAAGGTCAATGTCTGGGCTGAGGCAAAAAGGTTGGGACTCTGGGTGCAAGCGATGCAGTAACGAGACGTCGGCGTTTTTCCTTTCACGTGGCTCAGAATCGCCTTCTCCCCCATGTTGGCGATGTCAAACGATTTCACACAAAGCTTGCATCTAGCTCTGTGTGTGAATTGGCAATCCTTGGCCAACCAGTATTTACATACGGTATTGTCAAGCCATCCATCCAAAAACTTGCATGTACCCACTGTGAACCACGTGAAACTCGTCTTCTTGTCGAAGGTGCAGTGTTGGAGTGAAACCTGATACCTGGGGGGCTGGAGGAGGGTCATGGGGCAGCGGACTGGACAGACCACTTGTCAATCAGGTAAAAGGGGCGGTATGTTTTCTGAGACGTTTGCTCTCACACAAACTGTGCTTGGCCCGGCATAAAACACGATCCGGATTAATTAAATTATTTTTGGAAATACCTAATTTTCTATCTTAGAAAACAGTATTTTAGAACAGTGGTAATAGTCTGGAAACATAAATATTTTTCCATTCTTTATTTTTCATTTCCCATACTTTTTAATACCTGGAAATTGATCAGATTTATTTCCATACTTTCCATACTTGCGTAGGAACCCTGGACACTGTTGAAACACAGGCATCCTCTTGTGGTGGTATGTTGCGTTGTTGGGCCGTGTCAGTTAATAACGCCACCGCACGGTGTCAGTTTGAAACGTCGCTGGACGACAATGAGGTTCTGGAAAGGCAGGTGGGAGCGGTGGTGGTTGGGTCCAACAACGCCAGATTTTCACCCAGGAGGCCAGTGTTGTGCCACCTCCTGTATCAATGTACAGCCAAACCTTTATCCACTGCTCATTTTCATTCACTGCTGCTCATTATTATCCACTTCCTATTATTTTCATTATTATTATTATTGTTATTTATCACTGACTCTTGGATTTTTGTACTCATTTGCATGCCTAGTTATTTAAGTTTTTTAAGTCTAATTTTGAAATCTTTAATCTGACTCTTTTTCCTTGACTGCTGTAACACTGGAATTTCTCAATTATGGGATCAATAAAGATGTATCCTATCTTATCTTATCTTATCTTATCTTACCTTATCTTACCTTATCTTATCTTAACCATGATGTTTTGTTGTAAACCTAACTACAGTCTTCCACAGAAGTTAATTTGAAAAAGTCTGTGCACATCCCACAGGCAGAAACTGAGACTATGCAAGCTGTACATTTCCTGTGAAAACAGTGTGTATTTTGAAAACAGACAATGCATGTAACAGGCTGAAGTTGACACGATGTCCCAGAACGTCAATACACTTCTGTTTTCACAGGAAATGTACAGCTTGCATAGTCTCTTTCAAAATAAAAGCACTATGTTGGTACAACAACACAAATTGACTTTTTTTCCTTCAACAACACACTCGTGGTTGGGTTTAGGACAAAAGAACAGGGTTTGGCTTTACAATATTATGGAAAGTGTACACTGACCTCCCGAGTGAAAGACGGAGGTTGTTGGTTCAATCCAGCACCCGTCCCATCCGCTCTACTCTGACCTCCTTTTCGTGTTGTCTGGCGTCTTTTTCCCTTGATGCCGCCCACTCAGCTCCACCAGACTTGTCTTTTTTCCTGGCTGTTCTCTTTCTTACAGGATGTGAGTTAAGGCAGACGGTTGTCGTTGACATCATGAACCACACCTGGGCCAGAGTGCTTCATGATATAAAGCTCACCACCTTCCAAAAGACTTCCCTCCTCCCTAACGGTGGAGCTGCTGTTCTTCTGCTTAGTCTACAGACATTTCAACACAACCATACATGCAGACATGACTGAGTACTGACCGTCACGTTTGTTCGGTTATTTATCAATATTTTGTAAATAAATGAGCTTTTAACTCTTTGTTAACTCGTCTCGTCTCCCATCCCGGTTGCAGCCTAAGAGTCAGGCGGTAACAGGGCACTGTTAAACAGCAAAAGAGACCGTTTCATGTCGATGTGAAAGGACAGCTTTTAACCTCTATGTCTGGAAGGACACTGGAAGTAGCTGACCAAGCGCCGTTATTCAACGACTTCGGAGTGAGACTATTTACGCTGATGATACTTGAATCTACATTTTGTTTTCACAGACTGACTGTGGTCTCCTTGAGTCATGTTGTCAGTGTGTTGAACAGATTCAGGACCAGCCGTGACAGAATGATCTCTCGCGAAAAAAAGACAAAACTGAGGTGACTGTTTGGCACCAAAAATAAAAGTCAGAGTCACAAAGTTTTAAAACTGTGGGTTGAGTCAGCACTGCTTTGTTTGTTAGAAGAAATAAAATAACTGAATCTGAGACGCACCGTGTGCCCTCTGGTCGATCCATATCTGTATAGAAAATGATTCAAACATACAATAAATTAAACACAAACTGAATATATATAGTCTTAGTATAAAATTCAGATTCAGCAACTTCAGATTCCACAGCTGCTGCCACAGATATCAGCCCAAACCAGTCTGTACTGCAACATTTTCTTTGTTCCCTCAGCCGGAAACAAATCTCTCAAACATGCAGCAACATGCATCTAGCTACACTTATCCATGAGACATGAAAATGATTCAGCCCCTGGAGAACAACTTCAAAAAGCTTAAATATTACCAGGAAAATCTCCCTGAATTAGCTTCAGGTTTGACATTTAAGCCTCGTCAGCTGACAGCTGGTCCCTCGTATTTAATTTATCTGTCTCGTCCACAGAAAAGCAGACGCAGCTGCAGCCTCAAGTTAAACACACGGAGGCGTCTGAGTTGATGCTTTAACCTCATGTTCGGCTCCTGAGCGTGGCAGGCACAACACTCGACACAGTAAATACCGACAGATGACAGCAGTGTCCTCAGCTTACTTTTCTTTTCAGCCCTGAAACAACAGGACTGGGTTAATCCACAGTGAGGGGTTTAGCATGAACACACAGCACTATGTACAATGACTCAGCAGTCTCTTTGAACAGAGACTAATAACAATGTAAAAACCACCATCAATCAAACATTGAACAAGAGGAGCTAAAGTGACAGAACTTATCATGTTTCAGATACAACCAGTTACTTAGTTACAAAACTGACATCATCATGAAGTCTGTCCTTCTGTCCAGCCTCTTAATACAGTACATAGCACTATCTAAACACATTAGGAGGCAACACTGTAAGGTACAGATATGGTAAATGCTCTGTCATGAGCCCCACTGACCGTTAGCTACTGTTGCTCCGTCTGCCAGCCTTTCCATCCCAGCACTGCAGCTCCCACATTTACCATCCAAACAATACGACTTCATTTCACACATCAGTGACCTGAAGCTGACTCAATTTCAAATAAGATGCATGTTTAATGAAGGGGTCATAAATATGCTCTTGAGGGCTACACATATGCTGTCAGGCTGTTCTCACAAATCTTTCCTACAAAAAGCGATGCACCTTAGTTCGTACATATCCTATGTGTTTTACGATGGACTTTTCCCTGGAGTTGCCTGTTTGGATCCACATGAACTTTGAGTCATTTTAAGGTACGTGCTCACCATGTTTCTTTTTCTAATCCTAACCATAGTAACATAGCGTTAATTAGGTAGCTGAATGTTAAGGATGTGACGTCATTCGTGGGGCGCAAATTCCCAGGATATCATACAAACTGTTCGATGAGACTACGATGATGATACCGTGCTAACAGACCGTGGCTAATGCATGTTGCATTCATGCCAAATGCGATGCAAATTTTGGCGTCCTGTTAGTCGTGGGAGTTTGAACGCTAGAATATTTTGTGTTGACTTGCCTCATACATGCAAATGACTCGTGTCATATGTGTGTAAAATCACTGAGTCAATGACTGAACTTTGTCTGCTATGTCCTCGGCATCATGCGTCCCCAGAGGATCTCAATGCTGATTGGCCATCGCAGAGCAAATTGGTCGCTGACGCTGAGATTTTTTCAACTCTCACGAACAGACATATGATGTTAAATTGCGCTACTCATTCGAGTTGCGTCCATTGTGCTGCCTAAGTGGGAATTTGCGTCTAATCACGTCCTTACATTGACTTTACATGTAATTGTAACACTCACTTTAAAGTTGTGTTGTTGTGTGTATGACAACAGGGTGAAAAATTAAATTTCCTCTCAGGAATGAATTAATTATATCGTCTTTTTCTTCAAAATTAACAGTTGCATAAAATGAGAGGCTGCTTTTGTCCTCTGAGAGGTTAGGTCCTTTTGTTCCAGACATGAACATGTCGACCATGACTGTAAACTGTGCACTGTTACGATGGAAAGGCTGCCGAGTTAGCAGCTGTGGGGGGGGGGGGGGGGGGGGGGGGGGGGGGGGGGGGCTTCGGCCACCACAATTCTGAGTGCAGTCGTCTCTCAAACTTTAGATGGCACATGATAAACTGGCAGATTAGATGATTAACAAGATGCATGTACATCTGTTTCCTCTGAGAGAAAAGAAAAATGACACAATGATCAGCTTGGAAACTGAGAATCCTCTGGCCTCTGCTGATTGGTGGAATGAGTTTGAAGTCAGACCCTCTGACAAGACTTTAGTACTGAATGTCATTACCGTCCTCGCCCCTCCGCCTCCTCACTTGTACAGCAGCTGCAGCCGGCTGGTGTGGCAGTTATTTCGGCTGATCTTGCTGTCTTGCTGTTGGTAGAGGCTGGACGAGTTGCCGAAGGATGTGGGGACGGGGTGGAGGTCGGAGATGGGGGCGGGGTACCCCGGAGGAGGGGCCAGGGACCTGGGGTCGCTCTGGGTAATGGCACGAGACGGGGAGCTGTGGTTCTGATTGGTGACGGTGGACGCTCTCCTCCTCGATCGCAGGGCCTGGCGCTCAGACAACTGGTTTCTCAGCTCAGACACACGCTCTTCTTTCTGAGGGGACAAACGGTAACAAGGACTCAACAATCTTCTCCGGGGACAAATCCTCTAATCCTCTAAGACTGTTTTCATGGTGGGCTTATGTTTTAATTTATCTGGGAGTTGTCTGGAAACACTGGTGAATGGGGATCGGCACATACTGGGCTTGTTTCAGACTGATTCCCCAAACACGGCTCAAAGGGTCAGTTTAAACACATTACTAAAAGCACTTGCTCACATTCATCTGGTGGACTTGGTCCCTGCCAACAGTTTTAATCTCATTTAACCAGGCTTTAAAATATTTGTCAGGGAGATTCCTGCCTCCACACACACGTCTGTTGGCAACCTTGGATGTGACAGTTTGACCAAAGAAGAAGTACCCCGTACAGCCCTACTTCAAAAGATCCAATCTATTACATACTGAAGCGATTTACCTGCTGAATATGAAGGAAAGTAAGAATTATAAAACCCTGTGACAAAGAGAAAAGGCTCGTCTGACCTCCTGAATGATCTTCTGTAGCTCCTTGTTCTCTCGCTCCAGCTGTCTGGACTTCTCCTCGTCGTTGTTGTTGGTGGACGAGCCGGTCTTCATGGTCTCCTGAGCATCTGACTGCCACTCGCCCCGTGTGATCAGACGCCGCATCTGCAAAGCAGATACATGTTGTCATGAAGGATCAGCTGTCACTGAAGGAGTTCACCAGGCCTAATTTACTTTGACATATTTTGGTCTGTGACCTGATTATATGTAATTAATATGGTTATTTCTTCCTGGGCCCAGGTGTCTGTTGAGGAATATTCGGGGTCTAGGATTGTACGTCCTGATATTAACCATGCTTGTGCCATCACATTGACCCTTCACTCATTGTTTTGGTCTGATCTTCATGTTCAGGGATGGTGGTACTGTTTGTATTTGATTTTGAAGTAATCTTTTCATACTATATAATTTTTCAGATTTTCTTATTGTCTAATTGTATATGTAGAGAGCATGAATCTATCTTTAAATGTTGAGTATACTTTGTGATTCTTCAGGTCAACCCAGCTAATGACTAGCTCTACATGCTGAAGTTAAAATTGACTCCACAGATTGTTTTTCATATAATAATGTGGCTCTTTCTGTGCTCATCACACTTTTAGTCGTGGGCAGTAGGGTTGCAACGGTTAGAGATTTTCATGGTACAATAAAACTGAAGGCTTACTGTTGGTTTAAGAAACATTTTATTACTATAATTGCTTGAACTTGAAACCATGTTGTTAATGGACGTTAAAAGTCTCCCCTTTGAAAATAACTAAAATAAAGCTGAGATTCTCCATCCAGTTGCAATGGCAAATGTATACGGTATGATTACCGTCAACTTTTACATCATAGTACCTTAAAACTGGTATATCGCTGCATCTCCAGTAGAGACTAACTCTTCCAAAGGTGTTGACTCGAGTCACAAGTTTGAAGACTTTAAAGTCGGCTCAACAAAATCAAAAAAGACTTGCAACTCGACTTGGACTTTGACACCAGTGATTTCTGACCTTACTTGGACTCGAGCCTTTTGACTTGAAAATACTTTGTATTTACTGCTGTACTGCTTCATGTTTTAAATATGGTCCTCCTTCTGCTGGTAGTGCTTTCATGCTGTGCCCACCCTCTACCTCAAAGATTCATCAGACTCATCAGCCTTTAGTCTCAAACTCATCAGCCACCACGACCACCAGTGTCTGGACACCCAAGGAGGATCCTTTGGAGGTTTGATGGTGGTGGAAGGAGCATGCTAACATGTTTCCTAACCTGGCAGTGATTGAATGTTTTCACCATCCAGTGAAACAGACGTCCACACGTGTTTTTAGCAAGCTTCACCTTCAGTTTTTCCCCCTCAGATACAGGAAATCATTTACATCTGATACAGAGAGTATCCCTTGTGGGCATGATGTCTTTACCTGCCCTCAGCTTTCACTCCATTTTAGGGGAAAGGAGCAGAGCTTCACTCACACAACAAGTAAACTACATCAGACATGTGTGGATATAATGTGGAGGATGCTTTCAGGCTGATGATTCTGTGAAGATATAACGGAGGTTGTTCGAGGACAGCAGGGGGAAACTCCACATCTCCCCTTCTTGGTTTGATTCAGTTTCTAACCTCCAAACACTGAGAATCCTTTCATCAAAGAATGTTGGTCAAAAAATACCTTTTGTCAGGTTAGTCACATTCCTTCTGTGTAAATATGAAGCAAGACGAAATTTTGATAACATTCTTAGAATTTCCCTTTAAAGATAAGACCTGGTAAAGATAAAAGTTATTCACAGAGCTTCTCAGACCTTAAAAGAGCTCCTGCGGTGTAAAACTGTTAGGAGGGGGGAGGAGGACTTTTAAGAGGTTTAAGAGTTTCTGAATCAGAGGAGAAAATGGTGGAAACAAAATGAGGTCAGAGAAATATTCAGTGAGTGAATGAAATGCTACAGTTTAGATTGCGCAGAGAGGATATTTGTGGTCGATGTTATAGGGATACACACATTTCCCACCTAACGATACAACACCAGAAGTAAAATGATCACAACACTGAGATATTTGGTGTCTGTCTCAACCTTCCATCAGCAGCAATCACATAAAAAATGACAAGAATTTCAGTCACATTCTCTGAACCGCATGCTGTTGGTCGTGGGGGTTCCACAGGGGTCTGTACTTGGCCCACTGCTATTTTCTCTCTATCTGGCACCCTTGGGTCAGATTTTACATTCATTTGGGATCTCTTGTCATTGTTGTGCAGATGATTTACGGCTATTATCCTTCAAAATGGGCCAGATATGACTAAACTTGAGACGTAGCTGCAGTTAGGGGATGGTGATCTAGAAATGTCCTGTTACTTAACTTGGCTAAGACAGCAATGATTATCATCAGTCCTGCAAAACTAAAGCATCCATATGAGCATTTTACTTTGTCTCTGGATGATGTTGTGATTCATTGCAGTGACAGAGTTAAGATCTTGGTGTGCTTCTTGATCAGTCCCTCTCGTTTGATTTTCATATAAAGGAGGTGACCAGAGTGGCGTTTTTTCACCTAAGGAACATTACTAAGATTCGACCTATTCTTTAATTTAAGGATGCTGAGATCCTTATTCATGCTTTTGTCACATCATGGCTAGATTATTGTAAAGCCCTTCTGTCAGGTTTGCCAAAGAAGAGTTTTCCAGGTCTTCAGATGTAACAGAATGCAGCAGCTCGTGTTCTATAAGCACATTACTCCACTGGCTTCCGGCAGAGGTTAGAGCAGACTTTAAAGTGCTGTTGCCTGCATATAAAGTTGTGAATGGCATTGCACCACAGTACTTGTCAGACCTGGTTAAAGCATACACGTCTGTGACCTGCACTCCCAGGGAACTCATCTTCAGAGTGTCCCCAAGGTCCGCAGAAAGATAGTTGGCCAGTGTTCTTCTTCATCATCACAGCCAGCAGTATGAGGACAACAGTGTCCACATACTTTTGGCCACATAGTGTACGACCCTGAACTCTCTCCTCTCTGTAAAATCTTTAATAATCACCTGGTCTCTGGAGGAGTAAATGAACACACACACACACACACACACACACACACCGCCCATGGTGACAGCAGCACAGCTGCCTGGTGAAGACTTGAGCACATACTGATGCTGACACAGCAAGGCAGCGCCAATCTACAGGTCATTATGTGATATATTACACCGGCTCAGATTACTTAGATCCCTGATGAGAGGCAATCCATTATGTCTGACACTTAAACTGCCGCTGTAATCTGCAGGGAGGAGCCGACGGGAGGAGGACGGCGCTCTGCGTTTACCTTAGGGACGAACAGAACCACCAGGGTGATGTAGACAGAGAAGACAATGGCCAAGGAGGCGAAGGCGAAGGAGGCGTCCTGCTGGGAGGACAGGATCATGGTGACTGGAGCTGTTATCATACACAGCACCTGAGGGAGGCAGCGGGAGAGGGAACATTTAGTTTGTTAGTTAGTACAGAGGAAGACACTGCGTACCTGTCAGGTCACCAAGGGACCGGAAGTACTGTAGACACCACAGACCAGGACAAGACTTTATTCTTAAGATAAATGATGTTATTGTGAGTGATGAAGATGACGGCCAAACGAAAATAAGACCCAAATTCTAATGAACCATAATTATGCTTTAAAGTCTCTTTGTTGAGTTGTAATTAGAAGTTAAAGCTTTGGACAGAATCCTGTCTGAAAACCAAACACACAAACGACCTCCTCATTAGTATAAAAGCTGAATACTGCTGCCCTCTAGTGGTTCATCTGGAATACTGGAATACTTTTATCCACATTGCAAAAGCCGAACATGTTTTCTGACTTTACAGCGGTGTTGCTCCTCCAACCTAACAGCTACCGACAAAAACAGAGAAATGATGTGTGATGTGATGATAAATGTGTCAGATTTAGTGGCAGCTGGTGGTGAGAACTGCAGATTGCAACCAGTTGAAACTCTTCATTTCATTCATTCATTTTCTGTAACACTTATCCTGTCAGGGGTCACGGGGGGTGGAAGGGTTCACCCTGGACAGGTCACCAGACTGTCACAGGACTGACACATAGAGACAGACAACCGTTCACACTCACATTCAACAACAACGACAATGCTAACCACTGCACCATCATGCCGCCCGTCTGCTCCAAGACAAACAGACCAGCTCATTTAAACCCGTAAACACACTGAATAAAGGCGTGTGTTTTTCTGACACCGCTCATGGCGGAGAAAGCGAAAATGTGAATGTCTCTATCTAAAGTCAGTGTTTGGTTTGTCCATTCTGGGCCACTGTAGGAACATGGCAGTGCAACATGATGATCTCAGTGGACGAACGACTCATTCTGAGGTAACGAAAACACAACAATTCTTCAGCAGATTACACACTAAAGGAAACAGACTTATTATTATATATCCCATTAATGCCAATAAATCCCCCTGAATCCTACACACTGGAGCTTTAAGAACAGCTTCATAAATGTGGTGTGTGTGGTCGACTTAGCCGTGCAGGTTTCACTCCTGTCGTCCTCAGAAAGTTGAATCCAAATCAGAAAGAGACTGAGACTGAACAGAGGTGGCAGGAAGAGACAGAGACAGAGACAGAGACAGAGACTGAGACTGAAATCAAATGAAACATGAGCGAGGTGGAGGTGAGGCTGGAAATCAATACATATTGATCAACAGTCATTCACCTCTGTGTGAAAAATCCCACCCACACCGGAGAATGGAAGCAGCAGGCTGAGACCAGCAGCAGCCATGTTTTCTCTGCTGTGTCATTACACACACACACACACACACACGGCGACGCACAAACACAGTCCTGTCCTCTGCGCTCACACAACTCGTCTCGTTGATTTCGCCCACCTCACTGGAACAAATAGCATTTCTGAACACCGTTATTCATCTGGAGATGGACTGTTTCTACAGTCTGCGTTCTGTCTGTGTGTCCATCCATCCAGCCAGACTCTAATATTTCGTCTCCACCCCAGTCTAATATCTCAGTAACTACAGCTCTTCTGAAAGTCACAAATGACGTATTTACTGCTTCTGAACATGGAAAACTCACTGGTGCGATCTGTCTTGATTTCTCTAAAGCCTTTGACATTGTTGATCATTATTAACGTCGTATGAGGACGTGGACAGTCCCTGACCAGACGTCGATCTGTGACGAGGTCGCAGTGAGGATGTGTTGAACCAAACGACAATATGTGACAGTGTGCGACTTCAGACAGCATGCCGGCATCACAGGATCAAAAGAGGCATGACGGCGTCCGTCTCTTGTATGATGTAAAGCATATGCGTTATAAACCATAACAGCCATTTATGGTCCCTGTTATATGGCGGGTATACGGAGGGTAAGGCGCTCCTGAATCTTATGGTTTTCTCATTTTACAGACATTTACAGCTGCTGTGCTTCTTCTTCTTTGAGTTAGCTGTTAACTGCTATCAACTGCTTTTTAAATCTCCCGTGGTGGGTTGTGCGCATAACATGTCATCAAAACGTCACACCTGCCCATGATCCTGTCCTGATGCACAGATACAGTGTACAGACAGAGTTTCGTGGCATCTTAATGATGAAACAACTCTTTCCCCCATTCCAAGATCGTACCTTATATTCAGCACGGGCCGCATAACGACATGATATTCCTGCTTTGAACAGGCAGTGTAAAAGATGCTACTGTCTCTGTTACTCTGGATAATCAAGCAGTTGGGGGTTCAGGAGGTGAACTGGCCCCATGTACCAGTCCACTCTCTATGCTTAGTCTGGACGGGACTTGAGCTGGCGACCTTTCAGTTCCAAACTCAGGTCCCTGTGGACTGATCTACTGCCGCCCCAATACTTTCCTGGATCTACTTCCTCCCACAGAATAAGTCCATATGAATCATGGACCACTTCCTGTTCCAGAAGGAGCCGGCAGCCACTTCTTATTTCTGAAACATGTCGACGATCCCAAAAATAGATCCTGGAGTTAACCAACACTTGCAGATGGCAGCACCAGGATCAAACTAATTTGTTTCAGAGAGAGAGTGCGTCTGACAGGCCAGTCGCTTAGGAAGAGCAGACCAAAGCAGGAGGACGAGAGAAAACATGGAGATAAACACTTTCTCTCTCTGAACCAATTTGCATTTCACCCACTCAGTTTAGGCTTAAATTGGGTTCAGTGCATAATGGATAATCCTCAGAGATGAATTAAAATACGACAGCGGGAATGAAAATCACAGAATCAGCCGTACTGGAGATGCTTCTGATTAAAAAGCCACTTTGTGTGTGTGTGTGTGTGTGTGTGTGTGTGGAAAGAGAATGGTGTTTCAAACCAGCAGCAGACGCCTCACTTGTCTCCTAAATTGTCATGCAGTGCGGAATACTTTGTGATTTGTCGAGTGAAATGTGGTTGCATTGAAAGAACTTCTTGTTCTTGGATACACATTAAAAAAGCTCAACAATCGACTGCTTCATCTGGCGCCGTGACAGAGCGGACAGGCCCAGCCAATTATAGACACACAGAGCGGTGCGTCTTTGAAGAACACTTGAGGGGAGAGTGTCAGATATATTCACACTGAGCAGCTGAAAATCCTTCAGGAACCTGGTCACAGCCAAAGACACAGACTGAACACAAAGGAAAAGAGCTGCTGCACTGACAGTATTATGTGCTGGATACAGCTTATCTCAGATTTATCATCATCATGATAACAGGACATACTTTAATTATTAATCTCTGAAGGGGACATTCAATGTCTTCACTCTGCACACACATGCACAAATGCCCTGGTCAGGCGCCCTGAGCAGTTGGGGGTTTGGTGCTTTGCTCCAGGGCACCTCAGAAGTGTCCAGGAGGTGAACTGGCACCTCTCCAGTTGCCAGTCCACATTCCATATATGGTCCGGACAAGGACTTGAACCGTCAACCCTCCGGTTCCCAACCCAAGCTCCTATGGGCTGAGGTTACCTGATAGTGTTTGCTGTCACCACCAATCCTCAAAGTACCAAACAATCATAAAAGTCACCGTGGAGTCGCCACCTTGTGGTCAAACATGTCAATGCAGGCTCATTTAGACCTGTTAGTGATGTTAATGGATGAATTCAGACTTCCTGTCACCTTCATTATGAGGCTCAAATGTCTTTCGCAGCTCCAGGCAGATTATTTGAGAGCTTTTTGGCAAAAAGGCTCTTGTGATAGTAAAGGTTGCCAACCCCTGGCCGAGCTGTCCAGTTATTGGTTTGTCATTTTTTATGCTTCTTTTTGGGTAAATAAAAACCCAGGTTTTTGTCAACAACTCCTGCGGCCTTGTTGCCTCAAGGCTTGGACCCTAGCAAGTACTTTTTTGGTGAATAAAAAAAAAATCTAGCAACTTGTAAAACCCCGTGTCCACCGAGCAGTTCAGTTCAGTACACATTGTTTCTGTCTCCACAGTGAAAGTTGTGGATGGTCCCAACAGAAGCGTTCCTCAGCGTCCCCATGTTTGGTCCCCCCTCTGTTGGGGTACCTAGCACACAGATCTGGTACTAAAAGGTGGAGCTAGAAACCCTGCAGTCTGATTGGTCAGTAGAGGACGCTCACTCTGGTTTGATGTAACCTCTGTTCATACATCAGTAAACTACAACTATAAAATGAAAGAGAAAAAAATAACTTCATTCACTGGGCCGACTGCCGGTGACTTTTAAGGTGGAACATTAACTTGTAATGTTACTCAATGCATGAGTTGATGACGTGAATCCATCAGCACACCTTAAATTTCACTGTGACAACTTTGACCATCACTTTAGTTTTTATATGACACACACTTTTAGTAATGACTTTAAAAATATAGATTGATTTGGAGCGGATTATGTGAAGGTCATATATTCTAATCCTCACTTCCTGTGGGCTACAACAACACTAAACCCCTGAGCTTGCCTGAGAAGGACTAAATGCACAAAGCTGCTATTTTTAAATATCCCATGGAGAGAGACTCTCACTGCAGCCTGTTGTATTTTGTTGTGAAAATGTGGGCATGCAGCCTCGTTCTGTGGACGATAAACCAGGTGCAGACTTCCATCTGTGTCACCGCTGATGAGGAAATACAGCGAGTGCTGGACGGAGCAGTGAGTGACAACAACCCCGCCCACATTTAAGAGGACTGTCTGAACACACCCAGGGTCTAGGTACCATGTCTGAAGAGTTACTGCTGGTTCCAAAGGTGCTGGACTGAAAGTGTTTGGTGGAGACGGGCTCATGTGTGTTGTGCCATCATGACAGCAGCATAAATCAGACACACTCAGGAAGAAGCGAGGACGGAGCATTTTGTTTGTGGGGGAGCTTCAACTTCTGTGTACTAATCGCTGTGGGAAATTTGGCTCATTTTGATTTTCACTGTGTTTGAAAGTTTGGTTTTCTCCCTCCGAGCTTCACTTTGACAGCTCACAGACTCACCTGTACCTGACCCAGGGGGAGTCTGGCTGCTCAGATTATCGTTTTGTCTGTTAAATGTTAGAAAAAATATTATAATTCCAGTCACAGTTTCCAACAGCCTGAGGTGGGAAACTCAAATTGTTTTGTCGAACTAATAGTTGAACACATAAAGATATTTAGCATTCTGTGACTGCATTAGACAAGCAGAAACTTTACTAATAAAAGGCTGGAACAGGGTCGTATTTGGTGCTGAATATTATTTACCTGAAAAGTTACTCAAACAATTAATTATCTGTCATCTGACGTAAATAATCAAATAATCATTGCACCTATATTCACACACAAAAAGAAGCCAGTGCGTGTGCGTGTGCGTGTGTGTGTGTGTGTACAGAACAGACTGTGAAACATGTATCTGTGAGGGATTCTGACATGTGACTTTATTCCTGATGATGAGGACACATCATGGCGCTGTCAGTTCAGGTCTCTGTGTTTTCTGGGCACGCTGCAGAGCCTCATGCACGTGACGCTGTCGTCATTTGGTGCACACATTCCCGGGCTGCTGCAGAGCCCACCGGCCGGCTTCGCCCTCATTTAAGCCCCACAAATTGGGCTGGAGGTGAGCCTCGCCACCAAGGACGGCAGAGCTTTCCAGCAGAGCGTGAAAAGAAAGAGGAGAGGTCGAAGGAAAAGTCAACTCGTTGGCTGAGCGAGGCTGTGCTGGTGAAGGATTGGAAGTGAAAGACCAAGTCTGCAGACTAACACAGCGCCTGCAGAGCGGCACGCCACTGACAAACACATTAGTCTGGCTGCCAACAGCTTCAGCCACAAACACAAACACTAATCAGCCTCTTCATATGGTGAACGTATATATATATATATACACATATATATATATTTATATCTCCAGACAGAGAGGCAAGCTGCCCAGGCTCAGAGCTCAGGAACATTTCCTCTCCAGATTTATCTCTGAGATCATCGTACAGTGGTACATCAGTGGAAACACTACACAGACCGAGGGTCTAGGTATCATGTCTGAGGGGTTACTGTTGGTTCCAAAGGTGCTGGACTGAAAGGGTTTGGTGGAAACAGGTTCCCCTAAAGACGACACACTGGACGTTTAAGTCGAAAAGGGTTCAGGAATATGATCAAAATGACTTGTGGGCGCCTCCTCTTAGAGGTTTTCTGGGCACGTCCAGCTGGTAGGCGGCCCGAAGGTGGACCAGAACACGCTGGAGGGAGTATATCTGGCCTGGGAACGGTCCTCCAGGAGGAGCTGGAAATTGTCACTGGGGAGAGGGACATCTGGAATACTTTGTTTAGCCTGCTGCTCCCACGATCCAGCCCCGGATAAGTGGATGGGAATGGATGGATGGATGGATGGATGGATGGATGGATGGATGGATGGATGGTCCTTTCAGTCACAGGCTTCGGCAAACACACACATACAGAACTCAGTGAACTCACAGCGACGTTATAGATGGCCATGCCCACAGCTCGATGGTCATTGATCTTCTCCGTGGAGATGGACTTGGTCTCGTAGGCCAGGAAGATTCCGAGCAGCAGCATTAAACCTTTATAACCATACACCACACCTACAGAGACAGATGAGACGGCAGCTGTGAGGAACGATGGGACCGTCTGTGCTGCAGCTCAGTGCACACAGTGCTCACAGAGTTGGTTACGAAGTTTTTAAGAAGCCATACCAGTGACTTAGCATTTTTTCAAGTCACACTCTATGTTACACTAATTTTCTGACTTCCAGGGGGACATTTGTGCCAGGTCTTGAAGTCACCATGACTTGAGACTTGTTTGAGATGTAGCCTATTGCGAATAATTAATCACATCTCATAATCTGGTAATGAACCTGCGTCGCCAGGAGGCTGAACCACTGTGCTATCAGCTATGGAAAGAAAGATAGTTTGATGTGATAGGCTGGACTGCTGACCTTAGAAACAGCAGTCAGTTTAGAAGCAGTTTGGGATTTGGTGATATGAGAAGCACGAAGAAGAGCTGCTATATTGTTTTATAGAAACAGAACTGACAGAAATAGTGATGAAGGAGTCAGTTGATATTCTACTGACCCAGCCAGGTGTTCATCTTCTCTGAGCTGCAGTGCTCCAGCAAAGGCTGGATCAAAACATCCAGGTCTCCTTTGGGGGCTTCTGTGGTGAATTTCTGTGGACATACACACAACATGAGGACACAGGTGAAGAACACACCAACACACACCACAGCTTCAAGAGTAAAAATCAAAATGTATTTACTTAGGTGAGTCTATTTTTATGGAAACCTGTGACGTCTGATATTAAGATTAAGTTATTTTATCAAAGTTAAATTTCAGTTTTCATTGGATGCACATTACTGGATGTTTTGCTGATATGCTGATGACACACTGATGTTATCAGCACGTTGGCCGATTCTGATTCTGTTCATTTTAAAGCTGGTATCGTCCAACAAGAATCTAAATCTAAACTTAATTTTAGTTATTTTCATAACAGGGAAGACTTCTTACACACACTTCCAGTAACAGTTTCAGTTGCTCTTCCTGAGGTTTCTACCATTTTTTTCCCCGTTAAAGGGTTTTTTTGGGGAGTTTTTCCTGATCAGCTGTGAGGGTCCAAAGGACAGAGGGATGTTGTATGCTGTAAAGCCCTGTGAGGCAAATTGTGATTTGTGATATTGGGCTTTATAAATAAAATTGAATTGAATTGAATTAACTAAATGGTTTCAAGTTTCAGTTATAGTAATAAAAAGTCTGTTCAACCAAAAATAATCCGTCCAATTTAACTTCAAGCGTCTCTCTGACAGACAACGATATAAATTTTGTAACACCGTGGTGCCTTTTCTGAGATGGTTATTGTACTGTAAAAATCTCTTACTGTAGCTCTATAAATAAAAATGAAAGCTTTATTCACAGAATCAACTTAACATTTCCTTTTACTCTTGAGCATAACACTGCCAGTACAAAAATAAAATCTAATTTGACATTGACTTTTCTTTTTCCAATTGACAAAAAATTTACAATCAAATTTCAAACTAAATTTTGTAATTAACTTGAACCATTGAACCTTTACGAAACTGAGAGAATTCTGCCATTCAAGAAATGTTCTAGAAAATTTAATTGTTGACGTGGCACATTGTCTCCCAACTTGAAAATGATTATAGAGTCCATTTCTCACTCTTTTCTATCATTACTGCAGTGCCATATTTAGGGGTACGGTGAAAATTATTTTTACAGTAGGAGCTATTCTTTTCACTTTGACAGTGATTAAAATATGTAAATAACAAACATCATGCACATAAAATAGAACTTGAAACTGCACTCAATAATCAGATTTTATTTTAATATTCTACTGGCTTTATTTGTTTCTGCCCAGTCAACATAGTTATGATTATGCTGACATAACAAAGTTCCACTTATAAGTGCATTTAATTTTAAAATAATTTTTATTTTTTTATTTTTTTGAGCCAGTTATAAATACACAGCACTATTGTGGGACTTAAAAAATTAATCACAAAAATAATCAACAAATTAATTAATAGTCAAAATTACAGTCAAAGCTTTATTCATAAAATGTATTATTATTTATTATTATTATTAACATATATATAATTTATTTATAAAATTATTTTTGTTATACTCTTAAGCATAAGACTGCTGTAATGATAATTAAATCTAGTTTAAAACAGTTTTTTCTTTTTTTTTCAAATTCAATTTGACAGAATATTTACACTTTAAATTTCTATCTGAAATTTTGCAGTTAAACTGAACCATCAAATAAATATAAAACTGACATTTAATCTGTGATGCAGAAACTTCATTAGATTTGATTTGTCTTTAAATTTCACAAAGAGACCTGAAAGAATCTGACAGTTTAGAGATTTTAATATGAAATGTGCTAAATTTATGACATCATTCCAACTGAAATGTTGAGGTCACACATTGTTTTCCAGTTTGAAAATAATGACGTCCATTTCTCATTCAGCAGTGTTATGTTTAGGAGCACACTGAAAATCAATTTTCAATTATTATTTATTATTTTTATTGCCATTTATGCAGTAATTCAGAAAATAAAAATTGATTTTGGAATGTGTTGTCACACTCCATGCACACAGAACAGACACTGACATTTTATTTTGATTAAATTATTTTATTTTTATATTGACAGTCACAAGCTTCCATAATTATTTATCTAATTATTTATTTATCTACTTGTTTCATTATTATTATTATTTAGTTTATTATTTAGATACACCAAATATTTTACAGTTGCAGATAAAGTTCTGCTCATGAATGAATTAAATTTTTGGAGGAATTTAAAATGTTTTCTCTCTTCTTACAGAGACACTGGGGGATCATACCTCCACTGTGATATGTAGCGGATCCACGATCTGCCAGATCATGAGGGACAGGACGTCGATGCCGAGCAGGACGCCGACGGTGACGTAGAGTTTCCACGGCTCCAGGTGCTGCGGGGAAACAAAGGGGGAGGGTGATGGTCACTGCGGCAGCATGGCGAGGGATCAGGAGGAGGCACAAATCCTCTCTTTCTGATTTTGTGAGGGAGGGATTTATGAAGCCATAAATAGACCAGCCTAAGCTGGACGAGAAAACAATGATCCATCACTAACTGAAGCCAATTCAATCTGCCCTCAAAGCACCGGGCCGTGACAGGAGGAGAGACAGAGGCACCACACTGATGAGAACACACTGCCTCCTCTCTCAGTCAATAAATAAAGGTGTTCCTTTATGTATTCAGACGACACAGAGATGTGTGGGAACAGGTCCAGCACCATAAAGTGCTTATTGATTCTGCTGCATTATTCCACAAGATGAGAGTTTCTGGTTTTTCAGCTGCGGTGAATATTCTTCACTCTGCAGCTGGTCCTTGTTAGAAAGCAACAGCCAGGGGCCTCGTGGTCGTAGAGCTGTGGAGCCTACTGCTCTGTATGTTCAGGAAATCACTGTCATATTGGACACATGAAGTATTTACATCCAGTGCTAATGTTTGCAGAGATGCAGTTTCTCCTTCATGTGACAGTGAGAGCAGGGTAGATCTTGATGGTAAAAACTATGACAAACTCTATGTTTCAATTTTGTTTACGCAATTATCTTCAGATGCCTGATGAGCAACAGGCTGGCAAACTCCAGTAAATTGTCTGCACCAGGATGTTTGGGTTGGTGCGAGTTGTGAGCTGTAATTCAGCAGTAAATAATCAGCCGTATGTGTCTGACTGTGGATGGTGGAGCTGCTGAATGGATTTAT
Source organism: Cromileptes altivelis (assembly GCA_013133815.1). Taxonomy (NCBI): domain Eukaryota; kingdom Metazoa; phylum Chordata; class Actinopteri; order Perciformes; family Serranidae; genus Cromileptes; species Cromileptes altivelis. Next base: position 40,640,262 of record CM023145.1, read on the forward strand.
GGAGTTTGTTAGTTGCAGCGGTGGCTGTTAGCAGCTAGCTCTGCTCGCAGCCAGCGGCCACCGGACTGAAATGACCTTGTGACAGTTTTTCTCTTAGTTGTAGTGACTCCTACATGGAGTTCAAGACACCCAAGGAGGATCCTTTGGAGGTGTGATGGTGGTGGAAGGAGCATGCTAACATGTTTCCTAACCTGGCAGTGATTGAATGTTTTCACCATCCAGTCAAAGAGACGTCCAATTCAAGAACGGAGAACCAGCTTCATGTGAGGGACTGGAGCCTGGGGGGGTTGATCATGGGGGCAGCTTTGACTGAGACATGATGACAGTAACAGGTCGGCTCTGGTGCTGAGCTTTACGGTATGGGTATGATTTTAACAGAGGATCTGTGCAGGTCTCTGCTCTGTAGCACAGATACAAACGTTGCCTTTGCCTGAAGGGTTAAAGTGAACTTGACACAGCCCTGGATAAAATAATCCAGCCTGATAGGCTTCCTCCAACTAAGGACCTTCATAAATATTCAGTGACGGGCTGAATCTCTGTGCTCTCGCCTCACAGCAGGAGCGTCCGCTCTGAGACGTCCTGTCTTACATGTCCTCTTACATACAGGAGACAAGGAAGGGGGGGGGGGCACTCGGAGAGGCCTTTTACCACTGGGACCGACTGGAGGAGTTCAGCAGGCAGGCAGCATGACAAATAGATGCTACACAATGCTCAAGGGCGAGCAGTGGGCCGACTGCAGCAGTAGGGCAGAGAGTAAATGCAAAAAGATAACACATGATTGGGGAATACATCATCTCCAGCGGCGGAGCTCGCCCTTGAAGGGGGTGATGATGAAGTGAAGTCTAACCGCGCTCGGCTTGGCAGCGATGCACCCGCTAGACTTAATTGTTCACTACTGGAACATAAACAGTTTTGAATCCCGGCTGCACTTACCTTCCTCCTGTCCTTCTTCTCATCCTTCTTGGTGAAGACGGTGTGGACCCACCAGATCTTTGTGAACATGCTGCCGTAGGCGAGGCTGAAACCCAGGCCGAGCAGCCACAGGCGGAACTGACAGAGAAGAAAAGAAAAGAAAGGCTTCATAATTAAACTGATTAATATATCAAATAGATTAATCACATCAGCTCCTCAGTCACTCTCCATCGTTAAGCCTGTTTGAGTTTAATAGCCTCTCAGAAATGACCTTGAAGTGAAAATAACCTTCTCTCCAACTGTCCTCTGTAATAAAGGAGACACACTGTCTGTCTTTACTGTGGTGGGCGAGACTCAGACATCAGACAGAAGAGGAGAGCTCAGAGACTTAAAACTCCAGAACACTGCCAGGCTTTAGACCAGAGATTTTCTGAGAAGGGATTTGTTTTGATCTCCTCTGGATAGGAACCACACTCTCATGTGTCAGAGGAGCCAACAATCCACACTGATATCATCATCATCATCATCATCATCAATTAAAAAAATAATAATAATTACCTTACTATATAATGAAGAAAACTCAGTGTGTGTGTCTGTTCCATGTTTTTCTCCTCACTGACTTGGTCAATCCATGTGAAATTTGGCACAGTGGTAGAGGGTCATGGGAGGATGCCAATGAAGCAATATTACATCAATTGGCCAAAGGGGGGCGCTATAGCAACCCATTGAAATGTCAAACTTTGAATGGGCATATCTCATGCCCCGTATGTGGTAGAGACATGAAACTTTGCACAGAGATGCCTCTCCTCATGAGGAACACATTTGCCTCAAGAACCCATAACTTGCGCTTATATAGATTTTCCACCATTTTGAATTTTTTGAAAAACACTTCAAATGGATCTCTTCCTAGGAAGTTTGAGCGATCTGCATGAAACTGGGTGAACATAATCTAGGGAGCAATATCTAAAGTTCCCTCTTGGCAAAAGTTGGAAAACTTCCTAAAACTGAGCTTCTATAAGGCAATGAATATTGCGGAGGGCGTGGCTCATCACATAAAGGTGTAGAACATCTCAAGGGTTTCACCCATCACCACGCAACTTTGTAGGCATATGAGCACACATAATCTGAGGGGACCCCTCCATTATTGACCCCATCAAACAAAATGGGGGCGCTAGAGAGCTCATTTCTTATCTAGGCCTAACCGCCATATGGATTTTTACTAAACTTGGTAGATATGTAGAACAGGACGCCTCAAGGTGACTGGAGAAATTTAACTCTAATTGGCAACTGGGTGGCGCTATAACAACAGAAAAATGCTTCAAAATGGCTAAAATGCGACCGATCGCTGTGGCTCCCCCTGTGGACCAATGTTGGTGTTGTTTTCTAATGTTTGGTATGACTAAGTCATGGTATGGTATGCTGTACATAATCACGGAAACTGTCAGTGTGTCATTCTGTCTGTCCCACGTTTTTCTACTCACTGAAATGGTCAATCTATGTGAAACTGCACATAGGCATTGAGGACTGGCATAGGTAGAAGATGACAAAGCTACCAATGGGTATGGACTAGTGATAATAAATTAATAAAGGGCAGTTTAAGCACTGCTCTTCACATAAAAAGAGTCATCATAACATCATAGAGTTGTAAAACCATAAATCATAAAATCCAGTAAGATACAAAATTTTAAAAGAGTTGGCGCAGTGTGAAGTGTAAAAAGAAAGAGTTTCAGATCTGTATGAGGAGAGTCAGAGTGAGTTAAAGTGAACAAACAACCAGGTTCACTTCGATAAAGATGACCTGCTTGGCACCACAGCAGGCCTCTGATTGAGACAGGCCTTTATTTGTTAAAACATAGAGCCACACCAGGCTGGTAAAAGGGACTGGGTGTCAAACTTTAACTGAAGTTTTACAGTAGTTGGAGACGCTCTTGGTCTATACACGCCTGACATATGTGGAGGCACGGGGTTACAGATCATTTAATCATCACATTTAACGTACACTTTATATCATTTACATTTTCAGGACCGCCATCTGCTGTACGTAATACACTGACCACATACCCACTTAACAAAATCTGAACTCTCCTACTATGACAGCTTTATTGGTAGTTTAGTGAACGTCTTGTAGATGTGGGTGTGGTTTAGACAGGTGTTAGGAGGCATTGTCAGCACTTATGTCACACCTGGGGGTTGGTGGCATTGACTCATTGGGTGCTGGGGAGGTTTTTGTGCTGAACAGACATGCCTTGAGGAAGATGATGGAGGCAGAACATTCTGAGGACAAAAACAGACCGAGGAAGCATCTGGCACTCCACCATGAGTCATCCATGTTGACAGACCTTCAGTCTGAACAACCATGAAGAGGGCGGACTGGGCCGAGGGAGATGTCCAGTAGAGAGCAAGAGCCTGGTGGAGAGTCAACCACACACAGATAGGAAAGACCACACTCACCCAGGGAAGTCCACGTACATGTGTCACGTCTAATGCATCATGTAGCGAGGTACTAAGTTACGAGCTTGCCAGCCTCAGCTGATGCAGTCCCACGAGCCTGGTTTAGCCCCACAGCGTAACAATCCCTTTAAGGTTTGTGGTTCCCGTCGAATATTAACATCTATACAATAAACACAAGTAACAAGCCAATAATGAATATCTGAGACTCTGAGCACACTGACGCTCTGCAGAGAATGATTTCAAACGTCTCATCACACTTGACGTCTCGTAGTTTCACTTACATGAGAAACTTTTTAGCTCAGGTAAAAAAACGAGCTGTGTGGAAACCAGAATCAGCAGGTGTTGTTTGCTGTCGTGGTCACTGGGTGGGCGTCCTGCAGGGATCCACTCTCATCGGCTTTAGAGGAACAGTTTTAGAAAATACACTTATTAGCTTCCTCAGAAGAATCTCTGATCACTCTGGTTCATCTGCTCCAAAATCTGCTCAGTTTGGGGCGAAGACTCAGAGGAGGTGGGTCGGCGAGGTAAAGCTGGAGCTGCAGGTCTGCAGACTGCACTGATTACAGAGTCTCTGAGGCTGCAGACACAGACCTGGATGAACTCTGACACTGTGACATCTTGTGCTTCAACTAAAACCTTCTGCACCAACAACAACAATAAATCCTGCTTCACAACAAAACTCAGTTGGCGTCACCAGACCTACAGAGATGCGGACAGACTGCCGTCCAACCAGGCCAGAGACACGCTGACAGAAGAGATCAGAGGAGCAAACAGGAGCTACGCTGAAAGCTTAAGAACAGGAGTGTGTCAGCGTGGAGGAGCCTGCGGGACGCATCACTAATTAAATGAAACGATCCCCTCAGACCCGTCGACTGGCCGACGACCTGAGTGTTTTTCACTGCTGGTTTGATCGGTCCACCTTTACACTCCTCACCTGTTCCGACATCAAAAAACCACCTCCTCCTCTCACTCCTCCCCGCTGACCCCCGGCCTGCTCTCAGTGAGGAGGATGTGTGTCGGCTCTTTCACAGACACATGAGGAAGGCACCAGGCTCAGACGGCGTGTCACCCTCCTGTCTGGGAGTCTGTGCTGTTCAGCCAGCCCCCGTCTTCACACAGATCAACAGATCACTGGAGCTGTTTGACGTCCACTCCTGCCTCACCCGTCAGTCCCTCAGAAACCCTCCATCACAGGATTAAAAGACCACAGGCCGATCGCTCTGTGGTCATTAAATCCTTTGAATTAAGTTGGAGACTGGTGTTGGTCCAGCTGAAGGACATTATAGGACGCCTGCTGGGCCCCCTGCAGTTTCTCTACCTTGCAGACAAATCAGTGGATGATGCACCAGAGTCAGGTACCTGATGGTTACCCACAAAAAGCTGTGGAACTGGTAAAAATATGTACATACACACACATTCACAGGCACAGATGTGATCCATGTGTCAGTGGATCACAAACTTCCTGACAGACAGGAAGCAGCAGGTGAGGCTGGGAGGATCACCTCCACCACAGTCTGCACCAGAACTCCCCAACGGCTGAGTACTCTGCCCACGGCTACTCTCCCTCCACACCACCGTCTGCACCTCTGCATATCAGACTGATAAACTCCCTCCTCTAGTATCTGGACACCTTTAGCACAATTTGAAAAACATTTAAATAAAAAAACAACTCTATCAATAAACATAAAATGACTGATGTGATGATTTGGACAGACGGACACTATCAACTGTTTACTGTCAGTGACGATAATCCTTGTGTGCAGAGCTGCTTCCATCAGTAAACGCTCTGCAGTATGTTTGAAATCAAACCACTGTGTTTGGAGCGACTTTCAAAGCGTACCTGGCAGACGACGGGGAACTGCCTCCTGTGGACATGTAGGCCGTCGATGCCCAGAGGGAAGACAGCAGCCAGCGCCATCATGCAGCCCACTGCAGTCATGTTGTTCAGGTAAGGCTGAGAGTTCTGGATGTACCTGGAGCAGAAGCAGAGACGCATTTATGTTTCTGTAAACATGCACATCGTCATAAACAAATACACAAACAATAGACTCATACCAGAGTGAGAGGAATAATAACAGAGGGAGGATTCAGGATCTATAGATGGTACCAACTGTTTCTGAGTGTAAGCTGTGTCATCATCTTAAAGTACAGCTGACATTTCGAGTGCTTTCATTGCTTTAACCAACACTTGGCTGTTTCCAATGACACAGATCTTATTCTTCAACCGTTCCAGGCCGAACACTTCAACTATCATTTCAGCTCTGTGGACCAGTTTTCCATGGACCCTCAAATCTCTTTCCTCAAACTCTCTTTTCCTGAGCCTGCCGAGGCTTCACTGGCACAGCTGAGGTGAAGGTTGACCTCAAGTTCTTTTAGGTACTGTTAGTACTCACATACCAACTGACACTGACACTGCACATAACTGAACCACGTCCAGCACTTCCTCTCTAACCAGACATTTCAACTGCTGACATCAACTATGCTTCAAAAACACTTCCAGCAGTCACACATCGACGACTCTTATACAGGGTCCAAAATTAACATCCACCAAATGCCAAATGAGGTAGATTTTCCCTTTGCTGAGTCAATCTCTGAGGGCTCACTGCCACACTGGAGGGTAAATGTTTGTACCAAAATGTTCACGTAACAAAACTGCGCTTAGTCTCTGCCATGTTTTGGTATTTTTCAGGGACGCGCTCTCCTGCTGTCTACAGAGGTGTTTCCATGCTTGTCAAAATGTTGCCACAAGCTGATCGTCTCCAGTGCCTCTGGTTCAGTTGTACAGGACATCAGCTGATCCACTAAAATATCACTTGCCGCAGGTCCGAGCCTCTCCTCTATTAGGCTAATGTCTAGCTGAGGGTAATAAGTTGCCCCCATTACATGAAAGTATAAAATAATTACACAGAGGCTTTTTAGTCTAAATTTTGGTCCTCAAATAGTGTCACTGACTGAAACCTCACGTGCTTAAACTGTTGAGTCCAGGTCAGACCAAAGATTTGTGACGAGATGAAACAGGTCTAGAACGTTGCAGAGAAAAGTGTCAGCGGTGTGAACTGGCCGGTCTGAGCTCGACTCAAGCCATGTCACTTCCTGTCAGCGTTACAGATCGGAAGCACAGAGAGTTGTTGACTAGAGATGATACGCCGTCTCATGGCGGTCACTTCCTGTCAACCAGCAGCTTTTTACAACGTTGCAGAACGGAGCGTTGACAGTTGTTCTTTGTGTCAACTCGTCTCATCGTGGGTCCTTGGTCTGAGCTGGGTTTTACATTTCCGCTGCTTTTACCAGCTTCATGTCAACTGACACTTCACTTGATTATATTCTTCAGCTCCTCACTTTCATCTCCACATTTTGGAGGATTTACCTCGTCTTTATATGCAAGAGAAGAAATTTAGACCTCATCAACACACACACATACACACACACACACACACACACACACTTACCAAAATAGAAAAACAAAAAGCTCTGGGTCAGACTGAAAAAACAGATTGCACAGGCGTGCTATGATACACACACACACACAGACACAGACACACACTATCAGGCACAGACGGATATTTGTGTCTGTCAAAGGCTCTGTCTCCGAGGGCCGGGGCGCGCGCGCACACACACACACACACACACACACACACACACAATCTCCTTGCTGTCATCCTCCTGCTGTCACCCAGTCCAGATATTAGCTGTTTGTCAGGAATATAAAGTCTGGATTCAACTGTCTGCTGCCTCACACACGCTGCCCTAACAGTCACTGTCAACAGTCAGACTGAGCTCTGTAAATATTGCACAGATTACATCGCCTCAGGAATGCATCATATCAAAGGTGTGCTGTTGTCCCGGCTCAGTGTGGGTCCTAAAGAAAGAAGGTGGGTTACAAAAAGGAAAAACTAAGGCTCACAGACTGAAGCTTCCAGTTTAAACTGGTTTGGCTCTGGACTGCTTCATGTCTTTTACCTGACTCCACCTGTGTTACGTCCATTTTAACTGTCACGTAAGATATTACCTGCTAATTTGTCCAACTTGATTCAATCCTTTGATCATTTATTTAATTTTTGTTACGTGACACTTGTGTGAATGGTCTCTGTGGTCCCTCTCACACACCAGATATTACCAAATACTGTTTGAGTATTGTGTCCGTCTGTAAATGTCCTGTCATGTCTGAATGAAGCTGAGAGCAGCAGTAACCTACACCTGTCTGGACGTCATTCTAACAAGTAGGTAAAGACAGCGACGCAGAACGATCTATGTCTGAGACGGACTTCAGTCCAGTATTCAAACTTTAAATGGACTTATATGATCTTAAATGATGTCTATGATTGGGGAGCTTTGATTTCCAGCTATAATTCAACATGTGTCCAATGTTGGAAGGTTGAGGTCAAGCAGGTTTTTATGGATATTCAATTTTGAATCCCAACCACATTGCAACATCTATCTAACGTAGCCAGTGTTGAGTATTGATACCAGTCCCATTTTCATTTCCAACAAAAATTCAACACCTGTCCAACGCTGGGTTTTGACAAAGATCCGATTTTGAATTCCAACCAGAATGTAACATCAACCCAACCTTGGAATCCGATGTTGAGCCAACGTTGGGTTTTATCTTGAACCCAGTTTTCATTACCAACAAAAAGTCAACAAATGTCCAATGTTGGAAGATTGAAGTCAACCCAAGGCTGGGGAATGACATCAAATTGAGATTAATGGGGCGTCGGTGTCTTAGTGGTAGAGCAGGGGCCCCATGTACAAGGCTGTTGCTGCAGCGGCCCGGGTTTGAATCCAGCCTGTGGCCCTTTGCTGCATGTCATCCCCTCTCTCTCTCTCCCCCCTTCTCGACATCTGTCCAACATTGGAAGGAAAATGTCACCCCTATTTTAATAGATATCCTGTTTTGAATTTCAACCACTATGCAACGTCTATCCAATGTTGGAATTGATGTCGCGCCAATATTGTGTTTTGACGTCAACCTGATTTTCATTTTCTATCAAAACTCAACATGTGTCCAACACTGGAAGGATGACGTCAACCCAGCTTTGGGTTATGATGGATATCAGATTCTGAATTTCAGCCACGATGCAGCATCTCTCCAATGTTGGAACTTGATGTTGTGTCAACCTTGAGTTTTGATGCCAAGTTGACACTCACTTCCAACCTAAATTCACCATCTGTCCAACGCTGGAAGGCTGACATCAACCCAAAGTTTTGTTCTGACGGACATCCAATTCTGAATTCCAGCCACGATGCAACATCTGTCCAACACTGAGATTGATGTAGAGCCAACGTTGGGTTTTGATGCCAACACGATTTTCATTCCCAACCAAAATTCAACATCTGTCGGACATTGACAGATTGAAGTCAAGCCAACGTTGTGCGTTGACATCAAATTGATATAAATATCCAATCAAAATTCAACATCTGTCCAATGCTGGAGAGATGACGTCAACCCAACATTGGGTGTTAACAGATAACCAGTTTGAATTCCAACCAAAATTCAACAACTATTCAACATTGGAATCGATGTCTGTTGAGCCAACCTTGAGTTTTGACGTCAAACTCATTTTCATTTCCTCTCAAAATTCATGACCTGTCATCTGCTGGAAGTTGATGTTGAGCCAACATTGGGTTTTGATGCCAAACTGATTTTTATTTACAACCAAAACTGGACATCTGTCCAATGTTAGAGTCCAGCGTCTTTCTGACATCACATTGAGGGTTTACCTGACATTGCTGTTGTAGATGTTGAAGGTGAGGCAGACGATCCCCAGCAGGATTCCCAACCCAGCAAAGACGGACACAGACACAAAGATCTTCTGGGACAGGTAGCGAAACTCCTCGATGACCACCGTCTGGTCTGCAGGTGGTCCTGATCCTAGAAAACACAGAGAAGCAGATGAGAAGGATGAAGGGACTCTAAGGAAAAGAGACGAGTGACAGAGGTGAAGAAAAGCGTGTGAATAAGAAGAGCAGAAAAGTGAAATGTATCTCCAGTGTTTGCTCAGACGACTGGTGTAACTACCAGCACAGTGTCCAGCCACGCCTCAGCCTCCCATGTCCCCTCAAGGTTTGTAGTAAATCACACCCAGTCACTAAGTGTGTGGCGCCACCAACAAGGTTCATTTAATGTTCAGATCACAACTGGCACTAACGGGTCGGGCGCACAGCCACAGTTCAGGACTGAGAAAAACACTTTCACTCCTCGGTTCATTTCATTCATTGACCTCCACCTTGCATTATTCATGAGCCATTTCCTGATTTTACAAGAAACATTTGTATAATGAAGTGCAAGGTCTGTTCAACGAGGCGCAGGGCTTGGTGAAATGAGGCTGTACAAACCTGAGAGACGCACGGGCATAGTTATGTGTAATATAAAATCACCAGCTGTGGAATAAATCTATAGATTGTTTCACCTGAAATGAAGACGGCCGGCACAGCTCCCGAAATCAAGGCGGTTATTCAGTTTGTGATAACAGCATCAAATCTGGTCCATATATGGCTTTATATGTGTAGCAGCATTTAGATATCAGGGCTCTGCAGATGACACTGCAGAGATTCTGACTCTAACGACCATGGTGGCAAAATCCAGTACCAAGTCCAAAACTGTTTCAAATACTCAGATTTATGATTTAAATTTAAATCATGTTATATTTCATTTATGCTCCAATATGGTCCCTAACCCAAAAATGTAATTGTCACACACATTGTCACCCAGGCTGAGAGAATCTTACGAGACGCAAGCACCGTTCTCTCAGGTGAAAGTCGGTGTGTCAAGCTCATATGTATTAAGTATGAATCCTGGGTAATAGTCCTCTAAACACGAGCACACATTCTCACACTGGGACAAGCATAAACGTAGCCGGCCAATCAGGACATGCATACCTGAATACATGCAGACCCCACATATAGGGAGGTGGATTCCTGTGTCCGACATCTTACATCCTCTTCAGAAAGCGGCATAGGAGCGACAGGGCCTTCAGGTAGAGGACTCAGCCTTTGCTAATAGAACTAGGGTTATATCATAAACTCTGTTCTATCTGACACAGCCCGATGAATGAAAATCCTGTCGCAACAAAACATCATCCCGGCCATACTGAACCTAAGCAGCCAAAGGTTAGCACCTGTAGAGAGAATTTATTCAAATATTATCAGCTTAAACTCACTGACATCATAAGTAACTGCATGAAAGACACTTCTAATACAAGTGAAGACTGAAGGTTACGATACTGTAACCCTAGCTCTATTAGCACAGGCAGAGCTCCTTGGGTAATGTTCCTACAGTCATTAGCACACATTCTCACACTGAGAATTACATAGATGTAGCCGGCTGCCCACATACATGCAGACTGTATGTAGTATATAGTGTGTAAAGAAGCCGATCGCTGGCGTCAGACATCCTACACCATATTTAACAGCGTAGAGGTGACAGGGCCACAATCCAAGGATAGCAGAGGAATAACCTGCCTATCTCCAACCTGAACTCCAGCCAGTCACACTCCTCGTGCCTAAACCGTACTAATCCAACCAATGAAGGTGATCTTGGAAGAGTAAGGCAGGTCATTCCTTCACTATCCTGGGATTCGCGAATTTGTGGCAGGGCCCCGAGGTAGAGGGCTAATAGAACTAGGGTTACAATATCGTAACCTGTACACTCTCTCACACAGGCTCCGCCCTCTACTGGACTCTTTGTACAGTGGGTGGAGCCTGATGAGCGAATGTCCTGCCATGACACAAAGCTTAGTCACTGTACGTACACGCAGAAATGTAACGCCTGAGTGGTTTTGCAGAAATATACAACACCAAGGTTTTAGCCTGGCGACTGGGCCGTACAGAGACGGACTACAGGCGAGATCAGTGTTTTGCTCTTCCCGGGCAAAATGTTGCATCATCACTGACACAGGTCACCCACACAGATCTTTCTTTCATTTACAGTTACACCTTTTGATACTGGACAGTAACCGGATCCACCCAAGACCATCACTTGGCTCCAATCATTCATCACCATGTGGTAAAGGATGCACCGGATACTGTGCATGTTGCAGTGAGTAAAACATGCCATGTGAGAGTAACCACACACTGGAGGTGTTGGTCAGGACCGACTTCATTTCTAATGAAAAACACAACCTGGTGTGACACTGAGTGTAATAACAACAAGCCGCCCCTCAGCGCTCAGCCATCAATTAATCAATTAGTCTGCGTGTCAGCTTTACAAATACAACCTGCCCAAAGCAATTACAGCACATAACAGGCAGCATATGCAGGAGTAAATTACAGAGTGTAAATGAATGCTAAATATAAACAGAGCAGGGAATCCTACACGGCTGTGATTATAGAAACCACATCAGGATCAGGATCAGACTGGTGCTGCTGATATCTGACCAGCAGTGTCTGATCACCGGGGCTGGACTGGGACAAAGAGTCGGCCCTGGCATTTTAACCAGTCTGGTCAACCACAGTCAATCACACACATACATACACAGCTACAGATGTGTCAGTGACCACATACATTGATAATCAGCATTAAGGTAAACAGAACTATCAGATCAAACTCAGACCTGGCAGACGCTCGGTGCACCTGTGCTCCGATCAGGGCCAGAAAACTTCCGCAGTCCCCAGTGTGTCGTTACACATTCTAAACATCACATTTGCTTTAATTATTTTAAAAGCCGCAGAGAGGGCTATTGATTTACTGATAAACTGAAGAGGCCTGTTTACATCCACAACAAATGTGCCTCTGCACCAGCATCAGCTCCGCTGGTCTGAGGAGAACCTGTGGTTTTATTGAGAGCACGGGGCAGCAGACACACTCAAGTCTTTTTACCTGATACTATAAATAATAATCCTCAGAGATTTTCAGATGGGTTTAACAGTGAAAATGAGCTGTACGGCTTATGGAAATCAGGAACTCTGGACGGCACTCTGTCAGAATACTCCACTCACCGATGCCGGTGTGTATTTTCAAAGCGCTGTCAATCACAAAGGGGTTCAGCCTTTTAGACAGTTCCTCCAATCATCATGCAGACACTGAGCGTCCTCTCCTGCCTACCGCTCCATCAGGTCCCAGGGAAGCTGAGCCTCCCTGGAAGTGACGATCTTGTCACATTTATCCAATGAGCGTCTCGCTTTGCTGCATGAAAAACACCTGCTCAGCACTGCTTCATAGGAATGCTTGGAGGCTCCGTGTCCACCGTGCTGACACGAGAATGTATGACAGGGAGGTCACGTTTGAAAACTGGTGATAAACAGCTGACGTTTGAACATCATAGTCATGATGTGAAACGCATCCTAGCGCACATTTAATGCAATGTAGATTCTTATTTTAATGTAAATTCAATAGTGCATATTTGACCATTTCTTCTATGAACTTTTAAGTGACGTTCAGCCTCCCTTGTTGTCTCAGAGCAGTCGGCCCTGGTACAACATCTCGTCAATGGGAGAGAAATATTAAGTATTATAATCACACAACATTAGTTTCAGTTGTTATTACCTGACCCTCTCAGGCTTCCATAGTCAATATGACAGTGATAGTCAGTGTCTGTACCCCTACGTCCACCTTTGGGTGTCTCCCTCCTTACCTCTCCCCTTTCGCTGTTGTGATCACTGGGAGAGGTAAGAGACATTGTTTTAGTTGAGCTGTTTATATGTTTCATGGTAACATATTCCTGTGTCACTTCACTGTGTCGGGGCTGGAGGTATACGGTTGTGTTTGACAGAGGATTTTTTTTTTTTTGCCACTTCCTGTCAGTGTTATCAGGAATAAATGGAGGTTGCCTGCAGAGATATCCACGGCCTGGACCTCTTCATATCAACACGACGCAGACATCACTGAAGTTCACTGGTCACATTTATTCTTCTTTTGTTTCCAGGGAAACACACAAATCTACACTATAAAAAATAAATGAAGACTTTTAGTCATTCAGTCCTCACTCATTTATGAAACAACCTCTAAAATAACCTTTTTTTTCCAGTGTGGCCGACAGCCTGCTGAAACAGAAAATCTACCCACATTTGGCGCTTGGTGGGTGTTAATTCTGCGACCCTGTGAGCAGCGCTGCAACACCAGCAGGCTGAGGCGGACAGAACACAATACTACTGTGAAAACATCCTCTGTGTGGCACTGGAGGCGTTTTCCAAAGTCTGAAAAAATAACCCTGATAATGTTTCAAAGGCTAAATCCTAACAGAAGGTCTGTGTTACAACTTGGGGACGTGGAGTTTAAAGACGTGGGCGTCAAAGACACTAACGACTTCTGCTTTCAGTGAATCTCACAAATACTCTGCGGCTCTCTGAAACTACAGCAGGAGCGTAATGAGGCTTTGTTTCCATTAAATTTACAATCTATGGGCTGTGCACCACAGAACATGTGTGAGTGTGTGTGTGTGGAAGTCAGTGTTGCCTCCTTAGCTGCGCTTTCAGAGCATTTGAAGCTTGAGCAGCGACAGAGCGGCCCGAGGCGATGCGGTGTAAGATCCGTGAGCCTCGGCGTGTTTGAATGAGATGTTAATAGCAGCCATGTTGCCATGGAGTCTTAAGGTCAGAATAGTAACAGGAGCTTCTTCTGCCTCACAAATGTGTTGCTATGGAGGCTACCGGTGTGGGTGTGGGTGTGTGCGTGTCACACATCAGAGGATTACTTTGAGAACCTCACTTCAGAAGCTCAGTGTCTGTTACAGAGACAGCAGCTATTTTTGATTCATGTCATAACAATAATAAAACACAGTGAAGAAAAAGATCTTTTTAACATAAGGTGGATAAAAATGGTCTTTTATTATCGTCAAGCTGAGCACGTCTGGAGACGCTGACTGTAGTGTAGTATAAATGCCTATATTTGTATTGAGAGTCATGCAGAGTGCACTCAGCTTCCGGCTGTCTTAAACCATCAGTGTTTATATCAAATAACAGAGTTTAACTTGCATTTAATCCACCACAGGGCTCTGACCTTGGAGACAGGACAACAATAGTTAAAGAAATCATTTTGAAATCTGGAGGTTGCTCTCTGACTCGTAAACAGTGACTACAGGTTTGTTAAACTGCCAACTACACACACAGCTGATAACTACTAACTGTAAAAAATAGATGAAGACATGCAACCATAAATGAATGCATTAAATACATTCACTCATTTTCCATAACAGCTTCTCACTGCTGTTGCATACAGGTCAGTTCAGTACATATTTTTCTGTCTCCACAGTAAAAGTTGTGGATGGTCCCAACAGAAGCGTTCCTTAGCGTCCCCATGTTTGGTCCCCCCTCTGTTGGGGTACCTAGCACACAGATCTGGTACTAAAAGGTGGAGCTAGAAACCCTGCAGTCTGATTGGTCAGTAGATGACGCTCACTCTGGTTTTATGTAACCTCTGTTCATACATCAGTAAACTACAACTATAAAATGAAAGAGAAAAAAATAACTTCATTCACTGGGCCGACTGCCGGCAACTTTTAAGGTGGAACGTTAACTTGTAATGTTACTCAATGCATGAGTTGATGACGTGAATCCATCAGCACACCTTAAATTTCACTGTGACAACTTTGACCATCACTTTAGTTTTTATATGACACACACTTTTAGTAATGACTTTAAAAATATAGATTGATTTGGAGCGGATTATGTGAAGGTCATATATTCTAATCCTCACTTCCTGTGGGCTACAGCAACACTAAACCCCTGAGCTTGCCTGAGAAGGACTAAATGCACAAAGCTGCTATTTTTAAATATCCCATGGAGAGAGACTCTCACTGCAGCCTGTTGTATTTTGTTGTGAAAATGTGGGCGTGCAGCCTCGTTCTGTGGACGATAAACCAGGTGCAGACTTCCATCTGTGTCACCGCTGATGAGGAAATACAGCGAGTGCTGGACGGAGCAGTGAGTGACAACAACCCCGCCCACATTTAAGAGGACTGTCTGAACACACCCAGGGTCTAGGGACCATGTCTGAAGGCTTACTGCTGGGTCCAAAGGTGCTGGACTGAAAGGGTTTGGTGGGAATGAGGCTTCAGTTTCGCAGCACAACACGACGAGATGATCGACATTATTCACTTCACCCACCAGTGGTTAAAATGTTTTGGCTGATCGGTGTAGATTTTTACATGATGATGCTTCTGCATTTTCCATGAAATGTTTCTCAGCCTGTTTCAGCAGCAGCAGCACCGTGTCAATAAAGCGAAGAGTCTGCAGGAATCATAACTCATAAAGATGATGCACAGTGTATGTGAGAGGGTGTTAGTGTTTGCTGGAGACAGATACAGAGTCTACCTGTGCATGTGTGTGGGTTACAGTGTGTGTGTGTGTGTGTGTGTGTGTGTGAGAGAGTATGTAAGCGAGAGTCCTTTGGGAAAATGTGTTCTCCAGCACTAATACCTCCCGCTGCCCTTGATGGTGGAATCGGGACAGTATGTTACCATGGCGACTGGCCCCATAATGGTTACCAAGGCAATATGAGAGAGGCAGCGATGCAGCAGCGGTTGTCAAGGAGACCGAAAGAATGAGGGAAGAGAAGAGAGGAGACTGTGGACAAACACTGGGAAATAAAAGTGGGAGAGATGAGACGCGTTCGAGAGACACAGAGAGAGACGAGGAGATAAAGGAGGGATTAAGGGAAGGAGGCAGAGACAAGGTAAGAAGGGAGGAAGAGAACGAACCCAGAGCTTTGGCACGTCAGCATGTAGCAACCACTCGACAACACACGTCCCGGCCACCTTGAGGAGGCCTGATTCTGTCATGTCCCCGTCCTGCCTATTTTTGGTGCCCATTGCCAGGACGGACACTGCTGACCGCTCGTACTGGCGGCGAGGAAGGAAGACATCTTGACAAGTGCTTTGGGGTGACTGGCTGTCACACACATGAAACTGGCTCCTTGTACTGTGTTACTCAGCTCGTCCACTGCCTCAGAGCATCTGCTAACCTCTAAACACAGTCCAGATGGTCCAGACAGTCTCACTGAGGACGGCATGTGCACAGGGTCAAACACCAAAAACACAGGCGGTGGACACTTCCTCCGGCCCTCCCTCGGGTCTTGTCATATCAAAGTAAGAGGCCACTTGGATGACCTTGCTGTCTGTTGGCTTGGTTACAAAAACTAGTTTCTGGCGCACTGCCAGTGATGAATCTGTGCTCCCAGCTTTTCAGTGACAGGAGACGAGCGTGACGTCCAGGGGACATTACAGTGTGGCTGCTGTCTTCACAGCTGAGATGTCAACACACACTCGAGGAACAGCAGCTTCATTTTCAGAGGATTGGTGCGGAAATGTCTCGCTGTGAAAACGCAACACCTTTACCCATCATAAAGGGACAGTCCGCTCCATAATCAAAGATAGACTTGGTGTGAGTGTTGCAGATATCGACCGTAGAGATGTCTCTAACCTCGAGTGCAGTGTCTCTTTCCAAAAATCATCACTCAAGATAATCCTCAGACCTCACTGGGAGCAGGTTCATGTATTTTTTCCTGCTGAACTACACGTGTCCACCGTATCACCGTGCAGACACTTCATGGCCCAGAGGCTTGTGCTCGTGACAGTGCAGAGATGTAAATATTAAGGGTGTTCACCTGAGCTGTAGCTCGGTCAGTGGTGCAGTAGTAGATGAATGCTTCCTCCTGCATGGAAAACAGAAAGGCTCGGCGGGGACGGACGTACCGTTGTACAGACAGAATCCCAACAACATAGTGCCTGCGGCCAAGATTATCACCGGCACAGAGGCATAATAACTGTGCCTATAAATAACACAAGCAAATAACGGCCTTGTTCTCTCTTCTACCATTCAAGCATTTACGCAACATATAAACAGTGTTTGTTGTAAAGGGACAAATGATGCTTCCTCCCTCTCTGCCCGCCAGCACTTCACTTTCTTTACTTCTACAACAGTCGCCCCGCCTCCTCCATCTTGAAACAATCGATTTCATTTTGACAGGAAATCCAATCAGCTGTGTCTGAGACGGCACTCGTGACAGTTGAGCAAACAGGGAAACACAACAAACAACTGAAGGTCGAGTTGCATCTGCCGCCCTCCTCCCTGCCGCTGACCACTGCGTCACTTGCTTTTGTTTTCCCCTCTGCCAGACTTTGAAAGCTCTCCGCAGTTTTCGGAGCATTAACCAATTTTAGATCTGCATCTCGTCAGTGCTCAAGGAGGCAGAAGTGACACGGACGCGCACGGAGCTCCCCTGTGTACTGATTAGGAAACACAATTTCATTCCTCAAAGTCAAGGTCATGAGGCCCAATCCCATTACGCCGACGCCCAGATTGCTTTCTCCTGTTTTGTTTAGACTGTCAACTAGCATCTTCTATTTATTGCATTGCTGTCGTTGCTTTGAAGTGGTTCTCATGTTTAATTAGTAAATGGAATGAAATTGTCGCTCGGCAGCGCATCGGCCCTTATCTGAGGCTCCATCCGCTGCTAAATCACTCTGGTGTCTGGTGAGCTGTGAAGAAATTAGCAGGAGCGCTGCTAAATAAAACGGAGAGGAGATTGCAATAAAGGAGGAAGGAAAGAGGAATTAGATGGAGAGAGGGGAAGGCCGCAGGGTCAGAGAAAACAGGAGATTAGACGGTAGAAGGAGTGCAACAGACAGTGATGAAGAGGAAAATAAAGGAGCAGAGGAAGATGAATGTCTCTCACCGATCCACTTGTCATTCCCATACCAGGACAGATTGCCTTTAGTGCTGTCGTAGTATCCAATCTTCTTATAGCTGCCTCCTGTGTGAGAGACAGAGAGAGGGTCACAGTGAGCTTAACGTCCCCAACTCTAAGGAATGTTGCACCAGTTATGGCTGCGTACCAAACCTTAGCACCAGCTGTAGGTGAAGTTTTCATTTGCCAGTTTGAGACTGTATTTTATTTGTACAGACTTCTTGCACAGCTAAACCTGCGTCCCTGTTGGATCATAAAGCCCACTCAAAACACTGATGATGGCGACAGAACAGCAGCGTCCAGATGTCCTCGCTAAGCGTGCAGCCTCTGTTTACTTTTAACATAAATGTCATTGTTTGACATTTTTTCTTCAGGGAAATCACAACAGCCTGATGCCCTGTGTCCTTGTTCTGCCACTCTGAGACCCAGTACACTTTATGAGATATTTCATTAATGAAATACAGGCTGGAGGGAGCCCTGCAAGCCTCCTCTAATAAAATAAAACCACCCATGTGAGAAACTGGCCTGTCATCAGCTGTTGCACATTGCTGTGGTTTGCTGTAATAACACTTTAATATCCAGAGGGAGGCACGGCCCAGGGGCATCGAACCACCAACCACTGGACACCACTCCTAACTGTCAAGTCATCAGACAGAATTCCTACAGACAATTAAGAGGACTCCACTAAGAAGCCCTTATGCTCTATGGCCAGGGCAGAATTTAAACTTCTGCGTCAAATTGGCACCGTACCCTACACTGCAGCCTGATGTGCACCTCCCCAGAAATATAACTCCACAGTGTCACAGTGACGCAGACCTCCTGTCTGTCTCTGTAAGCTGAAACCATTTCCCTCAGTGGAAACAAAGCTTTGATTTACTTTAATTTCACAGATAAGAAACAATAAATTGTGAAGACAATAAAGCCTCCACACACTGTGTGTGATTTATCCTGGCTTCATATGAGCAGAGGAAATCTCTGCTAGCTGCTAGGCTAATTTATACAATGTAAAATGCCATAGGCTTGTGCTAATAATGTTAGCATGTTGTATTTGTGGGGAAAATGTGTTCAGTATAAGTGTTTGTCTGTGAATGCTGCGAGTTATAGTGAAGCTGATTTGTGTTTGAAATTGACCTGTGGCTAAGTCCCGCCCTCAGATGCAATGAGCCAATCACAGTGCGTATAGCCATTCCCATACACTGCGACATTCTCTGCCTGGACGTCCATTGAAATGCATTACAGAAAGTCAGTTTGTTTGGTTTTATGAGCTTTTTCTGAGATTTGAAGTTTAACAATGGTCAAACGGTGTGCATGGGGTACATGCAACTCTGACACAAGGTATCCTGAGAGGCTGGGCGACCAGGTGTATTTTTACACTTTAAACCACATCTCAAGCGAGAAAAGTGTCTCCTTTGGATAAAGTTGTGTGGTAACGTTAGACCACAACATCAACTCAACGTGAATAAGATTAACAATGATGTCTACATCTGTTCTAAGGTAAGTCAACATTGTGTTTAGCCTATTTTGTTCTAGTTTTGTACTTTGGTGATGGTACATCATTGTTAGCTGTTGTCCAAAGGGCTCTAGTTAAGCTGACGTTAACTTGTGGAGCTTAGCTTCATTAACTTATCTGTAATGGCAGAGATAACAAAGGTTGGCAAACGTTATGCTGAATGATTCAGTGTAAATACTGTAGCACCAAACTAACGCAGAGACACTCTTGGTAAAGATGGTAAAAAGGCCGTTATCCTTTTCTCATATTCTGAGCCAAAAACCTTAACTTCAGTGGCACTTTAACTTGTTGTCTTTGATGGTGACGGCAACCAGATGCGGTTCACAAGCGTACACTGTGACCTGTAAATTTTGGCTTGTAATTGAAGCTTTTCATCGACCTTCTCAACAATAAAATGATGAATATATCCCTCCAATGCGTAGTTTAGGCCCTTTTGGTTACTTCTCAATGACATCTGATCGTTATGTCTCCAAAAATCATCAGTTGCCTCCTGTGAAATGTCGTGTACTGTGACACCTGCCATAGCGCCGCTCACTGAATGTTGATAGTGTGTCCGAGTGAGTGGAGGGGGCGGGGCTTAGCCATAGGTCAACTGTCTCTATGAAGCCATGTTTAATGTGTGTTTAATGTGTGTTTAAAGTATGTTTTAACTCAACTAAACTTTACAGCACTTCACAGAAACTCCACCACCACCTAGTGTTTTGGAGGTGTAACTGCAGAGTGACCCAGACACACCACCACACAAATATGAATGCTCACAACGGCGTAGGCCATGTGCGTAGCCTATGCACATAGCCTATGCCAATACGGCGCAGTACAGCGCAGTGCACGAAAAGCAGTGCACCAAAATTCGCACATATCCCATGTATTTCGAAAGGCTGCAATCAGATCTCAGATGATCTCAGATACAGGACTGCTCCTGGAATCACGTGTTCGGATCCATGTGGTAACTTTGAGCCATGTTAAGGTACGACTCACCGTGTTTCTTTTCCTAAAACTTACCTCTGTAACTTTATGTTAGTTGTGGGGCTATCATGAATCATTGTATTGGAACATGTTGGTTAGTAATTCATTTGAAGATGGTTTGGGTGGATGAGTAAAACAAACTGCTGGTGTGAACACTGAAACCAGAAGGTTAATGCAGTTCTTTGAATTCTGGACGACAGCCAGTTGCATCATGGACAGCAGGCGTCAACGGGCTGAAACATGTCTGGTCTATATTCAGGGAGAAAGACAGATGGACACAGCAGCAACAATCTGACAGAGCTGTCAGAGACAAACATTAGTGAGTGTTTGCTTCACTCTTTTTAAAGCTCAGACTGATTTACGAAAAGTTGTCAACATTAAGTCAGTCATTGCCTTTATATTGACTTTGTTGTGGCCATAAAGAGCTCATCATAGAGCTCACAAAAAGATGCATTCTGCTTCATAAATTCAAAGCATGGATCCAAAACAAAATTGCTGGAAGATAAATGAAGGTCTTTGAAGCCTGCTTGCCAAATTGGATAAAGATTTGGCTGCCAAAAATGAAATGGGACAGAATTAATGCACATCTCATCTGAGCAGTGTCACTGAGGAGTGGTGGGGTTCCTGTCCCTGCAGCTGAACACAGGTAGCTGGTGACAGCAAAGACGTCTACCTGCGCCCTCCCCATAATAACACAGGAGGCTAGCAGAAAGGTCGACAAATACTCAAGTGCAGGAGAAGTTAGCCATGAAGAGAAATCCATCCAACAGATCAATCTTGTCGAGACTAATGAGAAGAACTTCTTCACAAACACAAGCACTGCTGTGCTCAGGTCTGATAATTACTGCTGGTATCTTCTGCAGGCCAGGTGTGGCTCATTAGCCATCAGAGAGATTAAACCTCCGAAGCTCTAAATAACTGTTATTGTTAGCAGGTGCCCGGCAGAACAGTTAAGTTAAATATTTTTGATCTCACCACTGAATCATGTCGCCCCATGTAATGTTCCAGTGCTGCTGATGCTGCAGAGCTCAGAGAGAATTAAAACTCAACTCTGCAGCATTTTGCAGCTTTTAGCTATTTATTTAATTGGTTCTCCAGCCTGAGCATGAACCATAATGCTGGGTTAAAACACAAGGCGTGTCTCAGATCACATACTTCTGTATGAAACACTTAATATTTGGAGTGCACAAGTGTGTTCACATTGCACAGTACAGGAAAATGTAGTGTACTACTGGAGCACTTGAGACAGTCCAGAAGTTGAGTGTGGAATGATGGACACTTCTCAACAGTCGCCATCTTTGTGACTTAGCAGAAGCTGCGTCCTAAACTTCACAACTCTTGACATGGCGGCTGGAGACAACAAGGAGCCTGTTAGTTCTACATATTTTTTGCACGAAGTACCAAAACTGCTGTCGACTAGAAGCCGTCAGTGAAGTTTGTTGGGTCTGCGATGATGTGGTGCCACAAACAATAATGCAAGTGTCAATATTAGCCTTCTAGCTAACTTGCTGCTAGCTATGGCGGCACATTTGAATCAGCATTGACGTTGAGGGGTAAGTTTGGTTCATGTGTGGGTGGAGATACTGGTGATGCACGCACTGCACCGGACCATCATGGCGAAGAGGGAGCTGAGCCAGAAGGCAAAGCTTTTGATTTCCTGGTCCATCCCAACCCTCACCTATGGTCATGAGCTCTGGGTAGTGACTGAAAGAATGAGGTCACAGATACAAGCGTCTGAAATGAGTTTAGGGTGTCTGGGCTCAGCCTTAGAGATAGGGGGAGGAGTCAGACATCTGGAGGGAGCTCGGAGTAGAGCCGCTGCTCCTTCATGTTGAGGTGGTTCAACATCTGATCAAGATCCTCCTGGGCGCCTCCTGTTAGAGGTGTTACAAGCATGTCCCACTGGTAGGAGGCCCCGGGGCAGACCCAGAACACACTGGAGGGATTATATATCTCATCTGGTCTGGGAACACCTCGGGGTCCTCCAGGAGGAGCTGGAAAGTGTTGCTGAGGAGAGGGATGTCTGGAATACTTTGTTCAGCCTGCTGCCCCTGCAACCTGGCTTCGGAAAAGTGGTTGTAAATGGATGAACTTCTGGAACACTGTTAATTCCTGGACAACATACGTCGTCTCTCTGGGTGAGCTCATGTCTCAGTGTAACTGAAAAGTCCAACTGATAAAGTAAACATAATTTTTTAACAGTGCCACCTCGACACCAACCCTACCACATTACAGTGCCTCAGTTTTCATAACAGGCTGTTCGTATGTGATGTTCCCTGTTTGACCAGACAGTAGTGGTGGACTGGAAGTCTCAAAGCAACAGAGTTCACCCAGCACCAGTCAGTGATGTTTGTCTTTTATTCCTGTCATCGGCATGTTACCAGCACAAGGTCGTCCACTGTGACAGGGCCAGACTGAGATTATAATTCAGGGCCAGGCTAATGTCCACACTCTCACATCAGATACTGAGAGTTCTGAGATACTGAGAGCGTTTGTAAAAGGCAGTGGAGTGAGGAGAAGGCTGGCACTGTAAATAGCTTTGCTGTATCACACAGCTGTCTAGGGAACAGGATAAAAGTTGTCTTTCTTTGACCTAATTCCTGCTGCCTGTAACAGCCCACACTACAAACACTACGACACAGTAGCTCTGGCTGACCAGTCACAGTTCTTCTGGTGTCCATGCTAGCTCCCAAAATGTCTGTCCAGTACCCACTGGCTCAGGCAGGATCCTCTGTGTAGCTGCAGACTCCCCCTGCACACATATACAGTACCTACTGCAGCACATCTATGTCTACTTCCCTGTCCTTTTAAAAGCCTTACAGCTATTTACTACTACAACTGTGGACCTCCAGACTGCAGCAGAGCCAATTACCGTTTATGTAGAGAAGCCAAGCGGAGCCTTGAATGAGCACTTTATTTCCATGTCTATCTTTCTCCCTCGTTTAGAACTGCCCATGGCCAGCATGCTTCCAATTACCATCAAACAAATTACAGCTCATCACTGACCCTTCCCTTGTGGGATGGCGGAGGCCAGCATTAACAAAGACAATCAGCAAAACAAGCTTAATTTTTAACCGTTCCTGAGAACACAGAGAGCCTCCGATAGTCACAGATCTTAGAGCTGTCAGAGAAACACAAAGCACAGACAGACTGAACAGGAGAACACAGGCTCGGTGATCAAAAGGCAGCCAGCCAACCACAGCCTCACACCACCACCACGGATAAGACACTACCATCGCCATGTGATCACTCTGCCACCTCGATCCCATCACATGAAAAATACACTGATGCAACATGAAAACATGTCGGCCTGCGGGTTCACTTAAAGTAAGACTCTGGCTTTAGACGACTGCAGAGCAACTAAGACACAGTTAGCCTTTGTTTCATGAGATAAACAAGACCTGGAATCACCGCCCTGCGTTTCCACCCACCAGTAAAGTTTCTCTCTACATCCATGTCTGTGAAAACATTGATGCTTCACAGCCATCGTCCCCCCGACAGCACAGATGATCTATGCAATCAGCACAGCATCAAGGTGGACACCCAGGATGGAGTTTGGATATCAAGGTTAAGAGAGGATGATCTCAACATTAACCCGGCTGAAACACAACAGAGGGAGACGTAATCTGAAGGGGAGTGTGGGTGTTGTGTTTATGGGTTTGAGTGCATGTGCTGGAGGTGTCTTTAAGTTAAATCAGGGTGTGACCATTTGCATCACCGTAGTTTAAATGATGGTGAAATGTTATTTAATGGTACATTTGTAGAAGAAAAACAACTTTCCTGAAGTTTGTTTTTTTAAACAAAACTGATGTCAGAAAACAGCAATGAGAACACGCTGACTTTATTAAAATGGCAGTTTTATAACTGCTAATTTTCTAAAACTCTCTAAGCTCCATCTTTCTATTAGCCGCTTATCCTCAGAGGGTCACAGGGGGGCTGAAGCCGATACTAAACTTTCAAACTCGTCAAGGAAATGAACACTGCTCACAGCAAGAGGCTTCCTGGTTCAAACCCGTCAGCTGGCTGGGGTCCTTCTGTGTGGAGTTTGCATGTTCTCCCTGTGTCAGCGTGGGTTTCCTCCAGGTGCTCCAGCTTCCTCCCACAGTCCAAAGACATGCAGGTTAATTGATGACTCTAAATTGTCCGTAGGTGTGAATGTGAGTGTGAATGGTTGTCTGTCTCTATGTGTCAGTCCTGTGATAGTCTGGTGACCTGTCCAGGGTGAACCCTGCCTCGGGGGAAGCTCCAGCCCCCTTGCGACCCTTAACAGCATCAGCGGTTATGGTTAATGAATGTTTACAGTTTGATTGAAAGAACAAGATCACTGCACACTGTATTACATAAGCTGATTATTAAAATGACTTCCACTTTAAGCAGGGATATGTGCTGTGTCATACCTTGAAGCTGTTCAATAAGAGTCCAGGCCATTCGAGAGCCTTGAGCGTCAAATACAACATGACCCTGAAAGAAAGAGGCAGAATTTTAATGTTTTAACATCCCCCTTCATCCTTCACACACATTATCACTCTCCAGCTCTCTCTACCCTCTCTCAGTCTCTGCACTTCCTCCCTCCTCTGGGTTTTGTTCTTACCGAAACTCCTTCAAATGAGCTGGTGTTCAGGGCTCGGTAGATCTCAGCTGTGATGTCTCGGTTGTTGTAGTTGAAATCTTCCAGTCGGTGACCCTTGGCCTTCAGGGGGCCCACGGTCTTGTTGAGGGCCAGGGCTAGAGCCCATACAGCATCGTATGCCAGTGGGGCCTCCTGGAAGCCGCCCGTCTCCTCCGGGTTCTTACCCCCAAGTTTAGACATCAGCTGGGCCAGAAACTCCTGAGAGGTCTGGTGAGGAGAGAACAAGAGGAGAAATAGTGCTTGACTACAGATGGATGATGTTCACGCCGTTAACTCAGAACATCTGGATTAGCTGGTCTGAATGTGTTCAGTGCACGTCACAACATTTACGTCTAACGAGCAGAACCTATAAATATCCTGTAAAAACACAAGTGTATTTTACAAAGACAGAATGCGTGTAACAATTGAAACTGACATGGTGTCCCAGAACGCCAAAAACAGATGCAGGAAGACACCTAGCGTGTCATATGTAGACGTAAAAGTCCACTGACCAAGCAACGATATTTGGGTTGGGATGAGAACTTGTTGAACACCTTTAGACACAGCACTGACTGCATTAGAGTGAAATTATGGATCAGAAAAAATCCTTACTGGATTAGGGAAAGACCGTGATTTGGCAACCTGGTCTCACTCCGAAGTCATCGAAAACCGGTAAATAAAAGGTTGTGGTTGTGGTTAAAAGAAACCAACGTTGGCTGTTGTTCAGACACAGGAAAAACACAGCGGTCTACTGTGTCAAAGTCGCTCAGTTAGTTGACCCATCCATCCACCCCGACCTCCTGCCTACGAATGCCTGTGGCTCTATAATTATGTCAAGGTACCTTTAGCTTTGCTGCTGACAGACAAGAGCCATAATCACACAGGTGCCAGAGGCTGCTGTCAGGTAAACATGGCCAAAACATGTCGGCTCTTTTGTTGATTCAACCACAACAATAAGGGTTTTTTATGTATCCTTCCTCCTAGATATATCCTCTTGCGTCTTTGAAGTGCCTTCCGGTTTATCTTGTTCTTCCTCATTTTCCAAGAGCACCCAACACACTTTGTTGATCTACATTTGATTCTACAGAGCATCCAGTGATCTCTCTGTCCAGATTTATTTATTTCATTTACCTCACTGATGTGCACTTGTTTCATTTCAGCTCATTTTGAGCGTCGCTACTGAAGAAGCCGGTAACAACGTGGAGAAATCTACATCCAGAGCTGTGACTTTTTGGACGGACCAAATGTACAGAGCTGTAAAGTTGTCCACCATGGTAGCAGTTAGCTGCTAGCTAACCGTAGCTAACTTGTTTGTCCATTGTTTGGTCTGTGATGTAATAGCTCAACAGGAAAAAGGTCCAATACTAACAAGCTGAAAGGGGGCATATCTCCGCCTATCGTAGAGGAGTCGCACATACTTGGCTCAATAAATGGATTCCCCTCCCGTGCTTGTATACTGGGACAAGGACAGTAGGCCAGTTAGATGTCCTCGTCCAGCTGGGACTGTAGCTCCACTTCACTGTGTGACGTCTTGGGCTTTCCTTCTTTTATAGTTTCTTAATTATTTACTCGGTAGCATGTATGTTCCCAAGATGGAGGATAAAATGACTGTTACTGTGGTAACACTGCAGAGTTATGAAATCTTGTCTCGTAGTATTACTCACTGTCATGGTGTCAAATCTCTGAGCAGTGCTCTGGTGTCTGATCAAACTTCAGACTGATGAAACCACAGAACATAGTATACATACAGTAAGGCCTCTGGGATGGCAGGCGCATGGTCGGCCCATGTGCCTCAGTCTACTGATTTAATCCATCAGAAACTCTTTTACCTGCTGAAACCGAAGGCATTACATCATCATGTGAAGCAGCGCTTCTCAGCTTGTCAGCTCTTCTAACACCTGAGCCTGAAGTGAGGACAATTATCACCTTCGTTTCAGACTGGCTCTCGTGACACAGCCTCTGAAACCCCCCTCTGTTTTAATTATAAAGAGCTTTCATTAGAAAAAAACCCATCTGTTGTTCATCATGAAAATCCTATGGAAACAGGTTTTTACCATTTATATAAAAACACAGGTGTGACCTTCAGTACAGGCTTCTACTGTTGTTTAATCCTACTGGATTTGAGTTGACGTTAAGCACACAGCTTTTGATATGGAAAACCATTGAATTCAAAACCCCACCCAAACAACACACCTCCTATCCAGTTACTAGATGCGACCCAGTTGACGGGTCAGAGTGCCCTGATTAAACTTTGTTTATACGCGCACAAGACACGTGAGCTGCAACACAGAGGTCTTATGCTCACCACACTGTTCATGGCAATATGTTCCAAAACATCAGGGGACGATATTTTCTGTGGATAAGCATACGTAACACGAGGAAAGGTCCGCACACTGTAACTCCCATAAGTGCAATTTATTGGCACATCCACAAATGACCCTTTGAGCTAAAGCTCTTCTTCAGATTAGTCCAGTCAGGGTGTACACCCTACTTCCTGTGTTGTATTGACATCTTTTATTGGTGAAGCATCTGCCCTAAATATTTTTGGATGTTTGCAACAACTATACTTCAGTCAAAGAAAACTGTATTTCCATTTGCAGTATCATCTGCCTTTTCTTGGGCCTACGCCAAGCCTAAGGCCAAGAGAGCAAACCTCTCTGCCCTTCCATGCGCCTTCATGGAAAGCTTAAGGCAGGGAGAGCAGCTAACTCATCCTCACTGTGACCTCGTCACATGTCCATGTTTGGTCATGGACTTTCCACGTCCACATATGGCGTCCAAGGTACCCTGGGTGTGTTGGTTGTTGACGTTCTGGGACGCTGTGTCAACTTCAGCCTGTTACATGCATTGTCTGTTTTCAAAATACACTTCTGTTTTCACAGGAAATGTACAACACCGCAAATTTATGTTGTTTTTTCTTGAACAACAAAAACACGTAGTTGGGTTTTGGAAAAAAGAATAGGGTTTGGCCTTAGAATCTTCTCTCGGATGAAAGTCGCTGTTCTTTGGACTCATCCACCACCACTCCTGCCCGCCCCACTCTGACTTTCGATGTCTTAACTTTCGTCCTTGTCCGCTGCGTTTCCCCCTGACACCGACGGGCGCCGTTAAACTATAATGGCAACCGGCCACGTATCATTGTGAGGTTAAAGGACGCCTTTCTTCATTGGTATCTGATGCCGCACATCACTGTCCAAGCCCTGGATTTTGATGACTTCGGAGTGAGACTGGGCTCAAGCAGCAGCAAAGACCCCCCGGGAACAGAACTGAGACAGCATGAAAAGGAGGAGCTGGGGCAGAGGCGGGTTGCTAAGCAGCTTGCAGAGGAAGCAGCAAAAGTAGGCAGGCCAGAGCAGTTTAAATAGGGCACCCTGAATGAGATTTGCCTATTGGTTGCATAGACAGGAATCATGTGATCTATCAGCTGACTCCCTTCCATGAATCAGGTGATCCATCAGTTGATTGGGCTACTGGAGATCAGCTGATGTAGCTGGAATGTGAGCTGAGCTCACAATCGTGTCCTGACTGAACTGACGCTGTGCTCACTTTCTTTGTGCTGCACTGTGAGGCTCAGTGGAAGATAATAAATGTCCCAGTCACGTTGGATCTGACGCTGACAGGAGCATCTGGAGAGCGTCCAGGACACACTCCTGTACCACACCTGCTGCGCCCAGCTGTGCAGCCAGCAGCAGCACCAACACACATATAAGACAACATGAGCGGGGGTAGGGCACGTACCCAGCAGTGAGCCAATGATCATAAAATGTCATTGCTATCATAAAGTTGCCATCAGTGATCGACCATCTTAGTACATCATCTGTGCTGATAGATGTGCCGATGGACTGAATTGGACCATCTTGTATCAAAGTGTTTCGGCTCTATTCTGGATAAAATAAAGGATAAAGTAGGAATGATTTAATACCTTTTCACCTGATACAGTATGTCTGTCACCAGATGTGTCACATCACACCGCTCTGATAAAGGGCCATAACTGTGAGGGAACATGTCTTTAGTCAAGACTGACAGTTCGTACGTGAGAGAGGTAACCTCCACTGGTTACCTGTCATTTATAGAACTGATTTTAAGCTTTTATTACATATTTTCATGGTCTGCACAGATCTGCAGCTGCTTATATCTCTGATCTGCAGATTCCCTACAAGCCTGAGCGCTGCTTGGAATCATCTGGGCCCGACTAAAATCCTTTTCCCACTGCAAGAACTTCAAACCGTGTAACCCGGGGCTTCCCATAACTTGAACTTTTAACTTTGATACGAGGTTCTTCTCTTCCTTTTACTGTATTTTGCAAACTGTGGCTTTTGAATATGCAGCATTAAAGAGACCACAGTGAGATCTGTTCTGCTTGGTAGGCAAGTGAAGTAAGTAGCTGCAGAGCAGGAAACAGACCAGTCTTTGCCTACGATCTCGTGAAACATTCTTGCAGGGGGTCAGGAGACAACGCTCAGTGATGCAGCCTCTTCACTGTGATCGGACCTGCCAC
The DNA here is from genome assembly GCA_013133815.1 of Cromileptes altivelis. Lineage (NCBI taxonomy): Eukaryota > Metazoa > Chordata > Actinopteri > Perciformes > Serranidae > Cromileptes > Cromileptes altivelis. Next base: position 40,669,831 of record CM023145.1, read on the forward strand.
TGATGCTCGAGGTCTTCCTGAAGGATCCTTTCAGTCCTAAGAAGTGCTCCCCTCTGAAGGTGTTGTCATTCCAGACAGCTTTGCTGCTTGCCTTGACTTCAGCTAAGTGTGTGATCTAACTGCCCTCTAGGTGCAGCTTGCTGCTTTGTGGTGACCACAACTGGGCTTCTCTCAGACCAAATCTCTGCTTTGATCCCAAGACCTTAAGGAGTTCAATCAAGTCAAGAGTTATATAGTAAGATATGTTTTGTCCTTACAAACTCTGAAGAGTGGAAAATGTGCGGACTGTTAGGACTTTAGGACATTAGAAAAAAATAAAGATGCTTCATGTCGTTAAAAACTGAAGTGGAGTCCAGGTCTGTTTTCTTATTGATTGATTTGTTGAGAATATCTACAGAAGCAAAAATAAAAGAAGACAAAAGTAAATCAACCTTTTCAACCATTACACTGAGTGCAAGTTGTAGCTGGGGCCGACACAAACCAGTCAATGGCCCAAAAAGGCACAGAGAACCACTCTGTGGTTTGTCAGTTTGCTCCACTGTGCTGCCATTCTTTGTGTTGTATCTTTATTTCGACCACTGAGACACTTCCTGGTACACCTTTTATTGCTATCGGCATTTTATGCCTTTGTCAGAGAGCTGATAACAGAGAGAGACGACAGGAATCAATGAGTCTGGGAAGTGTCAGAGCTCAAACATCTGAGTCACAAACAACATCACTTTTTGTTTTTTAACTGCAGACTAAAGCTCTCCTCGCCACAAGGGAGGTATGCTGGTCAGACCATGCTGGTGACATGAGCTCAACATGCTGTATCAGTCTGGACTTGGTGCTGCCCCAAACACTTTGAATTAGCGGTAGTAACCACCTTGATAAACCCCTTCAGCCAGTCAGCATAACAAAACACCAGAGAATGTCTTGTTCATCGCAGTGGAGTGAGCTGATAAATCAAATATGACAAATCCAGTCAGAAGAACAGCGAAGACTATTCTACTCCTGCAATAACTTCACTTCTCGCTATGTTTACTCTACTTAGTTAGAACTTGCTGCTTTGGGAGGCACCATTACTGTTCTGCAAGCTGCAGCCTGCATTTTACATCATCAACAACAACGTCCCTGATTGGCTGCTTACATTGTCAACTATGGCGCAGACCCCTGATTGGCCACGATTGGATTTTAACTTATGGCAAGAGTCCAGACTGATACAGACCCTGAGACAGAACAGTGAGCTCACGTCATCAGGATGGTCTGAACAGGCTACAAGGGCAGGCTGCCCTCACAAAACTTTCACATGTTTTCCAATGAAAAGCAATGCACCAAAAAAGCTGTGATCACGTGACCGATGCACTGACAGCAGTAAACAAGGAAGCATTCCCGAGTGCTTGTAAGGAGGCAGGTGGGGCAGTTGATGGGTCACAAAACGACAGACTTTCGAGTCAGTTTAAGGGACGTCTTCACCGTGTTTCTTTTCCTAACCACAGTAACTTTACATTAATTGCCTAACTTTACGTTGAGAATGTCATTTGTAGGGTGTGAATTCGTAGGATATCACACAAGCTGTTTTATGACATTACGTTGACAAGTGAGGACCTGGACATGTTGGTTGTCCACCAAATGCTCTCCACTTATTGTCTTTGTTAAGTCCGGTATGTCTCACTCTGCACAGTGAATAAATGTTAGAGTGTTGTCGTCGTCTTTGTTGTGACGTAATGTCACATCTGCTTGACCAACTATTTCAGACAGAACTCTGGCAACCTCTGACAGAAACTGGAACTTGCATTTAATATCACCTAATGAGCAATGTCCGCGTTTAGTCCCAGGTTGTGGTCCTGCTCAGGCATGCAGAGACAACGTGATGATGGCTACATGTCACGTTATGGTTAGTTAGGTTCCTGCAGTGGACCACAGGGCTGCAAGGGAGACCAGGTATTTGTTGTCTGGCTGGCTCAGCTGTGGATCTCCTGCCTCAGGATCTCAGGCAGAGTCAGTGTCCTCTTTACATAACAATCCTTCCTCTCATCTCATGGCTCTCTCCCAAATGATTAGAATTTGTCTTTTAGCTCATTATATCTACAAGAAATTTCACTTTGTTTTTGAATCCTCCATTACTGTTTTACTGTAAAACTCAATCTGTTTCAGATGTTGCTCACTGAGCTACATAACATCACAATCATGACAGAGACTTGTGTGTTTAATGGGATTTACATTTCTTTTGTCATGGAGGACTCCAGCCATGAAACTTTGCAGCCCGAGGATGAGGTGGCAGCCTACATGGAGTTGGGATCCTTTGGAGGTTTGATGGTGGTGGAAGGAGCATGCTAACATGTTTCCTAACCTGGCAGTGATTGAATGTTTTCACCATCCAGTCAAAGAGACGTCCAATTCAAGAACAGAGAACCAGCTTCATGTGAGGGACTGGAGCCTGGGGGGGGTTTGATCACGGGGGCAGCTTTGACTGAGACATGATGATGGGTACTTTATGGACACCCAAACATGGACATGTGCAGGACTCTGATTCAGTGTCTTGTTCGAGGACACGTGGTTAAGAGGAGCTCTGGCATCAAACCACCACCTCTACAATTAATGGCCATCCCACTCTGCCAACTGAGCCCTAAATGCTGTCAGTATTAAGACTATATAAAATGCATCATTGACTTCAGTGATGAGATGTGTGGTCAGCCCATCACACTGTCAGAATCAGAGCCAGAGAGAGTGTGACTGGTGATCAGTGTGCTCTGTTCAGACACATTCAGATCTGAGGATGAAAGTGAGACCCAGCAACCTGTTTTTTTTTCCCTCCTCCTTGGATGATGCCTGCGCCTCACACAGCCAGTATCACTTCACCGCACTTTGATCAATAAGAGGCCATTCCTGCATCTCAAGTGCTCCCCTGCTCACTCAGACAGAACTTCCAGACAACAGGGCCGGCAGATAACACACTCGCAGCGTTAATAAAAGTCTACCCTCTGTGTTTTAATGGAGTTTTAGTGTCAGCAGCAGCATACAGAACAGGATCCTGGAAGCACTACCCAGGAAGCACCTGTGCAGCAAAACACTCCTCCAACATAAATGACAGCCACATTCAGGTCAGGTCAAGTAAAGGTTTCACACACAGAAATAAAGGGAACATCTTCCAATGTAAGAATATCAAATATTCACCTCTGCTGCTTTGCTACCAGCCTCATATATCTGCTTTATTAAAGGAGAAATGCCTCCAGATCTTTGAAGGATGGATGAAGTGCATCTGACTAAAGCTTAGTTCTGTTGAGACAACCCGGTCTCACTCTGAAGTCGTTAAACACCGGCTCTTGGTCGGTGGCTTCTGGCGTCAGACACTGACGGAAAGAGCCATCCTGTCACATCAGCATGCTGGTGGAAGTTATTCCTCTGATCAACATAGAGCCTACGCCGTACCCTACACCGTAGCCTGACGTGCACCTGAATGCTGCGAGTTATAGTGAAGCTGACTTGTGTACTTGTGTTTGAAACTGTCTCTATTAAGCCATGTTTAATGTGTGTTTACTGTGTGTTTAATGGGTTAGACAGATGAGGTCACATACACTTGACATTTGATCACCAAAATCCAATCAGTTTGTCATTGGGTCCAAGTCAACATTCGTGCCAAATTTCAGAAGTAATTCCCTCAAAGCATTCTTGAGATATTACGTTTGCAAAAATGAGACAGATGAGGTCACACTGACCTTGACCTTTGACCACCAACAACTAATCAGCATTGTTGAGTCCAAGTGGGCATTTGTGCCAAATTTGAAGAATGTCTGTACGAACAGACAACACGAAAAACCAGCCATGTGTGTTGCTGGCACAGAGACATAGAAACAAAGTATATCAGTATCTTTACTCTCACATACAAAGTTCAACAGCATTATACATTTTCTGAAGTTCAGTTTGGGCTTTTGGTTTTGGCGCCACCCAATCTGCCCCGCTATAAAAACAAGCTGAGGCACCACTGTGTGAAACAACAGCCAACTGCTGCTTTGGCATCACCGAAACACTTGATAGCAGGTGTGTGGCTGCAGAGGAAACTGAGGATGATCCTAAGGAAACACACTGATGCTGCTTTAAAGACGTTTTTATGCTGCTGTAGCAAAAATATAAAAACTGCATTAGTGCATTTATGATGAACTCCCATGAGCCTGTGCAGCTGCAGATGTTTCTGTTGAGCACTACTGATGAGCTACATGACAAGATCACGCCTGTCTTACCAGGTTGGAGGCGCCGCGCACCGTCTCTGGGTTGAGCATGACGATCTCAGTGGTCACATGACCTTCCACGGCCTCCGTCATCTGCTCCACGGTGCAGTTAATAGACGGGTCCTTGATCTTAAACCAGTTATCTGCATACCAGCCGATGAGGAACCACACGTACTTCTTCCCGTACAGCTTCTCCTTGTACACCTGCAGGAGGACGACAGAGCGGTGAGAGGACGGAGGAGGATGTGACACGTACAGACAGGAAGCACGTTTACAAAAGAAGTCAACAGGAAACACGCCACAGCTTCAACTCTGGATAATAAATCACATTCTGGAAACACTGAGCTGCTCTTCAGTTTGTGTCACAGTGACGTGATGTTTGATGAACCGTCTGATGGACAATCGAACATCTGTCACATCCTCTGAAATGATGAGTCACAGCATCTGTGTGTCCATGATGGGACGGTCATAACTTTTATAAAATTTGATCTGACTGACAGAAAGAAAATATTTAAAAAGTGATGAAGTCTGATTTTGTTTTGATCGAGCACAGTCGCACATTTGGTGCCCAGGCCGTCACTGTGACATGAGATGACACAAAACTTTGAAACTGGAACTGAACGTGAACTTTTTTTAAGCGTCTTAAATTCAGGCACTTTGTTATGTGTTTCTGATATTTTAAATTCACGTGAGCCGAGTGTGTCACAGATGAACGTGTGTGTGTGTGAACAGGAGAGCACGTTACCTCACAGAAGACTTTCCTGGCCTCCGTCTCATAAAACAGGCCGACGATGATTCTGGCGTCTTGGCGCTTGGAGGAAGAAAAAGAAGAAGGATGATGTCACACACAGGGTGGAGATGAAAAGTTAAAGTCCCCGCAGTGTGGACAGAAACCAGGAGCTGACCCTCGTCTCCTGCACCACCCAGCAGCTCCTGCATCACACTTCCTCTGCAGCAGGTTACAGTCATGCTGTTACCATGGTTTCTGGCCAATTAATCTTGCACACCAAAACTAGGCCGGCATGCTGAGCAAGGTCACTGTAAAGTGTGTGTGTGTGTGTGTGTGTGTGTGTGTGCCAGGAAGAGAGTGATTCAGACTGACACAGGTGGAGGAAGGAGACAATGAAGGAAAGGATGGATAGAGGAAAGACAGAGGCTCAGTGGCTCCTTCCATTAAAACCTTTGTGCAGACTCCAAATCAGACTCATTAAAAAAATAAAATAAAATAAAAAGAATCCGACACACTCAGGTTTCAGTTCGGCTCCGTGTGTCGCTGCTTGCGGCTGAAAAACAGAACCATGCTTTAACTTTTTCCTCTGTGGTGATACAGTCAGCCCAAAGGTCACCTAATGATCAAAAATAATTAAAAAACAAATCTGCCTGGAGCTGCAGAACCTATCTGAGCCTCATAATAACACTGTGTATTCAGTCTGAGTTAGCCTACTGACATTAGAAATTGGTCTAAATGAGCATTCAACATACATTTTACCACAAGATGGCTCCTCTGCAGGGGGCTAGTTATGATTTGTTTGTTCTGGTGAAAGCAAACACATCCGTCCACTCACTGTTAAATTCTATATTTCCCTCTGAGACTTTTACTTTTTACTTTACCTTAACCTCGCTAGAGAGGCTGAAGACGAGCCATCGCTGTTCAGGTTTGGAAAAGGCACCAGGCTGAAGACGTGTGACACATTTTAGTCAATTAAATGTTTAAACTTTGTTTTTAAATTCAGTGCAGAAGCTGCTCATGTTTACAGTCAGAGAACGTGGGAATTTCTTTAAGCTGACAACAATTATAAATAAAGAAAATGTCATTATTCTTTTTCTTAAGATTATTTTTGGCTTTTTGCCTTTATAGGATAGGACAGTCTAACTCCCCTTCAACAGTAATGAGCTGGTTTGGTTTGGCTCAGGCCATCAGCCCAGCACAGCAGGGATTTGCATTTCCATGACAACAGTGCTACCTGCTTGAAGGTGTGTCTTAAGGTGCGGACACACCAAACCGACATCAAAGAACTAGCGGCGACGAAAGCCAACTTTTGCGTCGTCTACATCGCCTCACGTCGCCTCACGTCGCCCTGTGTCAGTTGCAACACACTACACGGACTACATCCGACGGCCAAGTAGCACGTACATTCTGCTTGGAAGGACCTGTGTTACCAAGGAAACACCCCTGACTCTGAGAAGCACCCAGAGTCAAAGGCTTCAGAGAGAGTGGGTGAGCGCACATGGTGCTGAGGATGCTTCATCAAAGAGTAAGATACAACACATACTGAGACCAGTATGTGTTGTGAATGGATCGCTTTGGAGATGAACATATTCTGGTGATGATTAATGGTGCTGTATCTGAGAGCTCTTCAATACTGGCTTCAGTTTGGGCCACTGGGCAGCTGGAACCACAGAGATGCAGCTGAATCACTTCTCATTCTGGGCAGGACTCTGCTTCTGTAATCTCTGGGCTATTGTTGCCAAGTATCCAGTAGCTCTCTGTGGTGACCGGTCCAGACAAGGCCGACTGATTGGCATTCAGCTGCCTGCTATGTGTAAGAAGAATAAAGGGATCTGGTACCTTGAGGTTTTTAACAGCCACAGCAGGGTCGGTGAGGAAGCTCTGACGAACGCTGATTTCAATCCCTGCCTCCTTCACCCTCTCTTCCAGATCATCCAGAGTCTGTCAAACACAGAGAGACATGCACACAATAATGAGCGTGCAGAAGATGACAGGACGAGAAAGATGGCAACCAAAATAGGCGTGGGAGAGATAATGGAACGGTAGGTTGCAAAAAGAAATTTGAAGAACAGTAAACAGCAATTGAAGTCGGAGCAAAGTAGTGAGGGGGAAGATGAGTTGGTGGTTTAGAAAGATGATGGCGGGAGCGTGGGTGATGATACCAACAGATAAAACAGCAGGTGACAAGAGAGAGGCAGAGAGAAACCAATCAGGGGAGGGGAGACAAGAGAGGAGATGGGGGAGGAGGAGGGGAAAGAGATAGGAAATGAGAAAAATGAATGAATACTTCTGGAACACAATCTTAAAGAACAAAGTGTTCCAATCATGTTTGTAACTTAACACAAGATAGTCTGCTGAAACTTTAAAATACAGAGTGCCTCTCTGAACAGAGCATCGTACACACCGCTTCAACATGCACAGAAATCCTTGACATGCTTGACATGACAGGCTGTGATTGGACAATCGCTGTTAAAGCTCGGAAAAAAATTTGTAAATTGGGATACTGCACCACAATCTGTAAAGTACCCTCCAACGAGTGGTATCTTATAATTCTCTACGACTCACTGATGTAAAGACTTCTGTCGTCTGCTGAATGGTGGCAATCTTGGTCCATTTCCACTTCTGGAAGAGCTGCACTCGAGTGGGGTTGTGCAGCGTGGCAGACGGATGAGTGCGAAAGAAGGTGGGAAAACGCTGGCGGTTGGACAGAGCCGGAGAGCTGGAGCCGTACGACAGCTGAGACACAGGGTGACAGAAACAACCACATTAGAGCTTGTGTTACCCGCACGACATCAACTGCTGCGAAATGATGATAAAAAAAAGAACATAAATTAAAAAGGAACAGCTAATGTTGGACACAACAATATGTCAGATTTCAAAAAATATAATTAGTGCCACACAGTTGTACACCTCCGTGCACCAGTCAAGTTGCACTTACAGATTACATTCATGTCCGTGAAGACAAGGATGCATTAAACACATCTTTAACCTGGCAGCACAATCAGTTGACTTGTTGGAGGTCATGGTAATCAGAAGTGCTGTACCATTGACAACTGGAGATGCTTGAGTTTCTTAAAGACGTTTCGCCTCTCATCCAAGAGGCTTCTTCAGTTCTAAATGACTTGTGTGGAGTCGCAGGCATTAAACTGTGTGGGTGTGAACCCTTACAGTTTCGTTAAGGTCACATGTGAGTCGTTGACCCACCTGACCATCATGTGTGTCGTTAGGGTCAGATAGGACCAGGTGTGAATGGGTGTTAAGTCGTCTAGGGAGGGATCCCAAGACTGCATTATTGGTGGGGGATAAGTGGTGTCGTAGGCCACCTCCTCTGTTTAACGATGGGTGACACCAATTCAGTATCTGGCCACATGTCTCCCCTTGTGTTCCTGAAATATGTTGTAAAACATGATGATGTCACAGTGAAGCTGGCCTGGCTGTGAGTAATCAGGAACAGGTGAACTGAGTTGCCTTGATGGGGTGGACGTGTGTCTCCATAATAATGTTGATGAAATTTGGTGTGCCACAAGGCTCAATTCTTGGTCCAGTCCCATTCTCTGATGACACAGTTGTATATCTCTTTTAATCACAGGAAATCTTTGAAGTTAGACTTAACAGGAATTTCTATCACTCATACATAACGACATATTGCATTCATCGGGTTAGGCGCTGTAACAGTTACTGAGGTTGGATTGATTTCTCGATCTTTGTGTTCATTTCATATCTTTTCTGTGTAGAGTGTGTCTTGAATTAGCCTGATGACACTGACTATGTGCTGGTTTTCATGCTTTGTTAGACAGCCTGGATCCAGATCACAGTAAATCAAATTTACTGTGTTATTCGTGATGTCCCTGCAGATTGCCTGCAGTCTTAGGTGCTGCTGTATGAGGTGGACAATGACAGAGATATGTGGGTCACAGTTTTACTGTTGGAACCGGAGGAAAAGCTCTTACAAAAATAGCAGTGCATATTAAAAATGAAGGAACATGTCTGAAACTTCTTTCAGTGTGAAAGCACTTTACTTTCAGTCCCTGAAGAGCAGAATGGCATTAATACTGTACTTTGCTCTGAGCTCAGAGATGTTGCTGTGTCAGGATCATGACCTCTTGACATACACACTCATCTGTGTCGTACGCTCTGCAGATTACAAAGCCCCTCGAGGCAAATCTGTGATACTGGGATATGTACAGTAAATAAACCTGACTTGACTTGACTGACCTGACTGTTGGATGCTGCATTGTAGAAGTCTAGAAGCCATTTGTATCAAACTTCTTATTTTCATATATTTTATATATAGCAGAGTCAGGCTGTGTTGATTTTGGACAAAAACACTGATTAAACACATGGAGTCCTGCGTTACCCCCAGTAAGATTGAACGTATGGTCACGTATAAGTGATTGAATGAATCAGTATCACAACTGTAACCAAGAGATCCATGTTTGCGTCTCTAATCTGACTGTGACTTCCCTCAGCTGGCTGTCTGCAGCGGAACAGTTCTGGCTCTTTCTGGTGTTCAGTGTCCTCCTGTAGTGTGATTTCTGTTCTTTGTTTTCACCTAAGTGCTCTCTGTGGTGTTTACACACAGCAGTACCCACAGATCCCTCATCAACTAAACACTGTGGGCAGCTCTTTTCTCCCCTCTGAACCACAATGTGAGTGTATCACTTTCCTTACACCAGAGGACTCTGTCCTAGAAGGACCCACCCTGCAGCGCCAACACTTTGACTCACTGTTGTGTTGTGTTGCAGTAAATGCTTAGTGAAGTAATCAAACTTACACACAGAAAAGTTCTTACGTACCACTATGAGGTTCCACATCCGAGCAGCCTCAGCCACCAGGGTAGACACGGAGCTGCAGCCAGGCATCAGCACGATCTTAATGGGCTCCGTGTACAGGAGGTCGTACAGCAGCTTGGTGGCCTCACCTGGATCACACTGTGGACACACAGACAGAGGGACAGCCAGTAAGTAGGTAGGTCAGTAGGTAGGTCGGCAAGACGGTAGGTAGGCAGGAAGGTAGATAGGCAGGAAGGTAGGTCAGTCATTAGATAGGCAGGTCGGTAGGTAGGCAGAAAGTTAGGCAGGTAGATAGGCAGGAAGGTAGGTCGGCAGAAAGGTAGATAGGCAGGAAGGTAGGTAGGTAGGAAGGTAGGTAGGCAGGAAGGTAGATAGGCAGGAAGGTAGGTAGGCAGGAAGGTAGATCGTATGTAGGTCAGTAGATAGGCAGGTCGGTAGGTAGGTCGGCAGGACGGTAGGCAGGCAGGAAGGTAGGTCAGTAGATAGGCAGGTTGGTAGGTAAGTCGGCCGGAAGGTAGGTTGGTCATTAGATAGGCAGGTCGGTAGGTAGGTAGGCAGAAAGTTAGGCAGAAAGGTAGGTCAGTAGGTCAGCAGGTCAGCAGGAAGGTAGATAGGCAGGAAGGTAGGTAGGTAGATATGTAGGCAGGAAGGTAGGTCGGTCAGTAGAAAGGCAGAAAGGTAGGTAGGTCAGTAGGTCGGCAGGAAGATAGGTAGGCAGAAAGGTAGGTAGAAAGTAGGTGGGCAGGAAGGTAGATAGGCAGGAAGATAAGTAGGCAGAAAGGTAGGCAGGTAGGTTGGCAGGAAGGTAGGTAGGCAGGAAGGTAGGTCGGTAGGTAGGTCAGTAGATAGGCAGGTCGGTAGGTAGGCGGGAAGATAGGTAGACAGAAAGGTAGGTAGGTAGGCAGGAAGGTAGACAGGCAGGAAGGTAGGTAGAAGGTAGGTGGGCTGGTAGGTCAGTAGATAGGCAGGTTGGTAGGTAAGTCGGCCGGAAGGTAGGTTGGTCATTAGATAGGCAGGTCGGTAGGTAGGCAGAAAGGTAGGTAGAAGGTAGAAGGTAGATGGGCAGGAAGGTAGGCAGGCAGGAAGGCAGGTCGGTAGGTAGGCGGGAAGATAGGTAGGCAGAAAGGTAGGCAGGTAGGTGGGCAGGAAGGTAGATAGGCAGGTAGATAGGCAGGAAGGTAGGCAGGTAGGTAGGTTGTAGGTAGGTGGGCAGGAAGGTAGATAGGCAGGAAGGTAAGCAGGTAGGTAGGCAGAAAGGTCGGTAGGTAGATAGACAGGAAGGTAGGTCGTAGGTAGGTCAGTAGATAGGCAGAACGGTAGGTAGGCAGGAAGATAGGTAGACAGGTAGGTGAGTAGATAGGCAAGTTTGTAGGTAGATCGGCAGGGCGGTAGGCAGATCGATAGGTCGGTTGGTCAGCAGGTAGGCAGGTAGACAGATAGATAGATAGATAGATAGATAGATAGATAGATAGATGGATAGATGGATAGATAGATAGATAGATAGATAGATAGATAGATAGATAGATGGGAGGAGGTTAAATAAAATGCAAACTTGACACTTCAGTAAGTAAACAGCTGTGTGTAATTTGAGACAACACTACCCTGCTGAAACTAGAAGCTATGCCTTGAATGGCGTGCACAGAAACAAAAACACTAGGGGTCACTGAAGTCGGTACATACGTGTGTTCAATGCTCTGCAGACTCTCTGTTAGGAGCTTAAAATCTATTGGACTGGCTGCTGTGGTTTGTTGCTACAATTGGAGTCTAATGTTCTATCTGTTAGATACAGTCTGTAGTGCATATACACTATATGGACAAAAGTATTTGGCCACACCTGTTAATGGTTGAATTCAGGTGTTTCACTCAGACCTGTTGCCACAGGTGAATAAAATCAAGCACCTAGTCATGCAGTCTCAAACATTTGTGATACACAATGGGTCGTTCTGAAGAGCTCAGTGACTTCAGGCGTGGTACTGTGATCGGACGCCACCTTTGAAACAAGACAGTTTGTGATACTTCATCCCTGCTGGATATTCCACGCAGAGTGGAAGCGTTTAGGAACAACATCAACTCAGCCGCCAAGGGAGGGACCACGTAAAATCACAGAGCCGGATCAACCAATGCCAAGGTGCATGGTGCATAAAAGTCACCAACGCTCTGTTGATTCCACAGCTGAAGAGTTCTGAGCTTCCACTGGCGTTAATGTGAGCACGACATATTGTGGCGCGAGGTGTCCATGGCCAAGTCTTGGGTTTGGGAGATGCCGGGAGAACGTTACCTGCCTGACTGCTTTGTGCCAACTGTGGAGTTTGGTGGAGGAGGGATGATGGTACGGGGCTGTACAGGGTTTGGTCTCGGCCCATCATCTCCAGTGAAGAAACATTTTGGACAATGCTCTGCTTCCAACTTCGTGGCAACAGTTTTGGGACGCCCCTTTTTTTCCCCAACATGACTGTGCCCCAATGCACAAAGCCAGGACATAAAGACATGGAGCCCTGACCTCAGCCCCACTGAGCACCTTTGGGATGAACTGGAACGGAGATTATTGCAAGCCACACCTTCAGCTGACCTCATCAGAGCTCTACAGAATGAATGGGCACAAATTCCAACAGAAACACTCTGAAATCTTATGGAAAACCTTCCAAGAAGAGCTGAAGCTGTTACAAAAGGGACCAACTCCATATTCAAGTCCATGTATCTGAGTACAATGTCATCACAGTCCCTGTTGGTGTGATGTGTCTGAGTACTGAGTCCGTGTCGTGTATGTTTTGTATTCATTGTTGTGTTTGAGACATAAAACAGATGAATGTGTAGAGACTGACTGCAGGACGGGAGAACACATAACACATAATCAGTATGTATTATAAAACACACTGTTCCCTGTGCTCCTGTATTCAGTGCACACGCTACATGTAAAGATACACAGAGCTGCAGCACAGCCCGCTGCCTGGGGGCGAGGTGAGGCACGTTCCAAGGTCACCTCTACCAGTCTGGAGACGGCGTCTCTCTGTGTAATGCTGGGAGAAAACATTTACCCACCAGTCAAGCCCCATTATGCTGATCCACACTACAGCGTTGCTCGCCTTCCATCTACAGCCTATAGTCAATGGAAGATCAATAAGCTATTTAAATGATAATGGTGACGCCGTGGTGACCATTAATCATTCACCGGTCATGTTTGGACGACGGATGGTGATTTGATTTTGTTTTTTGTCACCATGTCTTTAACATTTGTCACTGAGTCCACATAGACGTGTTTCAGAGCAAAGAATGAAACAGGAAATTCTTCAGTTTTCTCTGGTTTTTAAAAAGGAAACAAAGGTTTGACACGTGTGTCTGATCAAAGTGAAGACCAACACACTGCTTTACCTCACTCACTGTTACATCATGATGCAGATACAGGATGAGTCAAATATGATGCACCAAACATGGATTTAAACGGTTCTGTGAAACGACACGCTGATTTAATTCTACATTACACACATATCTGAGATAAACGTTTTGTGTTCGGTTGCTCATGGCTACAAGAACGTCATTGTTTTTTTTCCCTGATTCTATTTCCTGTTTCAGGGTTTTCTTTCACTGATACCCTCGATGTTTCTCAACAGAGACGATGTGACGATACTACGCTGTTTATGTGGTCCATATATCTGCACATTTATACGCTTCATATGTTCAGTGTTTCTGAAGTGATGCAGTAGGTGAGTTGACCAACAAACAAACCTGCTGTCTGCGTGTGTCATTTCTATTTCCAGCTGCTTTATAGGCACTAAATGTGGGTGTGCTTCAGTGACCTGTGACCCCAAACATGGGTTCCAACATGGGGACTGTTTTCCTGGACCTTTTCAGCCCCCAAATACAGGTATATTTTAAGGGGTGCAGAGCTGTGTTTCCTGCAGTTCTAGCCCCTAAACACAGGGGTTTTTTAGAGATCCATCACTGTGATTGCTGCGGATTTTTACCCCCCAGATGTGGGTGTTTTTAGGGACCCGACACTGTATCTCCTGCAGTGTTATGGCCCCGAAATGTAGGTGTTTTTTTAGACACCCATCGCTGTGCCCCTGAGTGGGTTTTTAATGACCTGCCACTGTTTTTTCTGGGGCTTATTAGCCCCATAATACAGGTGTTTTTTAGGGACTCATCACTGTTATTCCTGCAGCTTTGTAGCCCCCAGATGTGGGTGTTTTTTAAGGAAACCATAGCTGCCTTTCCTGTGGCTTTTTATCCCCTAAACGTGGTGGATTTTTAGGGACCCATCCATAATATTGCTGTCACTTTCAACCCTCAAATGTGGGTGTTGTTTTAGAACAGTTTTTTTTTTTTTTTAAGATATTTTTTGGGACTTTTGAGCCTTTAATGGATAGGACAGACAAGCATGAAAGGGGGAGAGAGAGGGAGTGACATGCAGCAAAGGGCCACAGGCTGGAGTCGAATCCGGGCCGTTGCGGCAGCAGCCCTGTACGTGGGGTGCCTGCTCTATCCACTAATCCACCAGCGCCCCTTTCCTGAAGTTTTTAACCCCTGAGACATCAGTGTTTTTAGGGATCTGCCACTGTTTTTTTCTTGCAGCTGTATAGCCCCTAAATGTAGGTGTTTCTCAGGGACCCATTGCTTTGATTCCCGCAGCTTTTCATTTTTCCCATAGCTTTTTAAAAAATAATTTACAAATCTAACTTCTTCTTGCAGTTTAAGTAACATTTCTTGCTCGTTGCCTTTTTCCCATGTTTTCAAAAGATATCAAATCCTTTTGCTGAGGATTGAAAGGTTTAAATACTTGTGAAGGGCGTCTGAACGCAGCGGAATAAAGTGATGTCGCTCCAGGTTTCAAAGGGTCAGTGATTATAAAAGATTTTCTCTCATATGACGAGTGCGGGTCACCTGATGGGGAGCAGATGCAGCAGGGCACCAACACTTTTGAAATGGCACGGCGCTGCCTTCTGAATGAACCTCAGAGATTCAATCATAATTACAGCAACAGCAAAGTTAAAAGTAATTTCACAGGGTAGCAAAAGGAAGTGGCTTTAACAGCCTCGGATTAAAAAACCCTTCAATTCAAAGTAATGAAGCCGTTAAAAAAACGGCCCACCAATGTTTTCATATTCAGTTGTCTGGATTGAGTGTAAAATCAATCATAAGGAGATATTTTTAATCAAGTAATGAGGCACTCCATCTAAATTTCATTTGTGGGGTAAATTAAAGTTTTGAAAAATGGGAAGAAAATGCTGCTTCATTAAACGACTCTGTGTTTGGAACAGCTGCGTCAGGGGGTCGTGATGAAGGTCAGAAACCATTTGAGTTACAATCATAAACATCTGAAACGGGCTCTGTGTAATTTCGTGCTCTGGTGTTTGCCGACATCAATATCTGACAGGGTTTAAACTTGGACCCAAGCTGTTTCCTAGCAACCGACGGTCCACATCCTGTCTGTGATGGTAAAATCCATCGCAGTGGAGTTAAGGAAGGCTGCCGAGGTGTGAGCTGGATTTCCTCTCCTCACCTAATGACACTGAGTCAAGAGGCTCAGTAACAAGCTGCACAGAGGAAGCTGCCCACTTCAGTCCTGAATCAAACAGATTGGTTTGTAAAGCGGGCCCAGCGCAATCCACAGCCGCATTCCTCGCAGCTGACTCATTGATTAACCCTGCCACTCAGGGGAAATCACCAACACATTCAAATGGGACACTGTAGCTGCAGTATCTGCCCCCCCCCCCCCCCCCCCCCCCCCCCCCCCCCCCCCCCCCCCCCCCAAATCCCCTTCCATCCTCATCCCACTGTGAACCTTTGGGACCTGCCGTCGATTTCCAGCTCCGCAGGGCCAAGAAACACATTCAATCATCCTAAATCATTGCCGCAGCTCCGGAGGAAGCCTGAGAAATGTTCTGCTCTGTTCTCTAACTGATGACGCAGTTGCTTTTTTTCTTGGTTTGTTTTTGGCCTCTCGGGCGCCGCAGCTTGTGGTGCTGGACGGTGGTCAGCTGGAGATCCATCAGAACATGTTCAGTGTGATGTGCAGCTGGCCTGGCAGAGCGGCGGAGTGGTGTTGAGGTCTGTGATCGATGGGCGCTCCGGCCCGCACTTCTTACGTTTGGCTAACTGCGCTCAATATGGCTTTCTCACACAGACGCGCTTAAATCATCCGGCCATCTGCTCCTGTTTGTGCAGTGATACGAGGTGCATGATCTCGCCTCTTCCGTGGAGCCAAATCTGTGTTTGTTTGAACTGCGGTTGTCTTGGTAACTGTTGTCATGCCCCCCACCTCCCACCCCACCCCAACACACACACACACACACACACACACATACACTCCACCATTCACTACAGCCTTTTGAGGTAAGGATCCAATGTAGGGCAGTTCAAACCAATCAGAGTGTTGCTTTTAAAAAACACCAGCTTGTCACAGTGTGTTTAACTGTTTAAATATGTGTGTGTGTATTTGTTCATGATACATAGTGAGGACTAACATATTTCAATGACAGAGCGAGGACATTTTTGAAAAGTGAGAACATTTTGGCCTGTTTGAGGGCTGAGAGGGTTGTGGTTCGGCATTATGTTGTGATGGTTAAGGTTAGGGACTGTTCTTTATTTATCAGAGGGGGAGGTGGCTGAGGTGTGACCCTCTCTGAATCTACAAATATTTTGTCCTTGTGCCTCCCAGAGTGACTGGTGGAAAATCCATGACCCTCCCTCCACCGTAAATGAGTTATTAGATTTTAAAAACTAAACTAAAATTATGTATACATTGTCACATGCTCAAATTCAATGAACTTGTAGATTTCAAAATATCACTGTTGATGTTCAAGGCATATAATAATCTGCTGCCACACTGTATCTAGAACTTGTTTCACAAAAGACAAAGTGTGCATGAACTGAGAGGAAGCTGTATGTTCACAAAAACAAAGAACAGAAGGAATGTCAAACAAAGATGTGTTTCAGTTTATGGGGTTAATCTGTGGAATGCCTTGGAAATGGAAATGTTTGCTCATCAAATATAAATATAATGCATGAGTGTATTTGTAAGTGTCTGAGTTTGAATTGATATTAGGGCCATGTAAAAGTATATTTAATGTTTTCTTTTTTGGCTCAACTGCTCTGTATACAGTTATGTAGGAGCTGACAGAAACTGATTATAAAAGAGTAGGCATAATAAGCTAAGCTTCAGCCTACACCTTTTCGGTCTCGTTTTGTTTGTTTGTTTGTATTTTGGTGTAATGCTATATTAGCACTGACTTCAGGTTTATTTATTGTTTTCTTTTCTTCTCTGTTGTATTTGAGTCCATATTTTGAAAATGACCGAAATAAAAAAAAAAAAAAAAAAAAAAAAAATATGTTTGAAAGTTAAAAGCTAAACACGAAATCCTGGGAGTTAAAAGAAAAAAAAGCCTTGGTTTTTCATTCTCATGTGTGAATGGTTGGTTTGGTCCACATTTGAAAGGAGATGTAGTATAAAGTGATTTTGATGAAATATCACTAACTTGAGATGAGACTTGGTTATTTAATTATTACATAATTTCCAAAAATGTATCTGGAAAATTTCCCAAATTTGGAAAATCACCAAAAATTGAAAGGCATGTTTGCTTGAAAGACAAAAGATAATTATCCTCAAGAAGAGTTGCCTAAAGTTGTAAAATCACCCAAATTGAAAAAAAATTCAAAACATTTATCTCCAAAAATTATTGTCCAAGTTTGATAAATCACCAACATCAGTTGTCTTTGAAAATAGTGAAAATTTACTTATAAAAATGATTCCCAAAATTTGGGAAATTGACAGAATTTTAAAGGCATGTTTTCTTTACAAATAGCCAAAATTTATTTTCAAATATTATCGCCAAATTTTAAAAAATTCCAATAGTTTCTTTAAAAATCTCCAAAATTTATTGCCAAATTAGGAAAAAAGAAGAAAAAAGATTCTAAAATAGAAAATCTCAAATCGATTGGATGATAGAAATGTTTCTGCTCACGGCGCCACCTCTCACAGATGTTTACAGATATTTACAGATGTTTACAGATAGAAACCCAGGGCAGAGTTCAACACTATTAATAACCCGTCAACATCTGTTAGACAAATTACAGGTGAGGAGTAAGAAACATTTTTACTGACCGGTCAAACAGAATGATGCTGGAGAAAACAACACCATGTGATCCTGACATGTGTTATTATTTCTGATCATGTGACCAACACAAACGCTCAATCATGTCAAACACTGTGAGAAAACATGTCATTTGACATTACAGTAAATCAGTATCACAAACGGCGCTGCAACGGCAGCCAGTTAGAGCTCATACACTGTATAGATGTCCATCACGTCCCTGTTGGCGACATTCAGCTCGTGACAGCTGCTCCCGTTTGCTGATGCAGTTTGTTTGTCATACAGTATGTTGTCATGACTCACGTCTCATGTTCCTTTGAAAGCTCACGTCATCAAAGAACCGACTGCGGAGCTTGTATCTCTGGTAAGTTCAGTGACTCATACAGGTCTAGTGTTGTGCTCAGTCCAGGAAGACTTATGTGACCTGATCTACATGAAATTCACTTGGTGCGGTCTGCACCTGGCCTCATTCAAAAGTCCTCAAATACTCTGTCACTAGGTTAGTTTGTAACACGGCTGGATGAAACCTTCACGGTGTCATGATGTGCAGCTGGTCGGGCAGATGGAACCTGTTGCTGCAGTATGACACGCTGATGTGCACCGTCAGTTCATAACGAAGCCAAATGGCACAGATTGTAGTAGTATGATATGCCTGACCATGTTTTTTTTCTTGCCTAAACCTGATCACGTGTTTTTGTTGCCTAAACCTGATCACATGTTTTTGTTGCCTAAATCTGATCATGTGTTTTTGTTGCCTAAACCTGACAATGTGGTTTCGTTGCCAAAACCTGATCACATGTTTTTGTTGCCTAAATCTGACCATGTGTTTTTGTTGCCTAAATCTGATCATGTGTTTTTGTTGCCTAAATCTGACCATGTGTTTTTGTTGCCTAAATCTGATCATGTGTTTTTGTTGCCTAAATCTGACCATGTGTTTTTGTTGCCTAAATCTGATCATGTGTTTTTGTTGCCTAAATCTGACCATGTGTTTTTGTTGCCTAAATCTGACCAAGTGTTTTTGTTGCCTAAATCTGACCAAGTGTTTTTGTTGCCTAAATCTGACCATGTGTTTTTGTTGCCTAAATCTGACCATGTCTTTTTGTTGCCTAAATCTGACCATGTGTTTTTGTTGCCTAAATCTGATCATGTGTTTTTGTTGCCTAAATCTGACCATGTGTTTTTGTTGCCTAAATCTGATCATGTGTTTTTGTTGCCTAAATCTGACCAAGTGTTTTTGTTGCCTAAATCTGACCATGTGTTTTTGTTGCCTAAACCTGACCATGTCTTTTTGTTGCCTAAACCTGACCATGTCTTTTTGTTGCCTAAACCTGACCATGTCTTTTTGTTGCCTAACCCTGACCATGTGTTTTTGTTGCCTAAATCTGACCATGTCTTTTTGTTGCCTAAACCTGACCATGTGTTTTTGTTGCCTAAACCTGACCATGTCTTTTTGTTGCCTAAATCTGACCATGTCTTTTTGTTGTCTAAACGCAGCCATGTGTTTTGGGCTCAGGGATGTATTTGAGACATCAAACATGCCTTGATACCATTTGTTTTGCTTTTTCAAAGTACGACTTGCAATGCTGAGCCCACCACTACAGGTGAAGGGGTTTATATCCAGTTCATCCCAGGTTGCGTCACTCTGGAACTTAAATGCACCTGCAGTGTATCTCCATTCAAAGCAATGAATATGAGGACACAAAAAACACGGCATGCGTGCGGCCTCTTATGGGGACTCCTTCCTTCATTGGTCACCTGACTGCAGCCTTCCGAAGTACGTGGGTTATACACACATACTGGTGCATTAACTTTCTGCAGGGTTGCATATGAACAATGTAGAAGAAGAACAGCCTGAATACTTTAAAGACTTTATACAATCAGAAGTCTTTACTCTGTTCCTCTGGGCTCTTTTATAGTCCACTACTTGTTTATGTGTTTCTTTTTTTCCACCTTCCTGTATTTTATGTATTTAGTTGTGAGTTATTAATACTGTGAGGTGTGATCTGGCATCAGAGGCAGCGTGATTTGTTCTGTGTTTGGAGGTCAGAGCTGGACGTGGACACAGCTGAAGCAGAGGAAAAGGTAAACTCTGTGTTCAGTGTCTGATCGTGCTCTTTGTGTTCATGGGAATAAACAAATACATGACAATAATAAAAGAGGCGGCTCAGTGTCACCTGACCTGCTGAAACATTTCCTGCAGAAGCTGCAGAGTCTAATAATCTAAAGCTACTTTAACATTTGTTCACTTGTTGCTTCTTCACATCTTTATCTCCTTACTCGTCTGTTTTAAAGTATTTATTATTGTTTCCTTGAACGCATCATCTCTGGTCTATTTTCCTGCTCAGATCACATTTGAATTTAAAGATGTCGAGTTGCTTTCGTAACGTTTGGAGTTCAGGTTGAGTGAAAACAGAAATAGATGAACAGGAAAGTTTCCAGAGTGAGCAGGCAGGAAGCCATTAGCACAGTGTGTGTGTGTGTGTGTGTGCAGGCTGTATGTAACACACACACACACACACACACACACACACACACACACACACACAGATGCAGTTGTTATGCTACCATACAGGAGGCAGAACATTTCTCAGGGGCTGCGACCCATTTTATGACCTGAATGCTGTGTTTTAAAACATACAACACACAGCGGACTGCTGACTGTCCTCATGATGGGCCGACATGTGGGAAGACACATCTCAGAGTGGAGACATGAATGAAACAGCCACAGTGAAGCAGTCAGTCATTTTTACACAAACAGCAACATCATGTCGCTCCAGTGTGTGATTTTACACAGCATGTCGGCACCACGGAATCACAAGAGACCTGACATGTGACACAACAGGGTCGGCCTCTGGACTGACATATAATACACACGTTACATCCTGTAACTGCTAATCCTGTTGAGGGTTACAAGGACAGACAGACAAGCATTCACTGACGGACAATTTAGAGTCACCAATTAACCTGCATGTCTTTGGACTGTGGGAGGAAGCTGGAGCACCTGGAGGAAACCCAGGCTGACACAGGGAGAACATGCAAACTCCACACAGAAGGGCTCCCGGATCCTGAAGGCTCTGGTGTGAGTTTGAACCAGGAGCTAACTCTCTGTGAGGCGACAATGCTACTCTGTCAATAACAACACAGTCCTGACGGCTCATCGTGGTGTGTGATAACAGAGGACATGACTCCTTACAATGTGGGACCTTTATGAATCTATCAGCAGCAGGTCTGGGTCTGGCCCCGGGGACGGAGAGGGTCAGCAGGTGAACAAGAGGACGTATTCTGGTCATTTTGCTAACAAGGGGGGAGGTGCCCCTCCTCGCCCCCCCCACATCACCCATTGAGCATAGTTATCAGTCAGCAGTCTGTTAATAAACCCATAGTGGGGCTCACACTTTGTAATCAGCCTTCAGGTCTGTAGTTATAAATGACTGTAAAGTCATTATGAAGGGTTTTAATTATGAGTCTACAGCAGCATGTTATTAACTTTGCTTCAGACTGTCTGCAGCCTTTGACCTGACATGAACGTTCAGGTGGGCGGCTGTCAGAGGGTTGTTCACTAATCAGAAGATCGGGGTTCGATCCCCGGCTCCTCCAGTAGCCTCTGTCACCAGTGTGTGAATGTGACAAGGAGCGTCAAAGCACTTTGAGTGGAGCCGATAAACATGTTCAGGTTGTGGCAGGAGCTCAGGGAGCAGAGGGTTGTTGATCTGATCCATGTATTTCGAACACCAAAATAATTATAGCTTCTGCACAGTGATGGGTCAGGTCCGGGCATTTTTAGGCAATTCTGAGCAACCTCTGGAACCTAAGATGGTCATCTACCGCTCTGAGCTAATTGGCATGTAGCAACTCAACAGTGGCTTCACAAACTGAGTAAGCCGTTCACTGTTGTGTAGGAAAGCAGCCATCCATGCATGGAAAGGCAGATTTCAAACCACTGTAAAAAATTCAGTTATCGAAACAAAAATCTGAAAATACACATATTGCATCTAGACAACATGGAGATGTTGGTAATTTGTTTGTAACAATGATTGATTTGCTCCATAAGTGAAAAACTGATGTTTAAAATTGCCATTTTTACATTGACTCCAACTGTTCACATTAGAGCAAAATTCAAAATGCTGTCAAAAATTCATTTTTGAGATAAAATTCTGAAATTTGCCACACATCATCTACCATGACTCTAGAAATTTGTCATTTTTTCATGAACATTGAAGATTTATTTAGCAAGAATTTGCATGTATATGTTTACAGTACTGTTTACAATCAAACATTTTGATGCACTGTAGGCTCAATTTTTGATTAATCAAAAATCTGAGAAACATAGTTTGTGTTGGACAGTCTGAAGATGCTCTGTAGCAAGTTTGGTGTCAATTGAGCAAAAATTGTGGGAGGAGATAGGTTTAAGAAGTTTTACAGTTTTCGGAAAAACAGAGTGATGAACTTCATAATTTTTAAAAGGTTTAAATGTACAAAAGTTTCATTGGGGCTACAGTTTGATGAAAGTTGTGAAGTTGTAGCACGTATGGTTGATTTGTTATAGATTTTCAAAGTTTTGAACTTTAGACGCTTGCTGTAGCGCCACCATCAGGACTATTGGCTTGAGTTTACAGCTGAGGATATCTGGCATGAGACTGGACCTTTGTGCAAAGTTTGGTGAGTTTTCACCCATGGGAAGTATGATTTCCTCAGAAGAAGAAGAAGAAGAAGAAGAAGAATACCTAGGATTACTAACCCTAATAATGAAATAAAATAGAACATATTTAAAGAGCTGCTGTGCTGTAAGTAAACAGTCTGAACTCAGATCAGTTTTCTCTGACAGAGATGAAAGTTTAGTTTGAATCACCAACTCTGTGAGAGGACACCAGTTTAAACCTCCAGACTAACATGTTGCACATGAAGAAACAAGTTATGTTTCTGCTTCTTAACAGTCACATGGATAAATCAGAGTTTACAATGAACCTGGGGACAAATCCTAGTTGGCTCACATTAGTTATTTGTTGAGAGCATAAATAGAGAGATGTTGAGCTTTTCAGATGACGATCAGTAAGTGTGTGCTCGTAAATCAGCCCTTACACCTGTCACACACTGCTGGAGACATGACACACACATTATTTTATACAACCTGTCACCTTGAGTCTGATTTATGATCCATGAGTTAGCCTCACTGGATCAGTTTAAAGACATAGAAAACATTGTGACTAAATGTCGACTTTAACTACTTGACATTTTCGTCTCAAGTCTCAGACTCAACCTAAAACAGCTGTCAGACTGCACGGCACGCTGCTCCACCTCTTCAGCTCCAACTCGCCTCAGTTGGCCTTAAACTAATGAGGTGAAATCATTTGTATTAAATGAGTCAAATTAACTCAAAAATTGTTGATTTAACATTAAACATTGTGTCAAACTAACAGCATGAGTTTATGTGTTGCTTCACAGTGATGGCCCAGAGTGTGTCAGTTACTCACCATACTGTCATAGTGGATCAGCTCCAGCTCGTAGTCCGGCAGGATGTCGGTCCTCTTATTCACCAGGTCCAGAGCCATCTGAGCGGCGGGCATACAGGCTTGTCCTCCGGGCCAGCCTCCACTCATGGGGAACAGGGCTCCGATGTAGAGCTTCTTCTTGCCTAGAGCCGGGCAGGAGCAGGAGAGGAGCACAGTGAGGGTCAGGGTCAGAGACCTGCCGAGGAGGCTGTGGCAGAGCCGAGCCATAGCTGCTGCACGCTGAAGGGCTCGCTCACTTTATTCCTCCTGAACCGATCAGCTTTGAGTCTGCACCGTTTAACTGTGCGTGGTCAGGGGGAATGAATTCCCATGTGCTGCACACGGTGGCGTTCCTCAGAGACAGGGGCACATGGAGAACACTGAGTGGCTCAGTTCATAATGAGCTGATGCAGAGACAGCACCTAACAGCTGACAGACCCTGCTGTGAAGTCTCCAAGTCAGTGAGCCCTGTGACACTGAGCTACTCTGCCAGAGCAAGAACCATCCTGTGCAACTCATTCAATGCAACCAATGAGGAGCAGAGGAGAAGTGAGGAGGTGAACACACAGCTCCTCCACGTCACAGACTGAGCTGAAAATCAAGCCGCGGTGAGGTGATGAAATCCGGCCGCGCTGTCCGAGGTGCTGAAACTAAACTCCGCTCGTTATGTCACCGCGCGCCTTCACCTCCTGATGAAGGAGCCGCACGAGGAGTTTTATTGTGTCCGGATCCTCTCGTCATGCATCTGCCCTTCCTCATCAGTCCGCCTACACGCTCACGGCTCGTTAGCACGCGCACAACACGCTGCTGCACGGGAACACCACAGAAACACGACAGATGTCCGTCTGCAGTAATCCAATGGCGTCGATGTGAGGAAGATGAGGATGAGGAAGAGGATGATGATGCCACAGCGGTGCTGGAATGCGGTCGCTCGGTCGGCAGAGAGCGGAGCAAATGACGGAGCCGTGTGAGCTCGCAGGTCTGTGCGGTAGATTGTGGCGGACTGCAGCAGCATGAGAGAGTGTGAGAGGAGGAGGAGGAGGAGGAGGAGGAGGAGGAGGAGGATGCTCAGTCTCTCCGTTTCACAAACCACTTTGAATTTGCAATCCCTTAACACAGCCCCGCTCATTTATCTTTCCTCCTCCCGCCATCCATCCATCCCTCCCTCCTCCTCCTCCCGCTCCTCCGACAGCAACCCCCCTCTCCTGCCCTTCATCCTCCTCCTCCTCCTCCTCCTCACCGCCAGGTTACATGGACAAATACTAATGAGGCGTCAGAGTAACTTCACCTCGTGGACTCAGGTGCTCACACACACACACACACACACACACACACACACACACACACTTTAATCACATTCTTCTGCACCGACTGTGTTTCTGCCAGCGTGGAAAAGCCTCATTAAGACTATTATGGGATGCTTTAATTGTCCACTGAATCTCATCTGGTCATTACAGCTCAGTCACACAGGGACCAGGGCCGGATCCCAGCCAACATCTGTATGTGGGGCCCGTGTGGGACTGTCCACAGGTTCCATATTGGCCCCGTGAAATTTACCAACATGGGTGGGTTCACTGAAGTGGGCCCCACAAGGGCCATGCTGTAGAGCTGCCCCCTAACAGACGACCAACTGTTAGTTGGCCTGAAGGTTATTAGTTGGCAAGATGTCATTGGTCGCACAAAAAAAAAAAGACGACAGCAACAAAAACAACAACAAAAACAACAACAAGAATCCCGTCTGACTTCACAGTCGTCGAAATCCGGTGTGTGGGCGGTGACGTGGCGTCAGAAACCAACCAAAAAAAGGCGTTGTTTGACGTCAGCATGATACGCCGCTGGTTGCCGTTATAGTTTAATGGCAACCAGCGGCGCCAGGGGGAAATGCAGTGAGACAAGGATGAAAGTTAAGGCGGCGAAAGTTCAAGTGGGGCGGGAGGGAGGGGTGGATGAGTCCAACAAACTTTCATTCAAGAGAGCAGTGTTGGTGTCCTCTAAGATTGTAAAGCCAAACCCTGTTTTTTTTTCCTAAACCCAATCACGTGTGTTTGTCATTGAAGGAAAAAAAAACATGTGCTCTCAACAACCAACACACCCAGGGTACCTTGGACGTCTTATGTGGACGTGGAAAGTCCATGACCAAACGTGGACATGTGACGAGGTCACAGTGAGGATGAGTTGCAGAGGGAGATATTTTGTGATCAAGGGACATCGAAGTGGCAGCAAGATAAGTCCCCGCCCCATGGAGTCCAGACACTCTTGGTGGCTGATGACTCTGAGACTGATGAATCTGTACAGACTGGATGGTGATGGGCAGGTTTAGGGCGCACATGACCACAGTAACAAAAAAACATATTTAAAATCAGGAGCAGTAAGATGAAGGGCTGACAGAGAAGGTGTGCTATTGGCTACTGACTCAATTGACAGCACCGGACAGTGACACCTAGAGACAGAGAGTGGGCATGCATGCAAGGAGTGAATGGCAGGGTGAGCATGAACAGTATTGTCTTCCTGACTGAACCTTCGCTAGAGCTTCATTTTGGAGCCTAACGAAGTGATCACATCCAGATCTAGAAGATGAAAGTCAAAATTGCAAATCTCAGTGAAATATGGTCTAAATGTGAATGTAAATATTCTGTGAAAGACCTTTCACCTTTGAAGCAGTTCTAAATGTCTTTTCATCGGTGACCAGGTCATGTTTTAAATGTCTTCTCAACAGAAAAGTGCTCGCTGGGATGAAACAAATTTGTTTTTGTGACGTGCTGATACAACCACATTTTACCAGGTTGAAAATCGGTCAAATATCAACCAGTTTTCAACCAGAAAGCAATGTTGAAAACTCGCAGGTGAAATGGATAACCTCATAATCAACTGCGTTTCATTTAGGTGAGTGTGTTCCAGGGTTCTGGTGTCGTGCATACTATCTGGCATGGCTCACTGGGAAACACGAAAACTATGATGAAAATTTCTCATCAATGACCTTTTTTTTCAGGATGAAAACAAGACGATGACGAGCTAAAAATAGATCTTGATAATAAACCCAAAGACACAACCTATGTTTCATGTTCATTGACAAGACGTGACGAAAAAATGTGGTGGACTATCGGACATTGTTCTTGTCATGATCTTCAGATGCCTGATGAGCGACAGGCTGGTAAACTCCAGTAAATAGTCTGCACCAGGATGTTTGGGTTGGTGCGAGTTGTGAGCTGTAATTCAGCAGTAAATAATCAGCCGTGTGTGTCTGACTGTGGATGGTGGAGCTGCTGAATGGACTTGTGGGGTTTGTTAGTTGCAGTTAGCAGCTAGCTCCGCTCGCAGCCTTCACAGCTTCACCCGCAGGACTCCACTCAGTCCGGACTGGAGAAGGTTTGTGGGTTGATGGTGTTTGACAGGCAGGTAGGAGGCTCAGTTATCTGTGAGTGTAGCTGTGCTGTAAGTAAACAGTCTGAACTCAGATCAGTTTTCTCTGACAGAGATGAAAGTTTAGCTTGAATCACCAACTCTGTGAGAGGACACCAGTTTAAACCTCCAGACTAACATGTTGCACATGAAGAAACAAGTTATGTTTCTGCTGTGAGTCGGGAACAGGTCTGTCCTGGTGCGGGTATGAGCAGGTGCAGGACTCTGGTCTGGTGACTCCTTGTCATCCCAAACAGGTGGGACATTCTCAAAGGGAACGTTTTCATGGATTCAGCTCGTTCACTGTTGTTTACTTCATGAACCAACACAATCTTTTAATTCAGCTAAGAGATCTTATTGAGCCTCAGTGAATCATGCTCTGCTTCTCCCCCACACACTCCTACATTTACACATTTCTTCATTACTGACTCTTCCTCAGAGCGGTGATGCCTTCCATTTTGTCCGTGTGTGTGTGTGTGTGTGTGTGTTGAGTGTATCTTTAATAATGTAACAGCACAGTGACGGGCTGACACCGATCCCTCTCTCTTCATTCTCATTTATTTTGCTCCTTTCTTCTCGGCCGTTCCTTCCTGTTATCTGGTGGTGCGGCGGTGTGATGTCGATCTCTCTCTGCTCCATCCTATTTCTGTTTCCAGGCGCAGCTCTTCACCCGACCGGCTCTCATTTTCTCGGGTGGGCTGATATGTATCTCCCTGTGCCTCCTCCTATCTATTTCGCCATCTCTCTGGGATTATCCATGCTGCTAGAGAGGAGAGGAATGTATCTGTGCCTCCCACATCCCTCAGCTCCGGCTCATTTCTATCAACAAACTGTGCTGTCGTTTGCTGTGACTTGGGAGCAGACAGCTCAGCACACACAACTTGTTAAACCAGTTTCCATGGACATGGAACTGGGAAGACGACACAGTGCTGTAATGCCTCCCGATTCGTCTGGAGCCCCCCCCCCCAGCAAATTTGAGTAACACTGAGCAGAGCTAATAAGTGGTTCTGGCTTCATAAATAATATTCTAATTTTATAAAATGGAGCACTTCATGATGAAGAGGGTTAAAGCAGAGCTGCTGGTGTTCAATGAATACAATTAAAGAGTTTAGGAGAGTTCAGTCGTCTAATCCTGTTCCCCTCTCTTCTTCAAGTGAAGGTCATTATGTGCGAGGCTTATTTTCTTCATATACAGGGCCAAATTAACCCGCTGGGGCTGCTGGGTAAAAGGCCCTTCCCTCTTTGCCACTGGTTTACTGGATGTCACTTCCTTGTAATAGTAGAGGGGTGATACATTCCAGTACAGGACTGGCAGCCACATCACAAAATGGTCGCCATGGTACAAACTGCATCTCCCAGAATGCCCCACCACTCACAAGTGTAGGTGCTTAAGCCACCTAATTGAAGCAGGACTGAGGAGTAGAACAAAGGCAGCAGAGGGACAGAGAGAACACAGCTGGAAGAGGACCGACTCTGAAGAGACCAGAGATGTTCAGGACCGTGTCTCAGGCTGCTGTCAGCCCTAGAGTGGTCTCCTGTGGTCTGAATCAGGGACTCATGTTGTTCCAAAGTTGTATAATTGCCTAGAGTTGGTTGGTGTTCTCACGGCAGCATTTACAAGAGGACCAGATCAAATGCCTTGTGTGAGAAAGCTGCTCTTGATTGGTCAGAATTTCCATGTGGGAAAAATCCAGGAAGTAAAGCAAACGTTGAAGAAGAGTACACTTGCAAGATAAATGTGACACTTTCTAATGTCACAATGGAGGGACAACTACGCAGGTTGATTTTAGCGCTGCTCATCGTGGACTATATTGCTGTCATTGTTCATTTTAGTCAAAGCATACAGTTTGAAAACGAGGCGCGGCTCCAACTAGAAAACAATGTTTTGATGCATTGGATGTGCTGAATGTGCATATTAAGGCAGTACAGGAGGAGGTGCACATTAATAATCCTCCAGGACTGTAACATGCTCATGTTTAACCCAAACAATGTGTCATGTGACTGCAGTTGCTTCACATCCAGGTCGGAACACCTTCTCACCACAAACCAACCGCACCAGAGTTCCTTTGGAACCGGACTGAGACCACCTCTTCAAGAAGGTCTCAGTCCGGTTGTTTTGGTGTGTTCACACCTGCACAAATGAACCACACTGAGGGGGCAAACGCACCTGAGTTTGACTGAACTGAGCCAAACAGGGCAGGTGTGAAAGCAGCCTCAGAGACTAAAACCTGTTCAAATGGCAAAAGACACCTTAAACTGAGCTTTTTATATGAATGAAGGAAACCTTTTTGTCCTGAAAAATGTTTAAACTTTGTTCTTGGACTTTGATTTTGGATTAAAAGAACTACCTGAGTTAACTGTGAATAACCTGCTGAATGGAGAATAAGGCTCCGATCACACAGAAACCGTTTCAGCAGCTCGAGGAGGCTTTCTGTTATTGTTTTCAATGAGAATGAAGCTTTTTGCTCGCTGTTTTAGCGTTGCTACGTGCCTTGTGTTTTTGCACTCTAGGCTGGAGCACTCTGAACTCCTCAAGTTGAAAAAAACTTAACTCAGAGCAAAAAGCACCCCATGTGATCTCCACTTTTTCCGCATTGTCCAATGGGGTGATTTGAGAGGCGGGGCTTCTGTGGTGGTCATGACAACAAGTTAACAGTTGGTAAACAATGGAGGAGAAACTGGTGGTACTCCCCATGATCCAGCCTCTTTTTTAGGGTCTCATGTACCCACACAGATCTCTGTTAGAGCTACAGCAGGTACCCTTAGGAACTACATACTGGTAGAAGACACAGGACATGAACCCTGGTCTCCACAGTGTCTGCACAGTCCTGAGCTCTGTTCATGGTCCATCCCCCCAACTACCACCTCTCTACATTTTCTGTGCAGTGTCCCCAAAATGCATCAGGAAAAACAAATTATTGGCACAAATGTAATCTTGCAGTGACCCCCTTTAGGGCCCTTCCCATTTTTTAACCAGATTTTTTATTTATCATTTATCAATTTATATTAATTCAGTCAGGACAACTTCAATCAAAGAAAACTTTATTTCCATTTGCAGGATTATATTTGGTGGTATGGTTCTGTACTGGGGCCTCTCTGCCTTTCTTTGGGCCCACGCAGAAACCCTAATGCTGAGAACACACCTCCCTGCCCTTCCTCACACATATGAGGAAAGCTTGAGGCAGATCGAGCACACCTCTCTGCCCTTCCATGTGCCTACATGGAAAGCCTAAGGCAGGGAGAGCAGGAGCAAAGACCCCAGGAACAGAACAGAGCAGCATCAATGACAAACAGAAATGACATTGATAAGTCAGACACAACATAAAAAGGAGGAGCTGGGGTGGAGGCAGGCCAGAGCAGTTTCAATAGGGCGTCATGAATGAGATGTGCTGATTGGTTGTTTAGAAAGGAATCATGTGATCTCTCAGCTGACTCCCCTCCATCAATCAGCTGATCCATTAGCTGATTGGGCTGCTTGAGATCAGCTGATGTAGTTGGGACGTGAGCTGAGCCTGACATTGTGTCCTGCCTGAACTAACGCAATGCTCTTTTTAACATGTTCAGCATCAGGACGTATTTGACAGTCGTGTCTTTTTTACCTCCTGATTAGTGTAAAACTAAATAACAGTGATCACTTGCATGAATCTCTGCTCCGGAAATGAGCTCTAATTCTGTGAACAATGGTTTAAAAAAAGCTGTCAGGCCCAGGTTAGTTAAAAGGAACGGCAGATCAAACAGAGAGCTGCTGTGATGCTTCATCTTTTGTTTTGCCTCCTCTGCTGTCTTCTCCTTGTGGTCTCTTTTTCACTCCTATATTTTCCAAGGCACGACATTCCCTCTGAATATGTTAATTGTATGAACCAAATATGGAGCAAATTCCTTACAGGTGAAAACATTCTTCACAGTGAACCTAATTCTGATTCATTTCTTCCGCAGCTTCTCAGATGAGCCGATCTGAACGAGGTTAATGTGGAGACATTGCAATGCAAACACGGCTGCCTCTCTTTGTTTGTGTTTCATGCACAGAGGGAGAATCTCTCCCCACTGTCTGTCAAAACTGAGTCCCGTCAGGGTTGGCTGCATGAAACCACATTGGCATGCAGCTTTCAGCAGTGCTCCAGAGACGAGTGTCAGCCATGTTGATAACAGAGGGGAAAAAAGAATGGAAGAGAAACTGCTGGGAGAAGAGAGCTGACAGCTCGAGCCTGGTTCTACTGCAGATGGGTCAGCACCCGAGTCCTCAGGGGTCAGTAACTGGGTTTTTACTGTTCATCAGTGGCTTGAGTTTTCACTCGCCAGCTGCTGGGTTCTCATTGGTCAGTTGCGGAGTCTTCACTGGTCGGTTGGTTTTCACCCATCAGTCATTGAGTTTTCACTGCTCGCCATCTGGAAGTTTGGGAAGACTCCCGAGCCGCTGATCCATTCCAGGCCGGAGCAGCTGGTGACCGTGGAGTTTTTATTTTTCCATTGCTGATGTCAGTAGTCAGTAGAATGCAGGCAACCAATCAGCCGCTCAGGCTGACTGCGTCACTCTGGACAATTCTTGTGATTCCAGTAGATGCAGCGTTTAAGAGCTTTTCAGAAGCATCCCAGAGGTGTCCCAGAAATACCAACTTATCCTCACTGTGACCTCATCACATGTCCATGTTTGGTCATGGACTTTCCACGTCCACATATGACGTCCAAGGTACCCTGGGTGTGTTGGTTGTTGACGTTCTGGGACGCTGTGTCAACTTCAGCCTGTTACATGCATTGTCTGTTTTCAAAATACACTTCTGTTTTCACGGGAACTTGACCTTTGACCACCAAACTCCAAAGCATTCATCCTTGAGTCCAAGTGAACGCACAAACATCCACTTGGACTCAACAATGAACTGATTAGATTTTGGTGGTCAAGGGTCAAAGGTCAAGGTCACTGTGACCTTGCAGCCATCTCATTCTCGTGAACACGATGTGTTAAGAACAGCTTGAGGGAATTTCTTCAAATTTGCCACAAACATTCACTTGTACTCAGCGATGAGGACAAAATTACCGTGACCTTGTCTTATTCTTGTGAAGGTGATATGTTAAGAACACCTGGAGTGAATTTCTTAAAATTAGGCACAAATGTCAAGGATGATCTGATTAAAATTTCATAGGTCACTGTGACCTTGCATACGTCTCATTCTTGTGAAAGCAGAATCTCCCGTGGTAGATTTCTGAAGAACACCTCAAGGGTATGGCTTTGAATTTGACACAAACGTCCACCTGCACTGAAGATGTAACTGATTAAAGTGTTGTGGTCAAAGGTCAGTGTGACCTCACATAACATAAGTTTTTGTCCATAACTGAAGAATTCATTCACTAATTCTGACCAAACTTGACACAAATGTCTAACAGGATAAAATAATGAAGGTCAAAAGGTCAAAGGTCAGCTTGACTGTGACATCATCATGTTTTAACGTCATATCTCAGGAACAGAAGGGGAGACATTTGGTCAGATACTGAATTGGTGACTCTAATCTTGAAACTGTGCTGATTGTATAGATCTTCTGTGTGTGAAGCATCCATGTTTTCACTGACATGGATGGAGACTGTCAGAGACACTGGACTGGTGGGCGGAGTCATACAACCACAGGGTGGACTGATGGGCGGAGTCATACAACCACAGGGTGGACTGGTGGGCGGAGTCATACAACTACAGGGCATAATTCCAGTTTGTTTCTCCACTCACAGACTATCATAGAAGAGTTTTAGGTACAGTTTATTGTATGTTTGCTCATTATTCTCAGTAACCTTGCTGTCGAGGGACGACGCATCTTTCCACTGAGCGTGTTACACACACGCTCAGTGGAAAGACGCTCTTGCATCCTGTCAGACTCGTACTCATGCTCTGAGATGATGAAATGCAGCACAGGCATTCACCCTCCTTCCACCTGAGCCCAGAGGTGCCGAGTCTATTGCTGAGCTCTCTTCTTCTAAGTAGGACTCGGTGTCTGAAGACAATGCCAACATAACAGCCATTAAACCAAACTGCTCTTGTTACCAGGGGAGGTGAATTAAGGTGAAACCTTAATTACCGGATTGTGTTAGCTTCACATGGCCATTTCCCGGAGACAGGAAGTGCTTTTTACCCTCCCGACGGACCCACACTCCTCACGTATGCCGGCTGTGGCTGACATCTGTTAATGACAATAATGAAAGTGGCCGGGTTTGTTAGGGCTCGGGGTTTTAAACAGAGGCAGTTAGAGAGCAGTGTGGATGAACGGAAGAGAAGGGATCTTTAAGTACTTGCTTGTGCAACAGTCCTGATAGGACTCCAGGAGCTGCAGGCTGCATCTGATATTCATGGGCTTTCTGTCCCTGGCTCAGCAGTGAGCCTTTAGGGTTGTTCTAAAATAAAGCATAGGCTCAAAGTGACGATGAGATGAGAGGGAAACATCACAGAGCTTCAGTCCCAGTCAGATAACACATCTTACTTTATTACCATTATCACTTAATGTAGTACACTTAGAAACAGAGAGGTTCACCTATAGCTCTTATTTCTCATTATATAGTGACACTGTAGTGACAGAAACATGCTACAGTAAAGACTTGGTATGAATTATATGAATGGACCTGAGGAGAAGGCTCGTGGCATACAAGAGACCAGTTGTGTCCTGTTTCGAGGACAGTGCGTCTCTCCTTTGGCTGCCAAAAGCACCCCGCAAGCCTCATTAACATTTCACACCATCTGCATCATATCAGGACAAAAAACAGGCAAATCTGGTCTTGAGACCTCATTTCCACTGGCAATCTGCTGCTGAATGGCACTGCGGGCATCTACGAAGGCGGGACTTCAGTGGAGGCTGTGAGGCCTCGATCAATTCTTGGGGGTTGCTGTGATTGGTCGTGCTGGTTGCCAGGTCACACGGGGGCAGCATGTTTGGCTGCGCAGGTTGCTAGATCACTGCAGGGCACCACAATTGGCTCAACAGGCTGCCAAGATCGCTGCAGGCGGAGAGATGTGCTGCTAGAGAGCGAGAGCTAAAAATTACCACTCAGAGAAAGAGAAACACAACAGCTCAGATTTCTCTCCAGCAACGAAACATGTCCGCATCAGAAGACACTAAAGTCTGAACAGCTTGATATTTAAACTGTTTAGCGATGCACAATCTACTTCCTGTTTGTTTGGATAGCAAAAAAAAAACAAAACACTCCACATAAACTGTTATTAAACTGACACTGCAACAGTAGAATCAGCTGTTAGCCTAGCTTAGCATACAGAGTAGGGGTGGGTGGATTGACACCAAAATATCAAGACTCTTGATGCTACATTTTCATTTCATTTTAGTCTGTTCATTACTGTTCATTTTAGAGATCGATCCTAGAGTGAACAGGATCGATACCAAATCAGAGATTAGTTTCTGTCTGTGCAAGCAACAATCTGTTGTTGTGAACACATCCAGTGCATTTATACTTTACTTCTCTGCTGCTTTTGTGTCGTCTGCACTCAAACAACTTACTCAAGACCCAGCAGCTTCTTCTTACAGGAGGATTTATACTTCTGCATCTAAGTCACAGTGCCGCAGCCCTCCTGTCTGTCTCTGTAAGCTGAAACCATTTCCCTCAGTGGAAACAAAACTTTGATTTACTTTAATTTCACAGATAAGAAACAATAAATTGTGAAGACAATAAAGCCTCCACTAAAATAGCATTTTAAGTCTTGTGTGTGATTTATCCTGGCTTCATATGAGCAGAGGAAATCTCTGCTAGCTGCTAGGCTAATTTATACAATGTAAAATGCCATAGGCTCGTGCTAATAATGTTAGCGTGTTGTATTTGTGGGGAAAATGTGTCCAGATAAAGACAAGTGTTTGTCTGTGAATGCTGCGAGTTATAGTGAAGCTGATTTGTGCTTGAAACTGTCTCTATTAAGCCATGTTTAATGTGTGTTTAATGTGTGTTTAATGTGTGTTTAATGTGTGTTTAGAATCAACTAAACTTTACAGCACTTCACAGAAACCCCATCGCCACCTAGTGTTTTGGAGGTGTAACTGCAGAGTGACACACACACACACACACACACCACCACACAAGTATAAATGCTCCTAACAGCGTAGGCCACGTGTGTAGGCTACGGCGCAGGGTCTGCATAGAGCTGGTGCACAAGTATAAATCCCACTTTAGCTTCACTTTGACCTGATGTCAGCAGGAGGAGGACAGTAACCTCCCAGCCCTCCTGTTTCCTGCTGGGAGCTGACGCCCGACCCTCACTTGCTGTGCTCAGGTATGAAGTCGCCTAGTGACATTAATATTTTAGCCAAATCAGATCTTCATCTTTTGTTAATGTCACCTTTTCAAAGTGTGATTGGTCACCTCTGCAGACTGATTATTCACCTCATAAATCATAAATCACACTGCTCTCTCCTACATGGAAAAGCAGCACTGATATCGGCCATTCTGACTCTGTGCTACTTGGTAAAGTGTCAAAACCAAATTCTGCGGTATCACTCCTAATAAAGAGCGTGACGCAGCCCAACTTGCTGACCAAAGGTTCAAACTACGCCTGACAGATGAACTTGTTGCACAGAGAACTGCAGTGACACGACTCACTGAGCACAGTTTTTAGAATCTGTGCAGATGAACACAGTCACGGCGCTCAGACGTTGATCACACATGTGGACGACTCGGTTATTGTAAGTCATCGTCATGGATCAGAATATGGTCATGGCCCTGTAATGGATTTTGTTAAACACATTAATATGTCTAAGACCAGCGAGATGTTTACTGCTTTTCAGTGGAGGCCCCGCCTTCCTGCTCCTGGTGTGATTGAGGGGGAGGTGGTGGCAGCAGTGCAGCGGTACAGGTACTGACGGCATCTGTAAGAAGGGAAACCAACGCCTATTCTTGTTGAGGAAGCTGAGGAGGTTCAGTGTTGATGGGACGATCATGCTTTTATTGAGTCTGTCTGTCTGTTGGTTTGGTATCTGAGCCTTAGAAGCAAGAACAAGCTGGACAAGGTGGTGAAGCTGATCACTGGTATTACTCTGTATGAGGAGAGGGTCACCTCTGAAGCTCAGTCTGTTGTCTCAGACTCTCATCATCCCGCAGCACTGAGATTACAGATTACAGATCATCCTTTGTCCCGTCTGCTATCTCTGATAATGTCCATGATTTCCTCCTGACAGTGTGTGACTCTGGATTCTGTGTGTTATGTCATGTGCTGTCTGTTTTGTTTTGCTTATGACTTCTGTGTGTATCCCAAACTTCCCTTCAGGGACATTAACGTTCACCTTCCCTTCCCGTATGCTGATCTCATAAAACATTGGAGCTTCACAGAAGTCGCAGTTTGGTTTGTACACGGGTTCAAGAGTTCTGGTTTGGTGTGAGTTTGGTAAAACGGCACGAAGAAAGGCATAACGTTTTTTAAATGTATTCTGAGCAGTCAGAAGTTCAGGTGTCAAAGACAGACAAAACCCATTTGCTGCACACTGAGGTCACATTTTGTCCTCTGGCGACTCTGGTAAACTATTTTCATTCTAAAATAAGGACAGACAGTGTACAAACACGCAACAGGTCACAACAGGCTGTGAAACTGACAACATAAACTTGGTTGCTTTGTCTTCTTCACAGTGACGTCTATACATCTGGCTGACGCACTTAAACATGCCTGAGCTTGTGTTTCTATTCACATATGAAATAACAGTGGAGCAACACGACACGCTGTCCTCATCTTATCCTGTGAGACCCTGTGTCCTCATATACTGAGTTTACTGCACCTTATACTTCACTCTGTGTATCTCAGACCTGTTGTCCTCGTTCATGGACACTTGTTGTGCCATCTAGTGGCAGTAAGACCACACTACACTGAGCCATGGAAAAACAAGATGGCAGCCATCTCTGCAGAGTCAGTCTGCAGCCGACCCTGACACAAAAATGGACACAGTCCAGAACCTGATCACATGTTATGGTTGAAAACTTGTTTATTTATGATTAATAATGAGTTCAGGTCTTATACAGGGCCGTGCACAGGGTTTTAGAAATGGCAAAGTCAATGAGCTGAGTTTGCTTGGAAGGTTTGAACTGGAAATACAGAGACAACTGGCACCAACGGCTGATGCTGCTCTACTATGACTGTTTCTGCTGGATAATGAAGCATCCTGGTGCAGACTATACACTGGAGTTTACCAGCCTGTCGCTTATGCAGCATTTTAAGGTAATTACAAGCACGACCGTCTTCAGCTTTCAGTGTCTGATATCCCGCCACCAACATTTTCATCACATCTCATCTCGTCAACGAAAATGAAACGTAGATTTCGTCTTAGTTTTTGTTACCAAGATCTATTTTTAGCTCGTCATCATCTCGCTTTCGTCATGGACAAAAGGTCATTGACAAAAAAATGCAGTCATAGTGGTCGAGTTGAGAGTCAGCACTTCTAAATCCGAGGCCACGGTTCTCTGTGGGGAAACGCTGGATTGCCCCCTCTGGGCTGGGCGTGAGTTACTGCCTGAAGTGAAGGAGTTTAAGTATCTCAGGTTCTTGTGGACAAGTGAGGGAATAATGGAGCATGAGATGGACAGGCGGTTTGGTGCGAGCGCTACAGACGCCATTAAAATCTAATTATGAGCAAATATGGCAGCAGAAGGTTGATCTGGTTGATCGTCAGGCTGCTGTCAGCCCTAGAGTGGTCTCCTCTGGTCTGAATCAGGGATTCATGTTGTTCCAAAGTTGTATAATTGCCTAGAGTTGGTTGGTGTTCTCATGGCAGCATTTACAAGAGGACCAGATCAAATGCCTTGTGTGAGAAAGCTGCTCTTGATTGGTCAGAATTTCCATGTGGGAAAAATCCAGGAAATAAAGCAAACGTTGAAGAAGAGTACACTTGCAAGATAAATGTGACACTTTCTAATGTCACAATGGAGGGACAACTACGCAGGTTGATTTTAGCGCTGCTCATCGTGGACTATATTGCTGTCATTGTTCATTTTAGTCAAAGCATACAGTTTGAAAACGAGGCGGCAAACCAACCTGTGTTTGACTGAACGGAACCAAACAGCAGGTGTGAAAGCAGCCTCAGGTC
The DNA here is from genome assembly GCA_013133815.1 of Cromileptes altivelis. Classification (NCBI taxonomy): domain Eukaryota; kingdom Metazoa; phylum Chordata; class Actinopteri; order Perciformes; family Serranidae; genus Cromileptes; species Cromileptes altivelis. The sequence continues at coordinate 40,707,579 of CM023145.1, forward strand.
ATTTCTCACTCCGTCCTCTGTATTCACTGCATGTCTCTGTGACTCCTCACTTGTCTCTGCTGCCAAAGTGTATTCAAAATAATTAAGTAAAATTATAAAGACCTTCCACAAACCGTGTGCAGGTGTGTGCATCGGGCCGTGATGCTTCGGCAAGAATATGTGAACCATTAGAACTACTGAAACTTTAAATTCAGCGTGTCTCCTCCCCGACTCTGTGTTTCCCTCTGTGCTCTTTATATAATGGGACAGGTTTGTTTCTGAAATATTAAAAGCGTGGAGAACAGACAACAATAAGCATAAAGCCTTGTTCCACATGAAGCCCGTCCCCATCTCCCTCGTCATGTCTTAGCTGAACGCAGCCTTCTCATTTCATCAGTGCAGTAATCCTTTTATCACTCCACCATGGAGCGCAGTCTCCAGACACGTTTGCTCAATTTGACACCAAATTGCATTTGTTCATATATTTCAGAACACAAATTACATCAGCAGCCGTCTCCAGCTCTCCCAGTGGTGAGCACAACACATTTACCAGTGTATACGGCCACGTGAGGCAAAATAAAAGCCTGACACAATCACTGTGGCGCTTCATGATGTCATCAGTCAGCTAATTCCCCCGCCACAGATTACAACTGTGTTCCTGCTGTAGATTTTACAATAACACACACTCACTGTAGAAACAGTCGGTGACGGAAACATGGCTGTGCGCCCCCCACACCCCCCACCAGCCCCCATCAGCTCTGTTGAACCGGAGTGTGAAATATGACCGGCCGCTGCTTTCGACCACACCTGCTGTTCAGACCGTCTGTCCCTCCAAATCCTGATCAGCGTCCTGATCCTCCACACCCTCTAATGCCTCCTGTTCCCTCTTTGTCTCTTGTCATCACCTCCCTCTCATCTTCCTCACACACACACACACACACACACACATCAGCTCACACAGTCCAGTTTAAAATATTTCAACATCCCCCTCAGGATTTGGTTCAGGTCATATTAGATCATTTTTAAAATCTGCAGCAGGCAAACTCACCAGACTTCAAATTAAGTTATTAGGTGATCACATTTTTTAAGTGTATTTTCTTAAAGATATTTCTGGGGGCGTTCTGCCTTCATCTGATAGGACAGCAACAGCCTGGGGGGGAGGGGGGGGTGTCATCCAGTAAAGGGCTATGGGTTGGAATGGAGCCTGCAGCTGCTGCGACAAGGACACAGTCTTTGCATATGGTGCACCTGCTCTACCAGGTGAGCAGCTGGGCGCCTCTTTACAGTGTGTCTGGATGTTAATTAAACCCAGCTGGTGATGGACGTCAGTATGACGTCATAGAGACAATGGACTCGTTGACGTGTTAAAATCTGGTGAAGGTCAGATGCCATTAGAATTTTTATGTCGTGTGGAAGTTTTACAGATATCGGGTTTTGTTTTTTGCACCTTATGAAGATGTTGTTATTCTGTCAACATGAGTCGTTTTGGAGATGCGAGATTTTAGTAACTTGAACACGACTTAAACAAAATATCAAAGTCATCAATCAGTCAGTTGATTTATTTGTTACATAAAATCATAACACGTCTATATAGATGTTCGTGTCAAATTTGAGGAGATTCTGTCGAGGCCCTCTTGAAATATTTTGTTTAAGAGAATAAGATGGAAACAAGGTCACAGTGTCTTTGACCTTTGACAAAAAAAATCGAAAAGTACTTCAGCAAACAAATGTGTAGAAAAAGCCTCGAGGCATTCTTGAGATACTGCGCTCACAAGAATGAGATGCACACAAGGTCACAGCAACTTGACCTTTGACCATCAATCACTTCATTCTTGAAAGTGAAAGTTTGTGCCAAATTTAAAGAAATTTCCTCCAGGTGTTCTTAAGATATCACGTTCACAAGAATAAGACGAAAGAGGTCACAGTGATTTTGACCTTTGACCACTTTGGGGACTGACTATGTTTTGGATCCAGCCTCAGGTGACCAGTCTGGTTCTGTTCCTGAGATATGACGCTGAGTACCTTTAATGATTAAAATGTGAACATTCGTGCCAAATTTGAAGAATTTCTTTTGAGGCGTTCTTGACATATACCTAGAGTTGCCGGAGGACCCCCCTATAATACACCGGGCACCTTCTCTCCTTCTCTCTCTCTCTCTCTCTCTCTCTTCTCTCTCTCTCTCTCTCTCGTATTCTATTACTGCATCTTGCTAACTCGGCCATTCTGAATGTCACTAACTCGGCTTCTTCTCCGGAGCCTTTGTGCTCCACTGTCTCTCAGATTAACTCATATCACAGCGGTGCCTGGACAGCGTGACGTGTGTGGTTGTGCTGCTGCCGTGGTCCTGCCAGATGCCTCCTGCTGCTGCTGCTGCCATCATTAGTCATTAGTCATACTTCTACTGTTATTTTACACATGACTATTGTCACACATGTATGCTGTCACATATTAATACATACTTTCAACATATTGTACCACAGTAACCAGAACTATAACTATAATATTATTACTTTCATTAATGTTGTTGTAAGCTACTGTCATTACCTGCATCTCTCTCTCTCTCTCTCTCTCTCTCTCTCTCTCTCTCTCTCTCTCTCTCTCTCTCTCTCTCTGTCTCATTGTGTCATACAGATTACTGTTAATTTATTATGCTGATCTGTTCTGTACGACATCTATTGCACGTCTGTCCGTCCTGGAAGAGGGATCCCTCCTCAGTTGCTCTTCCTGAGGTTTCTACCGTTTTTTTTTCCCCGATAAAGGTTTTTTTTGGGGAGTTTTTCCTTATCCGCTGTGAGGGTCATAAGGACAGAGGGATGTCGTATGCTGTAAAGCCCTGTGAGGCAAATTGTGATTTGTGATATTGGGCTTTATAAATAAAATTGATTGATTGATTGATATCGCGTTCATAAGGATGGGATGTACGGACGGACAGGCAACCCGAAAACATAACGCCTCCAGCCGTGGCTATCGCCGCCGCGGAGGCATAAAAAAAAGGATGAATCTCAGATTTTTGTGTGAAATGTCAGCCTCTCATGTCTCATGTCAGCACAATCCTACAAAAAGACACTGTGTGGTTGACTTTGTGTTGGGTGGCCACTTCCTGTCAGAGCCGATCTGAACTCGTTTTAAAACCTTGTTTAATTTTGGCCCTTTTCACTTTAAGTGCCCATGAAAATCCTGCATTAAGCCCATGTCACCCTCGTCTTTGGCCTTTGCCCCGAACACTCCACAGAGACGAGCCTTTAACTTGTTGTTTTCAGCCTCCACTGCTCCGGCGCTGCAGCTAGTTGAATGTAATGATAGTCAGGAGCTCATCCAAGCAATTCATTGTGTGTGTGGGGGCAGTGGTGGCTGACCACATCTGACTGCTCTGTATGACGGCCACCCTCTCTGCGGGCCCCTGCAGTCGGGCTCCAGTTAATTAGGAACAGTCCAGACACAGCGTGTGATTCATCCTCTCCTTCCTCCTGATAACCCACCGTCTCCTCAGCAACATCTCAGCTTCTCACTTACCAAACTTTACCTTTCACCTCCATCTCGCTGAGTTCCCCTTATTTCTTTCACACTTATTCTCTGCTCTTTCTGCTCTATTTCACCGCTCTGCTCTCCCGATCCTTCCGCTGTCTCGTTTGCCCAGTCACCCATTTTTATCTCCATCCCCTCCCTTCCAGCTCATCTCTCTGCTCCATCCTTCTCTCTGCTCATTCGCGTTGAATGTAATAACATTAATGTGATCTGCGGTGCTTCCATAAAACACACTCTAATCTCCCCGGCTGTCTGTGGGCACGCAGCTGAACCTGTTCAGCTATTTCTGGCGTCTCTATTTCTCATGGTTATAGTGTTTGCACTGAAAAGCTGATTCCTCTGCCGCAGCGTCGCTTTTAAATGCCTCTATGTAGAACAAGCAAAATGGAGGAAGTGGGTGATGTGCTCAGCTGACAGACTTATTTAGAAAGAAGAATGCATCACATTTCAGATCCTGGCTTTGTTTCTGGAACGTTACCCTGAGGGAGCGGTCCCACAAAGCTGCCGTACGCCCGCCTGGCTTCACGCCTCTGGATCATCGTTAATATCTGTGATTCAAACAAGTCTGGTGTTGTTCTCACAGACGGCTGCTTCTGCTGGATGGAGAAAGAACCAGCCAATCAGAGCTTTGTAGGCCGACACGTTCTCACCCCCAGCTCAAATACTAACGCTTGGTCAGTGGCCCTACGTGTCAAACTCTGACGCTCGAGGTCCCTGTCTATCAGCAGCTCGTTACAGAATCAGTGCCTCTTCACAATAAACCTAACAAACAGAGGTTTACTTTGTTTTTAAGGCAACAGAAGCACTTGGTCAGGTTTAGAGTAAAGGTCATGCTTTGGGTTCAAATAGGTCTGTTCAACGTAACGTGACATCACGTGACGTACAATACTGCATAATCAAAATAACTCAACGAAGAGTTTTGGTTTCACATTGGGACACAATCAGTGGTCTCCTGGATGGGAGTATTTGTTCGGCCCACCAACCCCACGTGGATGTCCTCAGTCTTTATACAACATCAGTAGCTCTGTGGGTCTAAGAATGACACAGCCCAGCGCAACAGATACTGAAGGGTGCTGTGGTACGCCAAGCATTGATATATGAGGTGTGTGTTTGCCACATTGTCAGAAAATGCAAGTTGACTCACCTCACATCCTCAAGGGGACATCAGGAGGGGGTTCAGTTTGAGTTACTTTTGGTAGCTCCTCCCACATCTAAGTCTGTAAGTAGGAGTCAGGACCTCACTTCCTCCTCTTTGTCTTCAAACATTTCCATTCTGAGTGTTTGATGGTGTTTGCCAAGTGTCTTTGAGAATCTATCAATAATCATGGCAAAACTCATGACAAGCATCTAACCAGCATTTATCATCATTTCTGCACAACAATAAATGACGGTTGGATGCAACAGTTGTCTCTTGGTGGTTTGTGGCTCCAGTTAGAACCTTATATCCTCAACACACATTAACTTTATAAGGTGATAATATTTCACTCCACTCCTACGCCGATGACACTCAGCTGTATCTCAGGACTGACCCAACCCCTTCAACTGCTCTACCATCTTCATCTTCACCTCTGTCCACACTCACCAACTGCCTGGAGGTGATAAAGGCATGGATGAGACGTATCTTCCTCCAACTCAACTGTTCCAAATCCGAAGCTATACTTATTGGCACCCCTCATCAGGTCCAGTCATCCTCTTAACCACCACCACCTTCTTCGGCCAGAACATCCCCCTTTCATCTACAGTTACCGATCTTGGCGTGAGACTGGACCCTCACCTAACATTTGAGAATCACATTAAACATCTGTGTAAATCCTGCTTTTTTCACCTCAAGAACATCGCTAAACTCTGTCCCTCTCTCAGCCTCTCTGATGCAGAGAAACTAGTCCATGCCTGTGTCTCCTCCAGGCTCGATTACTGCAATGCCCTTCTAACGGGAGTTCCTGGCAAAAGTCTGCAAAAATTACAACTTATTCAGAACAGTGCTGCTAGGATCCTCCTGAAAGTCAGAAAACACAAACACATCACACCCGTACTCCGCACCCTTCACTGACTCCCCATCTCCGCCAGAATCAGCTACAAACTTGCTCTCATCACCCATCAGTGTATCCATGGAAATGCCCCGGATTATCTCAATGAATTACTCACCCAGCAAGCTTCAACCTGTAATCTACACTCCCAAAACCAATACCTTCTCCACCTCCCCAGAACCAAGCTCCGCACTATGGGAGACCACGCCTTTTGTTCTGCTGCCCCTCGTCTCTGGAGCTCTCTACCCGGCCACCTCAGAGCCCCACAGACAGTGGATGCCTTTAAGAGAGGCTTAAAGACTTTCCTTTTTAAAGAAGCTTTTGACTCGGCCTAAGACTTGTTGAATTTGTTTTAATAATGTTTTAATTGATCTACCTTTTACTGTGTGCTGTAGCACTTTGAGATTTTTTTTATAAATGAAAAGTGCTTTACAAATTAAATTTATTATTATTATTTAAAATATATATATATATGTTTTACCTATCTTTCTGCTGGCTGCAAGTGGCCAATGATATCGGCAAATGTTTGAAGTGCTAATAAATGCTATCCTCCTTAAAAAAAACCCTCTAAAGACCCAGACTCACCAAAGAACTCGTGGCAAAGAAGGTTGACTGACACAAAGCCCACAACGCCTGTCTGCCAGAAAGCTGCACTTGTACTCAGGGCAAAGACTACAGCACGTACGCTCTGCACCTGTGTGACAGGAAATAACTCCACAGCAGGAAGTGGTGGCAGTCTGTGGTCATCATTCAAAAATGAAAAGTGAAACACCAACAGGACGGATTCAGGAGGCCAGCTAGCCAATCAGTAGGGATGTAATCACCAGAGACTCCACGATACCGTATTACCATGATAGTTAAGTCACAACACAATATTATTTTGGTTTTATAAGTGAGCAGTTCATTTTTACCCGTGCTCGTACCTGTGAATTTAACCTGACTCAGGACTCTGGCTTGTGTCACATGAGAAACCAAAAGTCAATAATGGGTGACACACGTACATAACTGCACCTTGTCAAGATACCTTATGATGATGCACTACCATGAGTTTTGTCCTAATTCTAGCCTTACTGGTGGGGGCGCGTATTCATAAAAAGTCATACAAACTTTTACCTTTTGTAAGCATCATATGATCTGTTGTTGTGGCAAATAAACACAGCTTGCATGTGTAGTGCTGCAGTCAAACTGGCCCCTTGTAAAGTAAATATTTGCTTTGTGTTGAATGTGAAAGCACATGAAAACAGTACTGGTGCATCTTCATTTGGATCTGCTGCCACATATCTCTCCCTGCTGATCCTGTTTAACACCGGCTCACGTAACTTCCTCCCCAAACCAAAGTAAACCCTCAGTCTGGTCGTCTCTGGTGGAAGCCAGGCAGGTCCTGGACATTGGAATGCAGCTCGGATCACAGCTCTCCTGCCCTCAGGCAAAGCACTTAACCTGTGCCGACCCTCTCAAGCCTCAGCTAGATGAGGAGAGAGGCGTCTGACAGGCCAATAAATCACTGCATTAATAACAGCATCAGAGTGTGGGACAACAGGCCGAGACACAGCTATATTAGACATGCATTTGACAAGCTGTTGAGGTCATCCTGGACATTGGAACTCTGTCCTCCTCGTGCTCATGAGACAGGGACTGTGAGAAATGAGGCTGTCAGAGAGGATGTGAGAAATTTACTCTGTGTAGTAAATGTGTGAAATGACTTCATGAGGTTTCATCATTAAAACTCTGAATAATTAAGTGGCCACATGACATTTTATTTCCTGCTTGGAAAGTGTCTTCTGCAGTGTGTGCGATGGTCATTTTTGGATTCTGTTTAACAGTTACAGCTGCTGTACAATTTCAAAAGAATGGAAATCTGATCAAAAAAGCCAGAAAGTTTTAAAATTGGTACCAACCTGTAGATTAGCCTGAAGGAAAATACTATCCTCATGTTATACTGCTGAAGATATGCCTGCAGTGATGGAGCTGATGGAACAAATAACAATAGATAATAAAGAACATACAGTAGGAGTCTTTGGATGTCTAAGACTGACCACAGACTATTAATGAGCAAACTGGAAAGATGTGGGATTAGTGGCATAGTTCACAAATGGCTCAGTGACTAATTTTAAAATAGACATCAATGTGTGTAAATAAACAATAATAAGTCTGACTTGTTGAGGGTTTTTTGTGGAGTCCCACAGGGGTCAGTGCTGGGTCCACATTTGTTTATATCATAAATGATATTTGTAATGTGTCCAAGTTGTTTACTGTAAATCTTCAGTTAAAGTCTAGTCCCAATTAAACACCCAGTCCCTTTCACCAGCCTGGTGTGGCTCCACATTGTGACAAATAAAGACCTGTCTCATTTAGAGGCCTGCTCTGGTTGCCAAGCAGTTCTTTTTTTTTTTAATAGAAGTTTTTGGGATATATAAAAGCAGGTTGTTGGCTACCTCAGATTATGTGTCCATTCCTCCTCATATTCCTTCAGTCTGTAAGGGCCCTCAGATCAAAATAATCAAAAGACTTTTTTAATAACGAACACTAGACAACACTCTCTTACAGGGACAGAGGGATGTTAGATGAATACTTTCCTTTAGATCTGCACTTTAGATCTTATTAATTGCCAAACACCCATTATATTGCTTTTAAAAACTTTAATATACTTGAAGTGTGCAGCAGAGACCTGCACCGTGTCGGTACCAACGGCCTGATGCTAAGCATTGATTTTTAAAAATAAATAAATTATAAATATTACAAATCCAAGGTAGACTTTTGTTAGCGACTACAATAAGTGACATGAACAAACTGAAAACTTGATCTTATTAGATGAAACAGATGTTACCACTGGGGCCAAAACAAGTATTGCAATTTATGGCCCCATATGTTAACATGATACTCATAGTTGCATCATGACTTATGATCATGATATCATTGTATCATGGGGCCTCTGGTGCAGAGTCCTGCAGTGGGTCGGGTACTATAGCTAGGTAGCTATGTGCTGCAGAAGATGCCATCCCAATTCTAAATCCTGCCTACACCACCTATATGTGGTGTTAAAAGGGTTCGTTTAACTCCTCATATACTAACGCAGTGGTCAGTGCCACTCGCTGTCGATTACTAACGCACCATGGCACCCTTCAGCATCTGTATGATCCGCACTGGGCAACAAACACTGACTTTTAGCCCACAGAACAGTATTCACGTCCTGCAAGATTCTAAACCCTGTTCTTTTTTCCTAAAACTAACCACATGTTTTTGTTGAAGGAAAAAAATATGCAGTGTTGTACTGATGTAGTGCTTTTATTTTGAAAGAGACTGTATCAAACTGTGCATTTCCTGTGAAAACAAAAGTGTATTTTGAAAACAGACAATGTATGTAACAGGCTGAAGTTGACACGGCGTCCCAGAACGTCAACAACCAACACACCCAGGGTACCTTGGACGTCATATGTGGACGTGGAAAGTCCATGACCAAACATGGACATGTGACGAGGTCACAGTGAGGATGAGTTGGTAAAAATATGTATATGTATAAATTGACAGGTAAAAATGAACTCCATGTGGGCGAGCAGCAGGTGAGTCCCGTTCTCAGCCGTGCAGGACTAGGTCTGGTTGAAGTTGAAAAGCAAACCTGAAAATCTATGTCAAGGTCACAGCATTGTCATATCTGTTTTCCAGCAACACGCGCCAGATGGATGGTGAGGTCATCTTCATGGGATGCGACTGCTAATTGGGTGCAGTAACAGATGTGTTGGAGGACACAGTCCTGAGAGGAGCGTCTCTACAATCAGGAGATGGAGGTTACTTTCATTGTGCTGGGTGACAGTGTGCTGAAAAGCTCGGGCTGAAATTAATAAAGTGGGTATTGGTGTACTGTTGAATCCTGCCCTGACCTCTGACCTCTCCTGTCATCAGCACTCTGTCAGAGCCACATAAATAATTCATACAGCATCTTAAATCAGGAGGCCGTGACACGTTAACTATGCTGCTACGCCGAGCCCGCTGATCGTTCCCCCTCTGCTGTTATCCTGTTCTCTCACACACTCATTTATTTAATAGTCTTCATCGGCGAGGGTGACACAGCATATGGTGTTTTGATCTTTACGGGGTATTTTCCCACAGCGCTGATAACGACCCACCTCTTCATTCAGCCAGTACACATCATCATCCCCCACTGCTGACATGTGACATGACACGTGCTGTGACAGCTCAGAAACACAACAGAGGTCCAAAAACAGGCGAGGATCGTAACCAGGTAACCAGTCAAACTTAACCAGACAGGACACAGGCGAACAGTCATCAATCATGTGTCAGGCGGCAGGAAACAAAGGCTGGAAAGATACGGCGGATACAAACTAGACAATCCAGCAGGGAATCAGTGGAGACGGGCCGGTGTATGTACCATGGGTTGATTAAGGAAATGGACAACAGGTGAGGAAGCGGCAGAGGTGAGGTGATGACAACGATGGCAAAGAGGTTACTGCAGGGCAGCAGGGAGTGGCTGGACCCGAGCTGACAGGGAGAGCTGGTAAAGGCAGCGGTAACAGAGGCAGCAACAGGATGAATGCTGGGAGATTTGACACATGCATTATGTATACTCACACTACTAACAAATGAAAAAGGGAATTGGAATGCAGTACATGAACATTTACTCCTCCTTTGCTGTGCGACCACACAGAGCCGATCCGAGGACGACAGAGAACGTTTAAGAGCTTTGAGACAGTCAGAGGAGCCTGTGATGGGATTCATTACGTATCTAACAACAAAGACAAAGAACAATCGGGGGTCTAAATTAAAGCTGACAACGGACGGTTTGACACTAAAAGTGATCAGTAACATAATGTTTATTCATTTACTTACATTTACTGCTGCATTTGGCCATTTGGGGTTCCAAGTGTTCTCACAAATGTTTTGTCTGTTTGTCTACGAGAAGAAATGCACCGAAATCTGGACATAGCCTTTTGAGAGGCTGCGATCATGTGACCAGTGTAGTGATGGCAGTAAACAAGGAGGCAGTCACAGCTCTGGGCCTCCACATTAAATCATTGATGAATCCTCCGATTTAACGACCTGAGAGACACAATGCAGCATCGCCACCGTTCCAACACCCACAGGACGCTGTCACAGCTCTGAGACGCTGCCTTTTTACCAAATCAGAATGTGACTGACGCACCAACATCAGACTGATTAACAACTAATTAAAACACTAACACTAAAACGGAGGCAGTGCTTCAGAGAGTTCTGACAGACTGTAATTGAACCCCACATCAAGAGCAACGACAGCAACAGCTGACGGCATCGGACTGATCAACACAGTGACCTCTGTGACCTATTGGAAAGCCAGCCGAATGTGTTCACTGAGGCGCTTCATCATTATCTGCAGAATAGAGACCTCAGTCCTGTCACTGTGTGCCAAGCATGTCGATGGGACCTTCAGCAGCTGAAAGACCTGAGGATAATTACTGCAAGCTTGTTGACTGCAGTATACACGTGTGTCCAGTGAGCTGAAAACCAGGAACATATTCTGGTTGTTCTTGATCAAACACAGGACGGATGTAGCTACAACATTTCAGTGCATCAAGATTTACTTACTCACCCTCCATACCTGCCATCTCCTCAGCTCATTCAGTACTTTTCCACTCAGCCCGTCTGGTCACCACACCTAGAAACCAGCCTGCTGCCTGTCCACACATCTCCCTCTCCTGTGGCCCACCACGCCCATCTCATCAGGCTAACGCCGCTCACCTGTGGATCATCACCTACTGTAAATATAAAGACGTCTGCTTCACAGACACTCCTCGCCTGTTTCCTGTGGTCTTCTGTGAGCTTACAGGCACAGTCACCTGTGGTCTTCTGAGCCGTGGATTGCTGCATTGTGCGGCGGTACACCTTGTTTTTGAGTGATGCGCCGCAGAACCCACGTTTCATGGCTACTGTCAAGCTCTCCTCTGTCCACGGCCGGCTGTGCATCAGAGACACTGTGTTCTAAATGCTGCTCAAATTATGCTAATGACATAAAACTTTATATTAAATTTAATTTTCTTTTTCATTTTGGCCTTGAGTACTTAGGACGGCCATTTTGTTGCCTATGATGCCCCTCCCTCTCCTTGTTGTCTACGAATAAGATGCTGGTGTTTCATCAGGAAAAGACAGAGGGACAGTGTGTCCCCACAGCCTGAGAGCAGAGAGGACACAGAGGGACAGTGTGTCCCCACAGCCTGAGAGCAGAGAGGACACAGAGGGACAGTGTGTCCCCACAGCCTGGGAGCAGACAGGAGACAGAGGGACTCAGCTGGACTGTAATGGAGGTGCAGAGAGCTTCATTCTAAACATTCACCACAGAAATAAGAGACATAAATCTCCTGTTCTCTCCTTCGCTCCTCCGTCCCCAGTCCCCAGTCTCACTCGTCTTTACGTCACCCTGCTACAACCACCTCCTGCTTTCCTCCACCCTCCTCATCCTCTTCATCTCTTTGTCTCACCATCCCCCCTGGAATCATTATCTACCTGCGTACCTGCAGATCTCTGACAGATTGTGGCGGAGTCATTTATCACTGCAAACAACACTGAGGAAAAATGGAGGCAGAGAGACGTCCACGTGAAGCCCGTCACATCCTGAGACATCAGCGACGGCGGCGTTCTGCCATGACGACAGATCTGACACTTTAACGTGTTTGAGAGACATCACACCCTGACTGTTGCTTCTGTCACACATCTTCTCATGTTATGATGCAGTCCTGAGGGTGGTGCCACACTGCCACCTGCTGGCACCAGGGCAGCAGTTTCAGCTGCACATTTTATTAAACAATATTCTCCAATATGAACTTTAGCTGCAGAATAAAAAGATTTAGAGGAATATTTTAATTCCAAATTTTACTGTGTGAAAATGTAATAAATTATGTAAGGCACCAAAATAGGAGTGACACAAGGTGCAATATAATACAAGGTAACTAAAGGTAGCTGTGCCATAAATACGTCCATCATCAGCTTCCCACTGACGGAGGAGCAAAACAAACAGCATTAACATTTTCTGATCAGTTTAAGATCAATAAATTAACTCCCAGATGTTTGAGAGGTGACACCGATCAACCTGCTGATTTTCAGTAAGAAGTGGTCACATTGGTCACCGACGTGGAGGACTCCAGCCATGACACTTTGCAGCCCGAGGATGAGGTGGCAGCCTACATGGAGTTCGGATCCTTTGGCGGTTTGATGGTGGTGGAAGGAGCATGCTAACATGTTTCCTAACCTGGCAGTGATTGAATGTTTTCACCATCCAGTCAAAGAGACGTCCAATTCAAGAACGGAGAACCAGCTTCATGTGAGGGACTGGAGCCTGGGGGGGTTTGATCATGGGGGCAGCTTTGACTCAGACATGATGACAGGTAACAGGTTGGTTCTGGTGCTGAGCTTTATGGGTATGGGTGGGTGCAGGTTTTCAAAATGGAGCCGACTCTGACACACAGTACCATCAACTCTTTCTTAAAGGTCACTTTAAGGCACTGATCATAAACCAGAACAAAAAAACCCCAAATCTAAACAGTAAATATAAATAATGATCTACAGCGATGGATTTATTGTCATCTGGGTTATTAAATCTTGTTGTGTCTCCACAGTCAAACGGTCTGTGTTTCCTCTGGTGACATAAAGGAAGTCCTAATTTTAGAACACGCCTGCCAAACATGACATCATCCACCGCAGCTGTTTACTGCTCGCTTCATCACAGAGACTCAACGGCACCTTAATGACCTCTGAAAACAGACCTGAGAGGTTCACAGCCCACTCTGCATCCAGGACAGACAGAGCGCCGTCATGTTCTGAGCAGCACAATATCGCCCCCATGAGATGAGGTGGGAGTACTGTCACTGGAGAGTCACACCAAAAACAGTGCTGAGGGTTTTTTCTCCAGTCTTCCATTTCCTTCATTTCATGTCCCTGACTCTTACCTTCTGTTACAGTCGGGAGATTAAAAACATTTTAGGGAGAATGAGGAAACAGTTTCAACATAAAGAGGTACTCTGTGATTTACTGTGGCCTTTTTAGAAAGAACAGATGAATTCTTGAGTGATGGCCAAAAACATGTTTCATGAGATCACACTGACCTTTGACCTTCAAATACAAAATTCTAATCAGCATATTCTTCAGTCCAAGTGGACGTTTGTGCCAAACTAAGAGACATTTCCTTTAGGTGTTCTTGAGATATCACGCTCAGGAGAAAAAGACAGATGAGGTCAAACAGACTTGACCTCTGACCTACGACCACCAAAATGTAATCAGCTCATCCTCGAGTCCAAGTGACTGTTTGGCCCTTACATCACTCTTGAGACATCACATTAACAAGGATGATACGTGCGTGTGTACATTTGTATGTACAGATGGACGGACAACCTGAAAACTGAACTAATTTATTTTCACTGTGAATCAGGGGCCCCATGTGGCCCACAGGCCATGAGTTGAGCATGACTGCTGTGGTCTGTATGAGTGTGAAGTGCAGACCGGCTGTTTTAGCTCAAAACAAATCATGAACATTGAACTGACACGATCAGCGTCAGCACTCTGTGACCTGCCTGCTACCATCCAGTAACAGGATTCAGTCAGCAAACACACGGTCTGATGAAAATGTTTGTCTTGGTTTTATCTGGATATAACATGGTCTGGGAACATCCACATGCTCAGTTGTCCACAGAGGGGGGCGCTGTCACTGACACACACTGACATTAAAGAAGGAGAGTGAGAGGAGAAGATGTTCTTACCTTTGTAGTGCCGATCGTCTGTGGGAGCAGAGAAGAGACAGAACACAGTTTGGTTTCACAGCTCGTCTTCAAAGTGTCAACGCAGTGTAAGAAGCCTTTGAGTCACACTGACTCTGTGTTGGACATGGAAACACACGTGTGGACGCACAGAGAGGCTCCTGATGAACATGATGTTGGTCTGTGACATCAGACAGTGACACGCTGAACCAGCTGGACTGACGACAGGACAGAGGCGTCAATACAGACAGAGTGGGCCGAGTGAATGATTCAGATGGCCCCCCCTGAACTACACCTGTGTTCAACCAAGACCTCACATTGAATTAAAGATGGGGCCATTAACTACAGGCTGTGTGAACCCATCTTTCCTTTCCTTTTCATTCCTTTTCATTCTTTTCTGTTGTGGTCCTGATTTTCTGTGAAACTGTGTTTGCTGCTATCTGATCCTTCTCTCTCTCTCCCTGCAGAGTGAGTGCCGAGGGGCGGGGCGATCTCCGGGGGCACTGGGCTCCCAGCACACCTGCAGCTCGTTCTGCCTAATTAGGCGGCTTCTTAAGACACACTCTCTTTGTCTCCACTGCTGGATTATTCTCCTTGCTCTAGTACTGCGCTCGTGCTCTCAGTGATGTCCTGCCTCTCGCCACGTGTTTATGCTCCAGTGTTTGGTCTCCAGGTTTTGTGAATTTTGTGCCTTGTCACTCTTTTTGTTGCACTTCTGTTCTTGCTCTTTTTCCCATGTTTATGGTGATTTTCAGTTTAGCCTTTTCTGTTGTTACTTTTCCCTCAAAGAGTTTTGGTTGATACTTTGTTTGCTCGTATTTTTTTTTCTGTGAACTGATTTTTTGTTGCTACTTTGTAAATAAACTACTTTTTGTACTTAACTCTGCAACTGGGTCCTGGCTTCCTTGTCTGGCACGTAACATTTTCCTTTTCTTTCCTTTTCATTCCTTTCCTGTCTTTTTCTGTCCTTTTCGTTCCTTGTCTGTAACAAATGTTTGTTCTACATGAACTAAAAAACATGATTAAACTATATTTATAGATCCATCAAATGATCTCACAGTCTCGGGTGACATGTTGAAATTTCCTGATGTCACGTCTCTATGTGATCATGTGACACTAAATATCGTACGTGTTGTTTGGCAGCTAACGAAGTGTTGAGCCGTGTGACGGGAGGACGGTGACTCACAGTGACACACAGGTTTGGGCGTGTCCCACTTCCCCATCTTGTTGCACTGTGTAGAGTTTCGGCCCATGAGGATGAAGCCGGGCAGACAGCTGTAATGCAGCAACGTCCCCTCCACCGGGGGCCCCAGGGGCCACGAGGACACCCGGCCGTTCTCCAGTGACGTCCATACCCGGGGACACATCAACACTGGAAGACACAGACAGAGGATGCTTTACTCTGACATGGTGACAGTGGCTGCCAGAGCTCAGCTGACCTCCATCAGTACAATATTTTGCTTTTGTATTTAGGTGGTGACAGAGTGAGGATGAAGGAGTGAGGGGACTGCAGTGAAGCGTGACAGCGACCAGAAATATTACAGCAGCCTCACAGTCGACTCATACAAGCACCTGGTCGTGTGCCCGACAGGTGAGCTGCAAAAAACTGATTATATATATATATATATATAAACTTCTGGAGTAAAAATTAACTCCACACAGGTGAGAACTAAAATCTATTCTATATTTTTCAGACTGAAACGCAGTAAAAAGCTGTGCAGTATATGTGTAATATTCTAACATCTAAACCACTGTTATCAAGCTGCAGTTCCTTTTATTTTGAAAGTCAGTGACACCAGTGTGACCTTTGACCCCGTGGTCACATTGGTCACCGACGTGGAGGACTCCAGCCATGAAACTGTGCAGCCCGAGGATGAGGTGGCAGCCTACATGGAGTTCAAGACACCCAAGGAGGATCCTTTGGAGGTTTGATGGTGGTGGAAAAAATGGTGCTGAAATGGCAACTAATATATTAAAAATAAATAAATAAATAAAAAATAATGTGCAAAAAATATTTGAAATATCTGAAAAACATTATTAAAATATTTTTTTTAAAAAATGTTGTTAAACATCCCAAAAAAATGAATGAAATGTCAGAGAAAATGATGATAAAATGTCTAACAAAATTATAAAATATAAAAAGAATTGTGATTAAAATATCTGAAAACATTTTAATAAAAAGTCATAAAAAATGTTCAGAAAATGTCCGAAAAATATTAAAGTAACCGAAAAAATGTTGATTAAATATGTGGCTTTGACATAATTACGAGTAACTGGTCAGATATGGTGCTGAGCTTTACGGGCGTGGGCGGGTGCTGGTTTTCAGAAACGGATCCGTGCAGGACTGTGAGATATTTAACCCTCGGACCATCAAGGAGGAAGCAGCACATGCCTGCTGGTGTCAGAATGGCCTCAACATCACTGTTACCTCATCAAGATGTCTCCACATTGACCTGCTTTATAGTCACCGCCAAATTAAGTCACATTATTTATTTTTAATATCTTCATTTTCAGCGAAGACACTTCCTGACTTTATGAGACTGAGGTGTTAAGATGAACATTATTCTCATGATGGATGCATTACACTAATACAACTACTACATGCTCGTTCTACCTGCTGTCAGGCTGAGATGATCATCTGACACTGCTGATATGTTAACCTTAATGTATGACCCTCGTGATGAAGAGCTGGATGTTTTAAACAGGCTGCAGAGTCAATGTAAAGGAACACAGTGACACCTTGAGGCCATTCAGGGAGGTTTGGGAGTGTTTTTGACTTGACTGTTTCTACGTGTCTGTATTGAGTGCAGGCTGCATATCTCAGGACCTGTGTTCAACTGGACAAACATCTTACCTGCTTCACACAGGCAGAGTATCAAGGTTCCTGTCAAATGAAAGAGCATGTTAGTACATCTAGTTCAGATCTGCACCGATCATCCGGCTGAGTAAGAAAGTAGGTTTTCAGGGCCGACATTTTGTGCACTGCAGCGCCCCCTGCTGAAAAAGACTTGACATGCACAGCAAACTAGACTGACCGCCTCATGGTTGTATGAACCAGTCAAGTTACAGCTTACAGTTTACATCCACGTCTGTCCACACCCACATGACAGAAGACACTGTTTCAAATAAAGATGTTGCTGCAAGAGGTTACGAACTCTAAAACATGGATGCTTCAAACACAGAAGATCTGTACAATCAGCTCAGTATCTGACCAAATGTCTCCCCTTCTCTTCCTGAGATATGACCTAAAACACAATGATGTCACAGTCAAGCTGACCATTGACCTTTTGGATATAACATATAATTCATTCATAATTGTATCTAGAACGCAGCGTAAGATTTTGTCATTATTAGCTTATGATTTCTTCAGATTCTTGAGATATTGTGTACGTACGCAAGATCACAGCAACTAAACCTTTGAAAACGAAATTCTGATCAGTTCATCCTTGAGTCCAAGTGGATGATTGGTCAACTATGAGTGGGTTACGTGTATGTTCTTGTCTGCTATATATATATATAAAACGCGGCCTGGTAGTTGCAAGATTGACACATTGTTTTTGTTCTCCAGAGTTTGCCGATGATTTGTGCCTGTTTATGGACTGGCCCTGAGACAGAGCCTTTGACACACACAAATATCCCTCTGTGCTTGATAATGTGCTTTTCTTTTTTCACTCTGACCCTGAGCTTCTTTAAAGCACTTTTGTTTTTCTGTTTTGGTGTGTGTGTGTGTGTGTGTGTGTGTGTGTGTGTGTGTGTGTGTGTGTGTGTGTGTGTGTGTGTGTGCCTCATGTCCTCGCCCTGTCACCGTAGTGACAGGGCGAGGACATGAGGCACAAATACTTCAGCAAACATTACTCCATTTCTCAAAACAGTGTAACTGCAGAAATTACAACATTTCTAAAAAGTTGTTTTCTGAAATTTTGCAGTGTTTTCTAAAATGCTGTAGTGTTTTCTAAAATGTCTTCTAAAATGTTGTTGTGTTTTCTAAAATGCTGTGTTTTCTAAAATGTTGTCGTGTTTTCTTAAGTGTTTTTTAAAATGTTGTAGTGTTTTCTAAAATGTTTTTTAAAATGCTGTAGTGTTTTCTAAAATGTTGTCGTGTTTTCTAAAATGTTTTCTAAAATGTTGTAGTATCTTCTAAAATGTTTTGTTGTCTAAAATGTTGTAGTGTTTTCTAAAATGTTGTAGTGTCTTCTAAAATGTTGTAGTATTTTCTAAAATGCTTTGTTTTCTAAAATGTTTTGTTTACTAAAATGTTGTAGTGTTTTCTAAAATGTTTTGTTTTATAATGTTCCTTTTCTAAAATGTTGTAGTGTTTTCTAGAATGTTTTGTTTTCTAAAATGTTTGTTTTCTAAAAATGTTGTAGTGTTTTCTAAAATGTTGTAGTGTTTTCTAAAATCTTTTGTTTTCTAAAATGTTGTTTTCTAAAATGTTCCTTTTCTAAAATGTTGTAGTGTTTTCTAAAATATTTTGTTTTCTAAAATGTTGTAGTGTTTTCTAAAATGTTTTGTTTCATAAAATGTTCCTTTTCTAAAATGTTGTAGTGTTTTCTAAAATGTCTTGTTTTCTAAAATGTTCCTTTTCTAAAATGTTGTAGTGTTTTCTAAAATGTCTTGTTTTATAAAATGTTCCTTTTCTAAAATGTTGTAGTGTTTTCTAAAATCTTTTGTTTTCTAAAATGTAGTGTTTTCTAAAATGTTTTGTTTTCTAAAATGTTGTAGTGTTTTCTAAAATGTTTTGTTTCATAAAATGTTCCTTTTCTAAAATGTTGTAGTGTTTTCTAAAATGTCTTGTTTTCTAAAATGTTCCTTTTCTAAAATGTTTTGTTTTCTAAAATGTTGTAGTGTTTTCTAAAATGTTTTGTTTCATAAAATGTTCCTTTTCTAAAATGTTGTAGTGTTTTCTAAAATGTCTTGTTTTATAAAATGTTCCTTTTCTAAAATGTTGTAGTGTTTTCTAAAATCTTGTTTTCTAAAATGTTTGTTTTCTAAAATGTTCCTTTTCTAAAATGTTGTAGTGTTTTCTAAAATCTTTTGTTTTCTAAAATGTTTTCTTTTCTAAAATGTTCCTTTTCTAAAATGTTGTAGTGTTTTCTAAAATGTTTTGTTTTCTAAAATGTTGTAGTGTTTTCTAAAATCTTGTGTTTTCTAAAATGTTCCTTTTCTAAAATGTAGTGTCTTCTAAAATGTTGTAGTGTTTTCTAAAATGTTGTAGTGTCTTCTAAAATGTTGTTTTCTAAAATGTTGTAGTGTTTTCTAAAACGTTTTGTTTTCTAAAATGTTGTAGTGTCTTCTAAAATGTTTGTTTTCTAAAATGTTGTAGTGTTTTCTAAAATGTTTTTTAAAATGCTGGAGCGTTTTCTAAAATGTTGTAGTGTCTTCTAAAATGTTTTGTTTTCTAAAATGTTGTAGTGTCTCCTAAAATGTTTTGTTTTCTAAAATGTTGTAGTGTTTTCTAAAATGTTTTGTTTTCTAAAATGTTGTAGTGTCTTCTAAAATGTTTTTTAAAATGCTGGAGCGTTTTCTAAAATGTTGTAGTGTTTTCTAAAATGTTTTGTTTTCTAAAATGTTGTAGTGTCTTCTAAAATGTTTGTTTTCTAAAATGTTGTAGTGTCTTCTAAAATGTTTTTTAAAATGCTGGAGCGTTTTCTAAAATGTTGTAGTGTTTTCTAAAATGTTTTGTTTTCTAAAATGTTGTAGTGTCTTCTAAAATGTTTGTTTTCTAAAATGTTGTAGTGTCTTCTAAAATGTTTTTTAAAATGCTGGAGCGTTTTCTAAAATGTTGTAGTGTTTTCTAAAATGTTTTGTTTTCTAAAATGTTGTAGTGTCTTCTAAAATGTTTGTTTTCTAAAATGTTGTAGTGTCTTCTAAAATGTTTTGTTTTCTAAAATGTTGTAGTGTCTTCTAAAATGTTTGTTTTCTAAAATGTTGTAGTGTTTTCTAAAATGTTTTGTTTTCTAAAATGTTGTAGTGTCTTCTAAAATGTTTGTTTTCTAAAATGTTGTAGTGTCTTCTAAAATGTTTGTTTTCTAAAATGTTGTAGTGTTTTCTAAAATGTTTTGTTTTCTAAAATGTTGTAGTGTCTTCTAAAATGTTTGTTTTCTAAAATGTTGTAGTGTTTTCTAAAATGTTTTTTAAAATGCTGGAGCGTTTTCTAAAATGTTGTAGTGTTTTCTAAAATGTTTTGTTTCATAAAATGTTCCTTTTCTAAAATGTTGTAGTGTTTTCTAAAATGTCTTGTTTTATAAAATGCTCCTTTTCTAAAATGTTGTAGTGTTTTCTAAAATCTTTTGTTTTCTAAAATGTTTGTTTTCTAAAATGTTCCTTTTCTAAAATGTTGTAGTGTTTTCTAAAATGTCTTGTTTTATAAAATGTTCCTTTTCTAAAATGTTGTAGTGTTTTCTAAAATCTTTTGTTTTCTAAAATGTTTGTTTTCTAAAATGTTCCTTTTCTAAAATGTTGTAGTGTTTTCTAAAATCTTTTGTTTTCTAAAATGTTTTCTTTTCTAAAATGTTCCTTTTCTAAAATGTTGTAGTGTTTTCTAAAATGTTTTGTTTTCTAAAATGTTGTAGTGTTTTCTAAAATCTTTTGTTTTCTAAAATGTTCCTTTTCTAAAATGTAGTGTCTTCTAAAATGTTGTAGTGTTTTCTAAAATGTTGTAGTGTCTTCTAAAATGTTGTGGTGTTTTCTAAAATGTTGTAGTGTCTTCTAAAATGTTGTTTTCTAAAATGTTGTAGTGTTTTCTAAAATGTTGTAGTGTCTTCTAAAATGTTTGTTTTCTAAAATGTTGTAGTGTTTTCTGAAATGTTTTTTAAAATGCTGGAGCGTTTTCTAAAATGTTGTAGTGTCTTCTAAAATGTTTTGTTTTCTAAAATGTTGTAGTGTCTTCTAAAATGTTTTGTTTTCTAAAATGTTGTAGTGTTTTCTAAAACGTTTTGTTTTCTAAAATGTTGTAGTGTCTTCTAAAATGTTGTTTTCTAAAATGTTGTAGTGTTTTCTAAAACGTTTTGTTTTCTAAAATGTTGTAGTGTCTTCTAAAATGTTTGTTTTCTAAAATGTTGTAGTGTTTTCTAAAATGTTTTTTAAAATGCTGGAGCGTTTTCTAAAATGTTGTAGTGTCTTCTAAAATGTTGTTTTCTAAAATGTTGTAGTGTTTTCTAAAACGTTTTGTTTTCTAAAATGTTGTAGTGTCTTCTAAAATGTTTGTTTTCTAAAATGTTGTAGTGTTTTCTAAAACGTTTTGTTTTCTAAAATGTTGTAGTGTCTTCTAAAATGTTGTTTTCTAAAATGTTGTAGTGTTTTCTAAAACGTTTTGTTTTCTAAAATGTTGTAGTGTCTTCTAAAATGTTTGTTTTCTAAAATGTTGTAGTGTTTTCTAAAATGTTTTTTAAAATGCTGGAGCGTTTTCTAAAATGTTGTAGTGTCTTCTAAAATGTTTTGTTTTCTAAAATGTTGTAGTGTCTTCTAAAATGTTTTGTTTTCTAAAATGTTGTAGTGTTTTCTAAAATGTTTTTTAAAATGCTGGAGCGTTTTCTAAAATGTTGTAGTGTTTTCTAAAATGTTTGTTTTCTAAAATGTTGTAGTGTTTTCTAAAATGTTTTTTAAAATGCTGGAGCGTTTTCTAAAATGTTGTAGTGTTTTCTAAAATGTTTTGTTTTCTAAAATGTTCCTTTTCTAAAATGTAGTGTCTTCTAAAATGTTTTGTTTTCTAAAATGTTGTAGTGTTTTCTAAAATGTTGTAGTGTCTTCTAAAATGTTTTGTTTTCTAAAATGTTGTAGTGTTTTCTAAAATCTTTTGTTTTCTAAAATGTTGTAGTGTTTTCTAAAACGTTTTGTTTTCTAAAATGTTGTAGTGTCTTCTAAAATGTTTTGTTTTCTAAAATGTTGTAGTGTTTTCTAAAATGTTTTTTAAAATGCTGGAGCGTTTTCTAAAATTCTGTGTTTTCTAAAATGTTGTAGTGTTTTCTAAAATGTAATGTTTTCTAAAATGTTGTGGTATTTGAGAGGATTGAATAATGTAATGTAACATGTTTGTGCTGTTAAAATATTGTTTGAATTTGGATATGTTCTTGTCTAATGTGTGCAACGAGGCCTGAGAGTTGCTGTTCATGTGAAACCGGTCACACTCCTGTCTTTTTGAAGAAAGACCTGAACTTAACGTCAGCCTGCGAGGACAGAGGGAGCTTATGTGATATCTCCTCTGGAGAACTTTGTCCTCTGAGAGCAGATGCTTAACGGCTCAGCAGCGGGGTGTGTGTATCTGGATCAGTGTTTCAGGTAGGAGATGAATGAATGTGTGACGGATGACAGAGTGAAGAGTCAGCTGAGGTGAAACTTACAGCATCTGCTGCGCTGGCTCAGGTCGGTCCAGGTGCCGTTGGGCAAACACTTCCTGACCTTTGGTCCCACAATCACCCTGCTGCCCCTGCAGATGTACTCGATCTCATAGTCAACGGGGAGCACCTGCACACTGCGGATCTACACACACACACACACACACACACACGCCCACACAAAGAATCAGAATCAGTCCATCAATAGATGGATATAAGTACTTTTTCTTGAGTGTATAATCATTGTGTTTTCGTTACTTTAGAATGAGCCGTTTATATCTACAAAGGGAGCAGGTCTTGGATATCGCCATGTTGCACTGCCAAGTTTCTACAGTAGCCCAGAATGGACAAACCAAACACCGACTCTAGATAGGACCATTACTCATAAACTCTGCCGCATGACTGTAACTCCTGCTAAACCAGGAGACTCTTCATCTGGCTGCACTCTGTAGTCCTCACCACATGATGCCACTGAATCAGAAAGCGTTTGTTCACAGTGCTCTCTGGGTGAGAGCTGTATATATATATATATATATATATATATATGGGACATAATATTAACCTGCACTCTGAACACCAGCCTCATGAGTGTGTATTGGTGTCTGTGCAGCTGTGATGACAGTGAGGCAGCAGCTGTTCCTACCTGCTCTTGTGTCAGACCTCTGTACCGTATCCCTCCATCTCTGGGAGGACGAATGATGGCACAACCTGGAAGAGACACACCGTGAGACAAAGCAGGAAAAGACCCAGCTGTCCCTCCAGCTCCTGTCTGCCTCAATCTGCTGGCTGTTTGTCAGCTCTGCTTCAGCACTGATGCTGCGTCCTCTCACACACACACACACACACACACACACACACACACACACACACACACACACACACACACAAGAGTTTTTAAACCACATTTAAGAATCGTATCTCCGCTGACTCACTCTCAGTTGTGAGCTGCCTGATTGGTTGTTTTCTGATTTTCCTGAAATTTACGTCTTCATTGAGGTCCAGGCTGTATAAAGCAGACCACTCTGTAAAATAAAGACAGTCCCTAAAAACAAATTAAAAGTGTCCGGTCCAGGAATAAAGACAAAAAGCGTCAAGTGTCCAAGTGCAAATAAACTCTTGGTAGCAGAGTCTGGTCGAACAGCAGAAACATCCTGCAGGTTTCAGAGAGAACATCAGACACTCTTTGATTCACACGAAGCCTTTCTGACTGTTTCCTGACCCGACCACTAGATGGAGCCCTCTGCACTGTTTTCATCACGCTCTGAAACACCAGCAGCCTGGTTCTCAGCAGAAGCCTCACTCGTTACTCATGTCAGTAATTTTTCTCCGCTGAGACAGCATCCATACGAGCTTTGTGCTCGTCGCTGCCGGCGGAGCTTATTTGTCAACTGAGCAGTGGGTTCACATGAAGAAATGGTGCTGTGAGTGCAATGGTGACACAGTTAATGGGGCCAGCTGGGGTCTGACTGGCGGGAAGAGACAGATTTGCATGTTGAGACTGAGACTGATGTTCTTAAAGGTTTAAGCTAGAGGAAAAAAATAAGAGATTTAGAAGGTGACAAAGGGACAGAAATTAAATTCTGCCATCCCAATTATTTCTGCCTCAAAGAACTGTATTTTTACACGCTTTGTGTTTTTCAAAGCGGTTTTATATCCGAGGATATTCAGTGATTAGTGACGGCCACAGGCAGAAACTCTCCCTGCGCTCCTGGCTGTTTAAATTTGCTGCTAATGCAGGACTTAACAATAAAACCCCAGAGAAGCTGTTCGCTCGCTTTTTATGATAAACTCAGAGCAAAATCTTCAGTTTGTTTCTGTCTGGCAGCTAATTATTCATGGCTCTAATGACTTTGGTGACTTGCTGACCTCAGTTCAACTCTCTGTTCTAGTTATTACATTCATATGCAACATATTAAAGGGAACATTCAGGTTTATAGAAGTGAGGCTGTATGAGGTGCTGATCTATAGACAGAGAGTTTGACATGGAAGCTCAACAATCTGCTGCTGAGTACGGGTCAGCAACAAAATGTGTTGCAGCCACCTCAAGAAATCAGTGTCAGTTTAAGTGTACGCTATATTTTTATGGTCAGAAAATGAATCTGTGGCATCACTCTCTTCAAAGCCTCGACTGCTGCCTCTGTAGACCAAATATCTAATCAGCCTGACGAAGAAAGGTGATTGAAGTGACTTTGAACGTGGCATGGTTGATGGTGCCAGACGGGCTGCTCTGTGTATTTCCTGGGATTTTCAGCACAACCATCTCTAGGGTTTACAGAGGATGGTCCCAAAAAGAGAAAATATCCAGTGAGCCAAAATGCCTTGTTGATACCAGAGGTCAGAGGAGAATGGCCAGACTGCTTCAAGATGATAGAAAGGCAACAGGAAGTCAAATAAGCACTGGTTCCAACCAAGGTGTGCAGAAGAGCATCTCTGAAGCAACAACACCTTGTCCAACCTTGAAGCAGATGGGCTACAGCAGCAGAAGACCACACCAGGTGCCACTCCTGTCAGCTAACAACAGCAAACTGAGGCTACAATTCACCAAAACTGGACAATAGAAGATTGGAAAAACCACATTCAGATGGAAGCATGGATCCATCCTGCCTTGTATCAACGCTTCAGGCTGCTGCTGCTGCTGCTGGTGGTGTAATGGTGTGGGGGAGATTTTCTTAGTACCAACTGAGCATGGTTTAAACACCACAGCCTACCTGAGTATTGTTGCTGAGCGTGTCCATCCCTTTATGACCACAGTGTGCCCATCTTCTGATGGCTACTTCCAGCAGGATAACGCACCATGTCACAAAGCTCACATCATCTCAAACATGACAATGAGTTCACTGTACTCCAATGGCCTCCACAGTCACCAGATCTCAGTCCAATAGAGCACCTTTGGGATGTGCTGGAACGGCAGATTCTCATCATGGATCAACTGTGTGATGTCATCATGTCAATATGGACCAACATCTCTGAGGAATGTTTCCAGCTCCTTGTTGAATCTGTGACACAGAGAATTAAAAAGGGGGTCCAACCTGGTACCAGCAAGGTGTCCCTAATAAAGTGGCCACTGAGTGTATCTGATCCAAGTCCCATTTAACCAGTTGTATACTCAGTACTTCACAAACTCTCCTTTCTGACCAGGAACTGAATGGAAAGTGAAACTTACTCCATGCTCTCCTTAAAGCCGGACTCACAGGACAACACAGGAGCTGCTGACACCTGCACGACGACACCAGTTCAACATACCCGAGGTATCTTTGGTTAGCTGACTTCACTAACCCGTCACACTGGCTGTCTGGACAGATAGTACCACAAACTGCTTACAGCTCACTCAGTAGACTCTGGGTTTCCCCTCCAGCCAGGGAGCACGTTCATGTTAAAGAGGTGGGCTGTTAATTACGAGCAACAACATCAGAGCCATGAATGACGGAGGCTGCTTCCTATCACACGAGATGAAACGGTGATACTAATTATCTGCTGCAGTGTTTTGTGCTTTGTATATTTTCATCATGAGTCCTATTTGTCGGACTGAAATGTAAACCACAGCCTGTAATCTTACAGCAGAGAGGACCAGAAATAATGTCCACATATTAAAAGTAAGCCAAGCCTCAAAGCAGGTGTAGGTATCATTAAATATGTGTTTTGCTGTAGTTGAATGATGAAGGAACTACTTTGAATATGTCACATAAAAACACTTAAAGCCAGACTGTTTATGTGAAGAGTGAAAAAATATTTAAAGGTTTATCTGACCGAAATGTTGCATCTATAATCACAGGAGCCAATTAACAGTGTGGATTATCTCTTTATCTGATTGTCATCACACAGGTGTCTCATTATTCTGAGCTGTACTGACGAGACAGAGAATAAAATCATCACTGCAGGATAAATTAAAGTTTGTACACTTTAACTGCAGCTGCATCATCTTTATTAATTTCAACAATCTAAACAATCTCTCTAACCTGTGATTCCAGTGATCTGATTGGCCAGAGGTCAGGTGTTCACAGGTTGTAATCTGATACCCTGAAGTTACCCTCCTCTGCAGCAGGTTAGCTGTTAAGTTAAAGTTAATCTCTCAAGAAAGATTCTCCAATCTACATTGTAGAATCAGTCGGCAGCCCTGTGTGAAAGATGACTACAGAGGGGAAGAGGGCAGGGAGTTTGAACAATGCTGCGCTTTAGCCAATCACAATGGAGGCAGCATGGCCGAGACGTGCAGGTGTCCCCAGGAAATGTGTACCTACAGAAACAGCAAGCTCCGCGTCAATAGCGACCGCTCCACCCAAAACGCCGTCTCGTCAACATGAAATTTTTTTTTTTTCCAGCGGATGTCTTAGTTACAACATGATTGAGCTACCTGGAGTAGTTTCATGTCGTATCCGACAACAGGAGGCTTTTAACAGATGACGTCCTGATGTTAGCTTTGCTAACTGTCCCTGTCAGCTGCAGCCACTGATGCTTTCTAGACATCGTGATTTCCCAAAACTGAATAAATACCACACATAGCAACACAAAACTGCTTTGCTAGTTCAATCATGTTGTAACTAAGATATCTGCTGGAAAAAATATTTTATTCACGGACCGTTTATTGAGTTATTACCTTATTTTTATACAGTCTATGGTTATTACAGACACCGCTAACGGCTAATGTTAACAGCCAACGGTTAGCCCAGCTAATCTACGATGTTATTATTGATATTATTTCGAAAAAGTGCACACAGAAATAGTAACATTTGTCATCACTGTGACCTCGTCACATGTCCACTTTTGGTCATGGACTTTCCACGTCCACATATGGCGTCCAAGGTACCCTGGGTGTGTTGGTTGTTGACGTTCTGGGACGCCGTGTCAACTTCAGCCTGTTACATGCATTGTCTGTTTTCAAAATACACTTCTGTTTTCACAGGAAATGTACAGTTTGATACAGTCTCTTTCAAAATAAAAGCACTACGTCAGTACAACACCACCAACTCATTTTTTTTTTCCTTCAACAACAAACTCGTGGTTTGGTTTAGGAATAAAGAACAGGGTTTGGCTTTAGAATCTTTCGGGAGGTGAACACCAGCCTCCTGGGTGAAAGTCTGTGTTTGTTGAACCCATCCACCCCTCCAGCCCGCCGTACTCTGACTTGGCTGCCTAACTTTTGTCCTTGTCGTGCGTTTCCTCCAATGCTGCCGGCACCCTTAAACAATAACAGTGACCTGCTGTTAATGATGCCAACATGAGAGGACAGCTTTATTTGACAGTACTCAGCTCAGCCTTACTCATCAAGAACTTTCTCGGTTTTTGGTTTCTTGGTTCCCCGGTGGATGCACAAAATAAAGTAACACAGGGTAGGGAAGTGATATAAAGTACAAATATTCTCTCCTTTGAGAATCGCCACCTTGGGAGCTGTGTTGTCCGGGGCTAACAGCCCCTGGTAAAGTGGTCCCAGGGGAGGGGCCAGACTAGGAGCGATTCAAGAGGACCTTGATGAAATGGACTTTTTGGACCTTGAGCACCTTGCCTGGTGCGGGGACACTGCCAGCGAGTGTCTGGTGGTGGGGCATTGGGCCTTAGGGGCCCAGTCAGGCTCAACCAGATAAAACAATATGGAGCTGTCACCCTGTGAGCCCACCGCCTGCAGGGACGGGAATCAGGGTCCGATGCATTGTGTGCAGGGCGACGGGCAGAGCTGACGTATCGTATCGTACGGCAGACGGGCTCTGGGGACGTGGAGTGAAATGTTTTTTTAATAATAATAATAATTATTATTATTTATAAAATAACGTTGCAGATAAATGTTCTGTTGCTCAATTACCTGATGGAGTTACTAACCATATCAGCTCTAATACGACTCCCTGAAAATGTCCATGTTGACAGACTACAGGCGGTGTGGAGCTGCCCTGCTGCAGCAGCTGGAAGGGATCAGCCTCTGAGCACTGACCAGCCTTTCAATAAAAACAGGCTGGTGTGGGAGAGACGGGCAGAAAAGGAGAATACGCCAGAAGAGCAGTAACAGACTCTTTGATGAAGATGTCAGCCTCGCTTTGATGTAGATGGGAAGTGACCTCGATACACGCCACCCACCACCTTACTTCACACCATGGTCATCAGTAATCCATTAAAGCACATGAAATCAATCAGTCCTGGGAAGAAGCCGGCTCGACGCAGCCTCCTCTGTGTGCTGGCGTTCCTTATTTCCTGCCAGTTCACTGCAAAGCTCCATTTCACTGTTTCTGTACATCTGATTATCCTCCGTCTCTCCGTCTCTTCCTGCCTCGCCCTCCCCGAGGATAATACATCTGGAGCCTGCCTTTCTCTGCAGGTTCCCGCACTGTGTAAAACCCTAATTACTAAACAGGCACCGTGTTTCTCACTGGAGGCCAGGAAAGACCACTAGACGTGACTCCCATAGCAAAAACCCCCACCCGCCCCTGCACCCCCACCCCCACCGCCACCGCTCAGCAGAAAGAGGAAATGACAGCTCACTAATCTGACGGCAGGTTTATGTCTGTATTACAGAGATCTGACATCTGCCTCTGAGCATTAGTGTCAGAGCATGGGCTGGGATATAAAAGCACCATAATAAGCACTACGAGTTTACAGCAAATATTCATTAGTGCTTTCAGCGACTATCGGTTCCAGATTGGTTTTTAAATGTGGGGCGAGGCCCGCCTGCCTGCCAAGCTGGGCTGTTAGAGCTGGGAAATGGTGCTTGTCCAATACGAGCTGTGGCAGCAATTTCATGCTCAGAGGCTGACTGATAGGACAGAGGGAACAGGGACAGAGACATGACTATGGAGCTCAGCACACACAGAGGCAGGGCCAGGATCTAGAGCCTGTTTACACCTGGTATCAACGTGTCCTTTGGGTGACGCGATCACAAGTGGACAGCTCCGACGTCCTGTCTGTAACTGTACATATATATATATATATATATATATATATATATATATATACATATATATATATATATAATATGTTTCCAGGTATTTTTGGATATTTTTCTCCTCCACTTTAAAAAAAAAATATCCATCCACATGACGTCATTTTACAAAATCTTCCTGTCTAGACTAGAACGCCCACGTGTGCAGTGTTCACACACAGCGTTGTTGCTGCAGCATCATCATCCTCACTGTGACCTCGTCACATGTCCACGTTTGGTCATGGACTTTCCACGTCTACATATGACGTCCAAGGTACCCTGGGTGTGTTGGTTGTTGATGTTCTGGGACGCCGTGTCAACTTCAGCCTGTTACATGCATTGTCTTTTTTCAAAATACACTTCTGTTTTCACAGGAAATGTACAGTTTGCATACAGTCTCTTTCAAAATAAAAGCACTACGTCAGTACAACACCACGGATTGACATTTTTTCCTTCAACAACAAACACACGTGGTTTGGTTTAGGAATAAAGAACAGGGTTTGGCTTTGGAATCTTTCAGGACGTGAACACCATGTTCTTAGGTGAAAGTCCATGTTTATTTGACCCCTCCTGCCTCATCAGACTTTCACCGCTTCAACTTTCATCCTTCTCCCGCCATGTTTCCCCCTGACTCCGCTGGGTGCTGCGTATCATGCCGACGTTAAAGGACACCTTGTTTTGTTGGTTTCACTGGATTTCAATGACATTTTCTGAGAGAGTCAGACCTTCATCATTTGTTCGTACGCATGATCTGAAGCAGCTTTAAATTTGTTCTCAGAATACGACAAAATTCAGAGGAGAAAATATGAATGAATCCTGAATTTGTGCGTAAAACTTTTGTACGTGTGGTTCAAGCATATATTATTTTGCATTACTGATCATTCTGACTGATAATAAGACCGTTCTATTTTCTGAGATGGTTATCGTACCGGAAAAATGTCGTGCCACTGAAACCCTAGTCCGCAGCGTTTGTGAATGAAGCCCACTGTGTCAGAGACAAACACTTGTGTGTGTGAGACATGCAGTCAGTCATTACCGGCAGATGTGTTGTAGGCAGACGCTCTGAACGAGGGCAGCACAGCAGAGAAGAAGAAAAGAAAGGACAGCGCCATCCCTCTACCTGAAACACAAACACAGAGGAGAACACATTTAAAGGAGGAGGCTGAAAGGGAGCATGAAAAAACAAAAAGGAAGAGTCCACACTGCTGTCCATGTTTCATGATGATGTAATATGTTCCTGACCAGAGAATCAACAGCACTGGTCACTTCACAACCTCTGACCTGCAGCTCACAACTGAAACTTTAAAGAACCACGTGAGCAGTGTCGGGCAGCAGCGACATTACGAGTAGCGATGTTACTAATGCTGCGGTCGTTTTGTACTCGGAGGTCGGAAGTCAGAAGTGGGAATGACGTCACCTCCGAGTTGACAACAGTTTTTGCATTCTAGGGTCTGTCCCAAGTCTCTTATTTTTATAGTGCTACTGCTAGCTCCTCGCTTGAACCGGAAGTCGATCGAGGTCCACCATCTTCTAGGCCGTCCCAAGTCTCTTATTTGTGCAGCGAGGAGCTAGCGCTAGGAGCTAGCAGCAAGCTTTAAGCAGCTACGAGCTAGGATGGTCGAGAGCTTCCTATCCGGAAGAGTTTTTCAGCTGAACGGCATGACGTATAAATACCCGCCCTCTACATTTGGCTCATTTGAACGAGATGGCGGAGAAACAGTATCAGAGGAAGTACCCGTTACATGCATTCTTTGCAATAAATGGCTGTAATTCACATACCTACTTCAAAGAGTAATGATATTTCATGCAAAATTGTTATGTTGCAATTAGGTTTATTTCAGTCACAACCTGTTTCATTGTTGCGGCTGCTACATGCAAAAGTGTGTGACCAGAGTCATGACGGCGGGGGGGTGGGGGCTACTGTTTTTGTCAGTGAATATAATGAGACTTGGGATGTAGCCATAGTAACGCCAGACGCTGGCTGCTTCATGGAGCAGATCCAGCGGTGCCGCTGTCATCAGGAATGGACGTCGCTTCACGTGACGCTTCAGTGGAAAGGACGTCTAATGTCTCACAATGCTCACTCATCGCTCCTAGCGCTAGCTCCTCGCATTTTTTCCTAGGTGGGAGGGGCTAAACAGCTAGCAAAGTCGGCTAGGTAAGATAACTAGCAGTAATTTAAGAGACTTGGGACGGACCCCTAGTTGACAACGGTGCACAAGTCGGAAAAAAACATGGACGCCCGCAAGAAAGCCTTTGTTGTCCTTGCACTTCAAAACCATCATGCACTCCAACTGATGAACGCCGCAGATGAGGCTGACCTGATGTAAAACAAATAAGATAAAATTGCTATAAACAGTACTTTAGCAGGGTGTTTACTCACTATGTATGTGACTGGCAGCCATCTTGAATCGTAAGTCGGGGCTGATGCGGTTGCTCCGAGTTTCCGAGTTGGAAATCCGATCTCAGGGTGCGTTCGAGTTTAAACTTCTGACTGGGAACTGGGAATTTCCGACCTCCGAGTACAAAACGAACCCACCATAAGCTAACTCCATTTCTCAGTCCCATGGCGGTGATGTCACTACTTTCTGAGTCAAACAGCTTTCAGTAGATAGGTTGATTCATTGACTGAGTAGTGCAGTAATGTCCTCAAAAGTTCCACACTATGTTTTCCAGGAAAAGCTCTGAAGTGCAGCCGACTGTTTTTTGGCAGAGGTCTGGATCAAAGTCAGGATAATAAAACTGAGGAAAAGTGATGTGACCGACGCCACCACACCGAGACATGTAGACAAGGGAAGCACTTCCTGTATGACATCACATACAAATCTGCTTGCTGCTTTGATTTTCTTTGCAAGACCGGCCCTAGTCTGCCTCTGATTGGCTACACTGCAATACACTAACACCAATCAGAGGCAGAGTAAGAGAACAAAGCTTTTTGCTCGCTGTTTTTGCTACGCGCCTCGTGTTTCTGCGCTCGCAGCACCTGGCGTTATTGCTGGAGCGCTCTGAACTCCTTGAGTTGAAAAAACGTCAACTCAGAGCAGAAAAGCGCCCCACGTCATCTCTGCTTTTCTCTTCATTGTCCAGTCAGATGATTTTAGAGGCGGGGCTTCTGTGGTGGTCATGACAACAAGTGTACAGTTGGTAAACAATGGAGAAGAAACTGGCGGTAGTGGTTGCTGGATACCCAGAGCTATACGGCCTGATGATAGACAGCAGGTTGTCAAACTGCCCCTGAGTCATCCTAAAATCTGCCTGTAAACGTCCATGATGGAGGAGAAGCTCCTGGACCAACTGGTGGTACTCCCCATGATCCAGCCTCTTTTTTAGGGTCTCATGTACCCACACAGATCTCTGTTTATCTGCTGACAGCCTCTCACCCTCAACCAGAGCTACAGACAGCACCCTCTGCCTCAACATGGCAGCAGCTACACACTGACTACTGCAGGATACACAAACTGCAGATTGATCACACAGGTAGGTTAGAATAAGAAGTTGATGGGGTGATTGGCTGACAACAATAAAAGGCACAGCAAGCGTTTTCTTTACTAGTGGTACTCAATTAATTAAGAAAAAAAGGCAGTGTGGTGCACCTTGTGTTTTACTACCTGCAAAATGCTTTCCATGTGACTGGGGCCTAAAGCCTTTAATTCACCATCACACAATGATTTGTTACATGAAACTGCTTCATTCAGTGTTTTTAAATCAGCTGGTCTGTTTGTTTTGGAGAGGAAGAGATCTCTGTGGATAATTCAGTTCCTGATAACAACCTGCTGAACAATGAACACTGAAGGAATTCTGACCAGGAGAAGTTTCAGCTGGGTGTAATCTGTGGACCACCATTAGAAACCACTGAGGCTGCTCTCACACCTACCCTGTTTGGTTCGGTTCAGTCAAACCCAGGTGTGTTTGCCCCCTCAGTGCGGTTCGTTTGTGCAGGTGTGAACACACCAAAACAACCGGACTAAGACCTTCTTGAAGAGGTGGTCTCAGTCCGGTTCCAAAGGAACTCTGGTGCAGTTGGTTTGTGGTGAGAAGGTGTTCCGACCTGGATGTGAAGCAACTGCAGTCACATGACACATTGTTTGGGTTAAACATGAGCATGTTACAGTCCTGGAGGATTATTAATGTGCACCTCCTCCTGTACTGCCTTAATATGCACATTCAGCACATCCAATGCATCAAAACATTGTTTTCTAGTTGGAGCCGCGCCTCGTTTTCAAACTGTATGCTTTGACTAAAATGAACAATGACAGCAATATAGTCCACGATGAGCAGCGCTAAAATCAACCTGCGTAGTTGTCCCTCCATTGTGACATTAGAAAGTGTCACATTTACCTTGCAAGTGTACTCTTCTTCAACGTTTGCTTTATTTCCTGGATTTTTCCCACATGGAAATTCTGACCAATCAAGAGCAGCTTTCTCACACAAGGCATTTGATCTGGTCCTCTTGTAAATGCTGCCGTGAGAACACCAACCAACTCCAGGCAATTACACAACTTTGGAACAACATGAGTCCCTGATTCAGACCAGAGGAGACCACTCTAGGGCTGACAGCAGCCTGAATGCCCCTAAATCTGACACATCTAATCTTGGTGCTGACAGTCTGTATAAGAGTGGATTTTTCTTTTAAAAGAGGAAAAGGAGAAGGGGAAATGGAAAATAAGACATATCTGACTGGAGTCTGTGAGAGCCTTCGGTAGATCTTAAACTAATGACAGCCCCAAATGACACGAGGCTTTAAATGGCCCCCCCATTGCATCAATGTGTCAGTATCTCTGGAAGCCATTGACCTACAAAGGGTTGCATTAGCCAGCTCACAGCGCTGCACACACACGGACTCGTCCTGGACATTTGAGGAGGCGTAATTGCGACACAATTGAAGGGAATGGTCATTTATTTTAACCCAATTGTAGTGACTTGATAAAAAGTCAGGCCCATGAGAGAGCATAAAGTCCAGAGCTGAAGCATTTCATTTTCTCTGGTACAGAGCAGTGACTGACTAATGTCATACCAGACTCCAGAAACTGCATGAACACACTCACACTGATTTACTGACAGTACAAACTCTGCAGACTCTCACTCATCCATACATCCACCTGTTTACTCTGGTGCATTGAATGGCCTTTCTTTACCCATCTCTCAATCAGCTGTGAAACAATGAGGAATGATTTCCACTTCATTGTCATTTGAAACAATGGCAGTGTGGGTATATTCTGGTGATGCCTGAGTGCAGCAGCACAATAACAAAACATGAAGCTTGAACTACACGACTAAATGACTGTGACCAGAGTGTGCGGCTGCCTTTATAGCTGCCTGCCCAGAGGGGAAATGTGAAATGGCTGTTACAGAGCAACAGCTGCTGTTGCAGGACTGTTACTGTGCTCTGTTGCAGTGCAAAGGTAAAACAGAATCATGTCGTTATGTATAAACAATAATGATAATATTAATAATAATAATAATAATAATAATTCAGAATGATGAGGACGAGTCAGATAAGGACTTGTTGGATAACCTGCAAACAGCTGTGTGACAGATAAAAATATGTATATGTATAAACGCACGGGTAAAAATGAACTACACGCAGGCAGCAGGTGAGAACACACAGTAAATATGTTCTTTATTACTCAGAATAAAACGCAGTAAAAAGCTGTGCAGTATATGTGTAATATTCTGACATGTAAATCACTATTATCAAGCTGCAGTTCCTTTTATTTTGAAAGTCAGTGACACCAGTGTGACCTTTGACCCCGTGGTCACATTGGTCACCGACGTGGAGGACTCCAGCCATGACACTTTGCAGCCCGAGGATGAGGTGGCAGCCTACATGGAGTTGGGATCCTTTGGAGGTTTGATGGTGGTGGAAGGAGCATGCTAACATGTTTCCTAACCTGGCAGTGATTGAATGTTTTCACCATCCAGTCAAAGAGACGTCCAATTCAAGAACGGAGAACCAGCTTCATGTGAGGGACTGGAGCCTGGGGGGTTTGATCATGGGGCAGCTTTGACTGAGACATAATGACAGGTAACAGGTCGGTTCTGGAGCTGAGCTTTACAGGTATGGGTGGATGTGGACCCATTTGGCCCTCATCCTCCTCACCCAGTCTGTTCTCATTCTGAACTCATCAAATTCTGCTCCTTTGTCAGTGATCTGGGCATTACAAACTTTAATTTGAAGTACAGTGGAATTCTAGCACAGAGCTTTTATTTTGGAATGCTGTTTCCTGCTGTAGGGTGAGTGAATTACAGACAGCTGCTCAACACAGACAGTAGTTTGACGACACGGCCAAATGAAAGTATGACGCTGAGTATATTACATTTTGTGGACCTTAAACTAATGACTGAGGACAAATCTGGAGCCCATGGTGGGATCAAGTGGGAGCCACTGCTCTACAGTCTGCCAGAAAAAGATTTAGCATGTCCCAGTGCTCCAAGAAGGGTGTCTGGGCTCAGCCTTAGAGATAGGGGGAGGAGTCAGACATCTGGAGGGAGCTCGGAGTAGAGCCGCTGCTCCTTCATGTTGAGGTGGTTCAACATCTGATCAGGATCCTCCTGGGCGCCTCCTGTTAGAGGTGTTCTGGGCACGTCCCACTGGTAGGAGGCCCCGGGGCAGACCCAGAACACACTGGAGGGATTATAGATCTCATCTGGCTTGGGAACACCTCGGGGTCCTCCAGGAGGAGCTGGAAAGTGTTGCTGGGGAGAGGGACGTCTGGGGTGCTTTGCTTGGCTGCTGCCACTGTGACCCAACTTTGGACAAGCAGATGAAAATGGATGGATAAAATAAAACCTGCCTTAGCCTTTCAAATTAAAAAGTTTCAGCCTCTAATGAAGACAGACGGGAGCACAGATGTGTTCACAACTATTTGATTTGGTCGAGGTGCCTTTAGATTGATCTGCTTGTTCACAAATGAGACTTCTATCACCAAACCACCAAGCAGGAGACAACGTACCTGAGTCACCTTCACACTTAATGTCCAAAACTCTTCCTTCAAGAAGCAACACACACACACACACACAGTCACAGTCACAGTCACTGACAGAGGAGGAGACTGGCTTCTGCTGTACTTCACCTGACTGTAAAAGGAAGCTAGATGCTGGGTAATTGTGTTGCCTAGCAACCATTCACACACTCTCTGTGTGTGTGGACGCCTCTCCACATTTAACCGGTGATGATGGTTTGTCTCCTCTGGTTACCATCACAGCATCGTCTCCTGCACTGACAGGCCGAAAAAACACCAGACACCACTTCCTCTCTGCACGTTTGACAACACACGAGCTGAATATCACACACACACACACACACACACACACACACACACAGAGTCTTTTTGTTTTGTTTTAAAGAATTAAGTTTTCCACCAGACTCAGGATAATAAAGAATTTGCCTGTTTCTGTTCCTTCAGTTTGTGTCGTCTGTGTGGCAGAGCTCAGTGAAGCTGCTGCATGCTGCTTTTTATCAAACAGTTTAAAGCAGACCAGACGACATGAAGGTGACATCAGCGCAGTATCAGGCAGTAACCTGGTGATGGTTTAAGTAGAATGCGGTTTGAATTAGAGGTGGGAATCTCCCGGCACCTAATGATTCGATTATGACTCAGAAGCCAACGATTCAATCAAAATTTGATTATCGGTGCATCAAAATTTTTGATTTCTATCCATGATTTATTTTTTCTCACTGTGTGATTACTTGCATGCAGCGCGGCTCTTGTCCAGGTCCCTTTTCCTTTTTGTCTCATCAGAAAAGATGCTTCTACTCCCGAGCTTTGAAACCAGTCAGATTGTATCTATCTGTGTTTGCACATGCTAATCCTTCATGGGATATTAATGAAGAGTAAACAGTCTGCAGCCTTTTAATTTTAGTTCACTGCTTTAACTCATTAATTTGAAAGCACCTTACAGTTTCCTGCCTGTATGAGAGTAACAACATAAGGGGGACACAGAGCGCTCCAGCAGTGGAGAACAGCTGCGCATCAGCTGCAGGAAAAGCCAAGACACTGAGCGGAGCAGGCGCAGGGACTCTGAGGTAAAACTGACTCAGCAGAGAGTTTTTGTTTTTGTTTATGTTGCTTAAAAGCCAACATCAAAGAACTAGCGGCGACGAAAGCCAACTGTTGCGTCGTCTACGTCGCCTCACATCGCCCTGTGTCAGTTGCATTTGAACACACTACACGGACTACATACAACGGCCAAGTAGCACGTACGTTCTGCACCTGCGTGAGAGAGAGCGGAGTGAGAGAGTGGTACATCCTGTCAGCCGAGGGGTTTCCTATCTGTGCAGCCGAGCACCGCAGCACCTCCACGGACTATTACATCCAGACGGACCCGGTGTTTCCTCCTCAGGCTCCACTTCACTCAGCTGCCCGATAAACCGAGCCTGAGGAGGAAGCACCGGTTAGCCCCGGTTTCACTACAGGCAGATTCACTTGCTACAGGGGCGAGGAAATAAAACCTGAACAGCCAATCAGAGTGATCTCTCTCACTGACAAGCTCTGCCACCGATTCAACATGCTCAATCGGCCGAAAAGCCGCTGACGCCGAAGTGCCGACAGTGCGGGACACACCACAAAAACTAGGCCGACAGACGCTCACCGACAGCCCGACTTTAGTCGACGGCCGACCATTGGCTTGGTGTGTCAGGACCTTAAGGTCACACAGAAACAGAGATCTGTGTGGGTACATGAGACCCTAACAAAGAGGCTGGATCATGGGGAGTACCACCAGTTGGTCCAAGAGCTTCTCCTCCATCATGGACGTTTACAGGCAGATTTTAGGATGACTCAGGGGCAGTTTGACAACCTGCTGTCCATTATCAACCCTAGCATCACAAAATGTTGTTTACAAACTGTAAACTTGTTGTCATGACCACAACAGAAGGCCCGCAGCGTGCAGTTCATTTTTACCTGTCAATTTATATATAGACATATTTTTAACTGTTAAGCAGTTTTTTGCAGGTTACCTGTCAGGTACCTGACCTGCTGCAGGACTCTGCTCACGATTTGTAATGTCGGTCAGTCTGACACTTTGATCGGGGCTGAAATGTATCAACAACTGTTGGATTGCATGAGATGTGTTTCAGGCATTCAGTCACCACAGGACTGTTTTTGGACACACGCTGGTATAAATCTCATTATTAGATGAGATGAGGTTTCATTAACGTCCACAGTGAGAGTAGATTTTGTTGGTACTGCCCACTCCTGCACCACCTTCAGTACACGGCTGCTGTCGCTGCTCCTCCCTGATCCAGTGGAACATTTCCAAAACAGTTTTCTACTTGAGTAGAAAAGGCCGTTGTTTTTCATGAACACATGAAAGAACTGATAAAAGAGTTCTCACTGCACCAAAGTCACACTAAGCATATTTCCAACTTTATCTCTGTGTGTGAGTCACAGGGATGGAGTGTCTATACTGTCCACGACGGCTGCCAGTGTTCTGTGTGTTGTTGCAGCCAAGTTGACTTCAGCTGATGTACTCTGACGTCAGCGTCTGGTGGCAGAACCACAGGAGAGTTTGGCTCAGACCAGTTTCACTTTCTCCAAAAGTATCACTGCAGCTCAGCCAACTAACAAAGTCAATAATGGCATTTTAAACTCAGCTGACATCCTGGGACACATGGACATTATGGATGGTTTAACGGGATACTCTGCCATCGTACCAGCGCCCAGATCTCCTCGCTCGTTTGCCAATGAAAATCCACTGATGATGCAAAACTAGGACTGTTGCTTAAAGTGTTCTTCCACATTTTGGTATGCCTGCCACCACGGACACAAAGAGCACAGAAGCAGATCAAGACTGTGTCGCATCTTTGTCAGCTCAAAGGTCATAATGAAGATGATGACATAAACACTATTTAAGTCATAACTGTGTGTCTGTTTTTATGAGCAGAGCTTCATTTCCAAAATGAGTCAAAAAGAATGCAAATCGTTTTGACCCATTTTCACTTGAACACAGAAGAGAGATATATTTAAGATATTTAATGTTTAAACTCATAAAACTAAACAGATTTTTGTAAATACACTCACAGAGTTTGACACCTGCAACACATTTCAGAAAAGTTGGGACAAAGTTTAGGTCCTTGTACAGTTTTATACTTCCTGTGAATATAATCCAATTAATCACATTTCTGTATCGACTGTGTGAAGACCTTATTTTCTTAAAAGCAAAGGGAGTGTCATGTTTGTTCTTATAATAAGTCAAAGCAAACAGTGACTGAAGAAATGACTGCACGGTGTTAAATCATCAGATTAAATCAGTGAACAAATGTTTTTCTTCATTTATTGATTCAGTCTTGAGGCTGCTTGAATTAAATATTGGTCAAATTGTGTGCAGAACTGAAACAGTGTAAATCAGGTGTGTTACATGCTTTTTAATTGATATCTTGGTATTTAGAGGCCGACTGGTGACACATGAGACATATCTGTGCATTCTCTACGAAATGGGCTCCATGTTTTCAGCTGCACGTCGCAGCCACATTTGAGATGTCTCAAGCAGTTTTATAAAAACAGACTGTGACCAAAATAAAATGCAAAGACTGGGACCTTTTCTTCTGCACAACAGTTACACCTCCGAAACACAAGGCGGCGGTGGGGTTTCAGTGAAGTGCTGTAAAGTTGAGTTGATTCAAAAACACATTAAAGGGATAGTGCACCCAAAAATGTAAATTCAGCCATTATCTACTCACCCATATGCCGACGGAGGCTCAGGTGAAGTTTTAGAGTCCTCACATCCCTTGTGGACATCAGCGGGGGGAGTGCCAGCACACCTAATGGAGGCTGACGGCGCCCCAGACTAACGTCCAAGAACACAAAATTGAATCCACAAAATATCTCCATACTGCTCGTCCGTAGTGATCCAAGTGTGCTGCAGCCCAGACATAAAAAGTTGTTTGGAAAAATCTCATTTGAGCCTCATTGTAGCCTGTAGCTCTGACTGCTTCTCTGTGCTCTGCGCTCACGTGTGCGCGCTCAGGGTGATCGGTGATGCACGGTCTCTGAAGAGCAGCAGTCTCGTCAGTACTGATGTCCAGATTCTAAAGTGCAGGCATCGCCGATTCCCAGTCTGAGCAGCAAAGACTTTCCTCACCCGTTGGCATTGCTTTGCATTTGAAACAACTACACCACCAGGTTTCCAGTGCTGGACTCCGGTATTCTGCGGCTGGCTGAGGGTTAGGCTCATGAGCTGCGGCGGCTGCTTCGTCCAGTAGCCTGAGTTCCGTGCGTATACTCGGGCTCAAACAAATACGGCTCAACAAAGAAATGCTGTTCCTCCTCAGTTTCAAAGTCTTCAGACATGTTGGGCTGTCCTTTACTAAAAGACCGTAGTGCAAACACGGGTGAGCAAAGCTCATGCTTTCACTGGTCTCGCGCAAGTGCGCACACGTGAGCGCGGAGCACAGAGAGGCAGTCAGAGCTACAGGCTACAGTGAGGCTAAAAACAGAGTTCAATTTTTTTTTCCCCGTTAAAGGGTTTTTTTGGGGAGTTTTTCCTTATCCGCTGTGAGGGTCCAAAGGACAGAGGGATGTCGTATGCTGTAAAGCCCTGTGAGGCAAATTGTGATTTGTGATATTGGGCTTTATAAATAAATTGATTGATTGATTGATTGATTGAAATGAGGTTTTTCCAAACAACATTTTATGTCGGGGCTTCAGCACACTTGGATCACTACGGACGAGCAGTATGGAGATATTTTGTGGTTTCAATTATGTGTTTTTGGACGTTTGAATCTGGGGCGCCGTCAGCCTCCATTAGGTGGAGTTGTGTTGCTACCTCCTCTCCCCTTGGATCTCTGCAAGTGATGTGAGGACTCTAAAACTTCACCTGAGCCTCCCTCGGCATATGGGTGAGTAGATAATGGCTGCATTTTCAGTTTTGGGTGCACTATCCCTTTAAACACACATTAAACAACTTGTTAGTTAATGTCTGTGGAGAGATGTTTTGCCTCCAGCTAAGCCCCGCCCACCAAAGAGCATCATACTGTTTACCAACAGCAGAAGGGTTTATACCAGACACTGTGAAAACAAGGTCAGGAGAATCATTAAAGATCTCTGCCACCTGGATAACTCCCTTTTTTCCCTGCTGAGGTTGGTACGAAGGTGGTGGGTTCACCAGACCCTGCCTAATTCTGGTCCTGACCCCCATCAGTTCCTCATATCTTTATTCTTACTTCACCGTCTGTACGCTTTTTAGTTCGCTCCTCCTCCTGCGCACTTTGTGCTACAGAAACAATTTAAATATCAAAACGTCCAGCTCTTTGAGGACATTTCTCTTATACCTGTGTTTCTGTATTTCTATGGAGAAAATCTTCCAATCCTCTTAAACCCACTGCACTCTGAAATGCTCCTGCTTCCCCATCCTTTCAGCTACAGACTTCATTCAAACCCTGACCACGGAGCAACTTTTTGGGGCCATGTCAAACCCTGATTTACGGCGTCTTGGAGACCCCAAAACTATTATCTGTCTCTGAATACATGGACATAACAAACAAAACCTAACTGACTTGTGAATGGAGCTCTGTGTTGACTCCCCTCTCAACAAGCAGCCACATGGAGGGCTGCCGTGCATACAGAGTCCAGGACGGCAGCTTTAAATATTCAGAGCCAGGCAACAACTCGCCCTCCTTATCTACACTGCTTTTATCTGGATCCCTGTTGAAACGGCTTCCATCCCTTCTCACTGAAGATTAATCTCTGGATTCTGAGGAAAAATCCAAAATGCCAATTCTCATTCTGCCAAAATCACCAGGGATGTCTGAGTTCGGAAGGAAGCAGCAGCTCCAGGACGTGACTAGACATGAGGCAACGGAGGGGAAACAGTCTCAACGTGAATCCAATAAGACTCCGCACATTAGCCAGACGATTATGTGTTCACACAGATTCAGCTCTCACTGTCCACCCACACCAGACTTGTACACTGCATTCTCAAACACACACACTTTTAATGACAGGCCAAAAACCCACTCACACAAATTCGCATTGCAGCTTATAAATGTGACTAAATAGGTTATTTTGACCTTTGACTTTCCTACGAGTCACTCCCCATCTTTTGAATGGCTTCCAAATCCCCTGACAGTGCTGTTTGAGGGGCACGGCGCTCCTG
Source organism: Cromileptes altivelis (assembly GCA_013133815.1). Taxonomy (NCBI): domain Eukaryota; kingdom Metazoa; phylum Chordata; class Actinopteri; order Perciformes; family Serranidae; genus Cromileptes; species Cromileptes altivelis. The sequence continues at coordinate 40,750,174 of CM023145.1, forward strand.
ATCTGCTGAACTCTCAGATAGAGCACTTTGTAATATGACAGGAAAGGTAATGTAATTTTCCCTCCTTCCAATCTGATACTGAAAAGATGAAAGACATCTTCTGCAACAACGTTATGCAAATAAGAGCAAGTGAAAGAGAGGAGAGCTGCCTGAGAGACGGACGAGCAGTAGAGATAGGAAATGATGGAGACAGAGTAATAACACTGAGCAGTATGGAAAATAAATGAGTGCTTGTCCCAGTGCATGGCAGAAAAGAAGCGCAGCGCAGGTTGTGGTTTGGTGGAGGTTAGTCAATTATGACTGGTAGCAGGAGATCTCACACCGAGGCTGCTGCCGTCAACTCTCGTACACATCACAGGGTGGCAGAAAGACAGCGAGAGAGACGACTCCAAATAAGGACAGGATGACGGGGAACGCAAAGATGAAGAGCAGAAAGACAAAGATGCTGTTAAACATGGACTGCAGGACAGAACAGGATGCAGGCGGTGGGATGGAAACCTATTCTGATGCCAATTAATCATCCTTACTGATAAACACCATGAATACACTGATCAGAGCTGCCGGCACCTGCCTCTCTCTGCAGCGGGCCGACACACAGGACGTTTTGTCAGAGCTGTCAGTGACAGAGGTGACAGACAGGAAGGAGACGTAATCCAGCCCCACGAAAGACAGGGAAACTCCACAGTGTTCAAACTTTCTTTGAAGAACGAGACGGTGCTGAGCTCCAGGACCGACTTGATCATAAATAATGCAGGTGCTGTTGAAGGAACATTGTTTTATTCCAAAACATGTCTGCCTGCATTAAAAAACAGACTGGTTTCCACTCTGAGCTCTTTGTCAGGAGTCAAGCAAACACTCAACAGGCTTGGTATGAGGAGTCACCCAATCTTGATTAATAACTGTGCACAGGTGGGTGACAGCAGTGGATCACACTAGCCATGTTTCCATCAGCCTGTTTAGATGCACATCTAGAAGTATCGCATCAGAAAATTATGATGGAAACGCCAAAATTCGAATTAAAACCTCCAGATTCGCACAAACTAAAATACGCTCGCTTTAGCCAGGTTTTGGTTGATTTGAAAAAATGTTGATTTGCAAAACGGGGGATGGAAACAGTTATGTTCCAATTAAGTCTGGCGTAGCGCACCTCTCTCCATGGTGATATCCACACTCCGGGTCGCGAAGGCGGTAATGCATTTACAAGCTGGTTGCCAACCGCCAGAAAACGTAGAAGAAGAAGAATAAGTCTTGCATTCTTCTTCTTCTACGTTTTCTGGCAGTTTTTTATTTTTCATAACCGTTTATGATCTGAAACACGTGAACACGTAAACACGGACTCACCCCTACCACATATCCAACGACAGGCTTCATCACCTCTCTGTGTCTGCAGCTGTCCACGATTAAAATCCAGTTTGGGTTGTTTAGAGCTAGAGCCAACCTATGCAGCAGAGGAGGACTCACCTTTGGTGGAGTGTATTTCCTGGAGCTTCACATTGTTGTGATCTCAGTCGTAGTAGCTGAGGTGTTTCAGACTGAAGGTTTGAGGACGCGTTTTTCGCAGTGGAAAGAGTTTTAGTCTGACTACCTGCAGCAGCAGAGTTCTTGCCATCTTTCCTTCAGATAGAATCACAGTAACGGGAATATTTCCAACCAGCGCTCTGCTTCATGACGTGCGTGCGCAGTATGATGATTACTAAAATGAGTCTGCTGATGTGATGCTGTATTTAAAGTCAGCAGTGATGTGATAACAAAAGTAATGCTGTAAAAAGTTGTGAGATTCCATTAGTAATTAGTTACACTACTAGGTATTGAAAAAAATAATATTATTACTGTAACATGTTGCTGCCCGACAATGAGTGTGATGCATGTTGAAAAAATTCTTTCAAAGACTCACTGAAACGGCACACGTACGCCTCCATGTTGAGTCCACCCAGGTGTCATCACTTCCTGTGTGCAGTCGTGTGCTGTCACTTTAAACTAACATGGAACATCAGCAGACACGCTGTGTTGAGGGAGCTGCTCCTGTAGAGGCAGCACTCCCGGCTGCTGACTGCTGGCCTGAGGCAGGACGACAGACTTGAAAGCCATCACAGTCTCCACAGGTCCCTGAGCCAGAGCAGACTGGGTCTCAGCAGAGCCAGCGCTGCCCCCGCACACAGAACAAGGCCGAACGATAAGCACCCTCTGGGCCAGCACACCGCTCTGTGTGTGTGTCGCCGGCCACAACCTTGATCCTCTCCGGGAGAATGCAGCAGCGGGAAGAAATGGCTCATGGTGTGCTCTCTGAAGAGAGAAGCCCTGCTTAAGAGGGCTTGATAGGTTTAGATGGTGTTTACACTCGTGACTCTCTGGGGGTGTGTGTTGGGATGTGAAGCAGTGGGTGTAGAAAATGCTGCGGGGCTCTGCAGGGACAGAGTGGAAGGTGTGGGCCAGAGGGGAGATAAGAGACTCATTCCATCATTGTGAATCATATTAGTCCAGCGTCTGTGGTCGCCACACACCGTGACTGCAACAAGGCAAAAACAACCCATTTACAATTCACTCCAAACACTGAGAAGCACCACGTTGGACAATTACTATGCAAACAAACCAGTGATGGCCGAGCACGAGCGCAGGACTGTCACTTCATTACAATTAAATGTTAGATAATACATTAGTGATGGATACGGCAGAGTCAGGTCTGTGCAGCAGCCGTCAGAGGTACAGTATAAAAGACGAATAGAGCAAGTTAGAGAAGTGCCGTTAATTTACCACAGCTGCAGAGAGAAGAGAGGCCGGATTCATTTCTAATATAATGTTTTATTAAGAACATCTTCATATTAATTGTTTTTACATGTGAATCTTTGAGGCCATGTGCTCTCTGTACGACCAAAATGAGAGCTGTGTCTCTCGTCACCGATCCTGTTTGTGATTTGCATGGACAGGATCTCAAGGTGCAGCCAGGGCAGGAAGGGGTCTGGTTTGGTGACCTCAGTCAGCACCTCCAAATCTGGGGTCATAGCTCTCTGCCAAAAAACTGGTGGATTGTTCCCTCTGGGTTGGGAGAGAGTTACTGCCTCAAGTGGGAAAGCTCAAGTCTTGTTCACAGTGAGGGCAGAATGGAGTGTGAGATGGATCGGCGGTTTGGTGCCGCTGCTGCGGTGATGGAGGTGCTGCACCAGACCCTCATGGTTCAGAGGGAGCTGAGCCAGAAGGCAAAGCTTTTGATTTCCTGGTCCATCTCCGTCCCAACCCTCACCTATGGTCATGAGCTCTGGGTAGTGACTGAAAGAATGAGGTCACAGATACAAGCGTCTGAAATGAGTTTCCTCTGTAGGGTGTCTGGGCTCAGCCTTAGAGATAGGGGGAGGAGTCAGACATCTGGAGGGAGCTCGGAGTAGAGCTGCTGCTTTTTCATGTTGAGGTGGTTCAACATCTGATGAGTTTTGGGGAGATATGCAATTACAAATTTTATGGGGTGCAACAGAAAAGTAATGTGACGAGTTACTGTTGGCAGGGAGCAACAAGTGATGTAATGTCATTACTATTGCAAAGAGTAACAAGTTGTATTTTTCATTTTTAGAATAAGGAGGCCAACACTGATCACAGACAAACAAACAGTCATCTTTTACATCACAGCATATCACACAGCTGCATCCTCACTCTTCTGACCGTGTGAAGAAGCAACATAAAATATTTCATGGCAGAAAATAGCGTCCGTTTATTTCAGCAGCACAAAGTTACTGTGACATTTGAAACAAATGGGAAATGATGATATTCAGCAGTATCACAGGCTGCAGCATGCCACTGGAATAATTACAGACTTTTTCAGTGGCTGATTGTAATCAGTGATCTAAGTGATGCATTTTGAAGCCAATTAATGAGCAGTTAATTCAATTTACATTTAAATAAAGCAATTACAAAAACTACGACGCTCCGATCACTCTGATGCTTTGATGACTTTTCCAGGGAGCGAGTTAATAAGAAATGAAACCTTGTCCTCTCCAACCTGTGACGGCGATGAAGCAGAGCTGAGCTGGTGTACTGGGAGAGGAAGCAGGACGACCATGTGTTTGGCCTGTTGGAGCGCTCCAGCCCTGGCTGCGTGTCAACACCAGCATCCTGTACATGAAGGGCCGTTTACAGGAAGTCTGGTGTCTCTGATCTGAGCTAAGCATGCTCTCCACCTTCTGTGGAGCCTGCTCAGGAGCCGCACATCTCCACAATATATTTACTCACACAAATGCATTTGCAAACACTCTCTTTCACAAGAGAGCCTCTAAATGTGTAAAGGGCCCTCACACACATCCACACACACATATGCATTTGGCAGCTGAGTAGAAAGGGTGTCATTGGGCTAATTGGAAAGCAGCCTGGTTCCACAGCCCTTGGCACTTATTTACTGAACTACAGCAGCGATGCAGAATTTTTTTTCTGTGTAATTATGTCACTAAACTTTACTGCATCTCCTTTCAGCCACCTGTCAACTTCAGCAGCACACTGAGCTCGACGGAGGCGCTGATAAGGTGTTTGACTTTAATGTGAGTATTTACTGACCTACAACTTGATCACCAGCTGAAATGAAACATCATACGCAGCCTGTCTGCAGACAGTGACACGTCATATACAACTACATGTGCATTAAACGCATATCTGATGGATCTCCTGCATGACGGAACTGAAGTGAGAGGCTTTTCAACATCTGATCTAAGTGTGTGCAAGTGTCGAGGTTGATGATGGTTGCTTAGCAGCGATCAAAAAAGTGGAAGCAACTGGAAAATAATTTGTGAAATCTTTTTAGCTGTTGTATTGATGACTGAAAGCAATGTTTGAGCCGCAGCCTGTGATACATTCACTGTAAATCTTTTGTATTTTCACTTTTGATGCCTGTCACAGTGAGTGCAATTAAACATTTGCAAGTAAAGAGGAAAATTTTTCTACTGGTTTGCTGCAGTCTGTCTTCACCTCTGGTGTGTTTTATAAAGCCACAGTGAGCCTGTTTGGCTACAAGCAAACTATTATCAACAAGCTGAAATTAAAGTGTACTGTAACGGTTCAGCTAAATTAAAGGAGCTATATGTAAAAAATCTAAAGCAAATAGTCACAAAATCCTCCTAATATGTCACAGAGACTAAGGAATAATGTTCATATAACATACTGATCTCACCAACAACAATAGTACAGCCAGAATATTTGCATTTAAAAAACATTTTTACAGTCTGCAAATCATGCTTATGTTTTGAATTTGTGTTTTGGCCTGTTGCGCCACCCACCAGTCTACCAGTCACGCAGTCAGTAAAGTCTCAGCATCAGTTACAGTTATGACTGAGCTACAGCAGCACGGCAAGCAGCATTAGCAGTGTCCCGGTACATAGCATTAGCAGCCGGCTCCTCCTCAGCTGTATCCCGGCAGCAGTGTTGGCAGCAGAGAAGCTGGACTTGCTCAAACGGTCCGCTGGAAAACTGAAGATCACGGACGCGGCGACACGGCCCTGCCACGGCAGCCGTCCGTGGGCAAACAAATCAGTCTCCAGCGTGCCGCTGTCCAGCAACCTCGAATCTGTAGGGGAGGGGGGGCGGACAGGACTCGTGGCAGTATTTTGAATTTGAGTGCAGTAACTGTTTTGGCCACATTCTTACATACAGCGCCTTTAAATGTTAAAAGTTGACATTTGTTTTTAAGGAGATGTTACTGGAATTGTACAGTGACTTTGTTTCTGCCCTTTATACAGTGTTTCCCATACATTCATTTATCTGTGGCGGTGCGCCACGAATAAATTATCTCCGCCACATATAGATTTTTCTGCTTTTGGCGCTACCTGTTCGACCTCGCTCATAAACACATTATAATGGGACTCACTGTCTGTGAATGTAGCTTGTCGTTACAATTCCGGTGCAATAGGTGGCAGTATGCATCCTAAAGACGCACTTAACACACCTGGTCCGCCAGAAGAAGAAGTAGAAGCAGACGTAGTAGCAGAACGGATCCAAAGACGAAAGTAAGACCTCTCGGTACAAATATGTGGGCAAACAAGTCCAAAAGTGGTCCGAACAACTCTAACTCATCATGTTACATTAGCCTGAGTCTGTATTAACATAGCTGGAAGCTAACACAATCATTTACATCAACTCACAAAAACAACTAGAATATGATTTGACCATTTTATTTCTGAGCTCTGTTTGTTGTTTGAGTGGAGGCGCACTTGCCCAGAAATGGTGACACAGACATGCTATGTGAATTTCAAAATAAATGTGAATCTTTAAGATGATGACATGGATCGATGTTTTCATTTTGCATCGATATAATCGGATCGTTAATCAATGAATCGATGTGGATCAATGTATTGTTACACCCCTAAACGTTAGCAGGACAAATTTTTACTTCACTAACTGAAGCAGAGTCCTGCACCTGGTCAGGTACCTGCTGGTACCGCCCTCCATCAGGTAGTTAGTTTGTGTCATTGTGCGACTTTCAGAACCAACCGAACCGTGCCGGTTCTGCTGTCTGCCTGTCCGAGTTGGGAGCGTCAGAATGATAACAAACAGTTCTCAATGAAGGCTCAGTCACAAAAGGACGCTGTGGGGGATCGCAGGTTCCTTTTATTTTGAAAGTCAGAGACACCAGTGTGACCTTTGACCCCGTGGTCACATTGGTCACCGACGTGGAGGACTCCAGCCATGAAACTTTGCAGCCCGAGGATGAGGTGGCAGCCTACGTGGAGTTTGGATCCTTTGGAGGTTTGATGGTGGTGGAAGGAGCATGCTAACATGTTTCCTAACCTGGCAGTGATTGAATGTTTTCACCATCCAGTCAAAGAGACGTCCAATTCAAGAACGGAGAAGCAGCTTCATGTGAGGGACTGGAGCCTGGGGGGGTTTGATCATGGGGACGGTCACAGGTAACTGGTCGGTTCTGGTGCTGAGCTTTATGGTACGGGCAGGTGCAGATTGTTGTCCTGTGTCACTTCCCATGATGTCAGCTGATCTCTGAATCACAGTTTTTCTCCAAATGTTCTGAATCCCTGCTGAAGTAAAAACTAGTGCGTCTGCTTTTGTCCAAGTTCAGGGTCAGCACCTTGGTGACATATGCATTTCTGAAGGCCAGACAATAAACTCACCACCAGAGTCCACAGTAAATCAGCACTTCTCTGCTGCTGTGGGACCGTACGTCAGGAAGAATGACCATTACCACTGCCAGGAGGGCCGTAGCTGTTGTGGCAGGGCAGCAAATCTTAACAAAGCTGACCACTGCCGTGAGCAGAAACACACAATGTGATAAAAACTGATCCCGGCGCTTTATGCTCCAAAGCTGATGGAGGAGGGGAACTTAATGCCGGCGTGGGAGAAGGACAGAGGTCAGAGCCAAGGCTGAGGCTTAGAGCCAAAGAGAAATGAGAAAACACCACAGACCTCTCTCCGTCTGTGGGAGATGGCTCTGAGATAAAGGTCTGGTTTTAGTCTAATCTGCCATGCCAGGAATAGTCCCATCACGCACACTTCATCCTGTCAACAGAATCCAATCAGTGTTACTCTGTTCTTCGTCACCTCCGGTAGATTTCATTTCTTCCTCAGACCTTTACTTGGAGGCTCTGAGAAGACTGGAAATGATGTCTCCAAAATTATTAGCACAGCACAGGCAGATCCATTCACATAAAAATGAAGCATTTGCATTCTGAATTAAAAAGAGCTGCTCAGATAGGTGGCTTTCTATGAACAGTAAAAATAGATCCAGCATGAATAGAATTTTGTTTTTCCACTCTGCGATGAGCCGTGACACCATTTCAATATAGGAGTGAGGGAAGAGGACAGAAACAGGGAGAGATGGGGACACTCTGTGTGTGTGTGTGTGTGTGTGTGTGTGTGTTTAAGTAAAAGAGAGAATCAGATGAGAGAAGAGAAGCACCATAAAGGAAAGTACCGACCAGTGTAACAACAACCATCAGGACCATCATCATCATCATCCTCACTGTGACCTCGTCACATGTCCACTTTTGGTCATGGAGTCTCCACGTCCACATATGACGTCCAAGGTACCCTGGGTGTGTTGGTTGTTGACGTTCTGGGACGCCGTGTCAACTTCAGCCTGTTACATGCATTGTCTGTTTTCAAAATACACTTCTGTTTTCACAGGAAATGTACAGGTTGATACAGTCTCTTTCAAAATAAAAGCACAATACCATGAATTGATGTTTGTCTTCCTTCAACAACACGTGTGTAGTTGGGTTTAGGAAAAAAAGAACAGGGTTTGGCTTTAGAATCTTACAGGAAGTGAACGCCGCTCTCTCAGGTGAAAGTCAGTGTTTGTTGGACCCATCCACCCCTCCGACCCGCCCCAATCAGTCCCGCCGTAACTTTTGTCCTTGTCCCTCTACGTTTCCCCCTAATGCCACATGGCCCTGTTAAACTATAACAGCAACCAGCCATGTATCATGCTGACATTAAAGGGCGCCTTTTTTCATTGGTTTATGACGTCACTGCCCAAGTGCCGGATCTGCCGACTTCAGAGTGAGACCAGGCTCGGCTGGTTGAGTTTCCAGGTGTGAACATCAGAGAGAACATCAAGGAAAAAGAGGAGAAGATGGGCACCAGTTAACATCCCAACCACCCAGACAAGCAAGACCATATTTTAGAGGCCGGGGGGAAATGATGTCAGACCACACAAGATTATGTAGCAAAAGCAGAGGATATAAAACCAAACTTCCTCTCAGAGGATATCCCCTCGATTGGGCGGAACAATCACATAACTCAGCCCTGGAGAAATCTCGCCTTGACTTGTTCAGCAAGAGCCAGAAAAGAGAGAAACAATTTTCAACTCCATGTTTAACCACCTGCTCTCCCCAGGGTCGCCGTGTCAGGTCAGTGTGTGTGAAACAGTGGCACATATTAAAATCAGACCCTGAGCGATCCCAAATTTATAATGACTCAGCGTTGTCTGTACACAAACATGGTGAAATTTAGATCATTTAGTTCATGCTAATTTGTCCCACGAGAAAACTCACAACAGACAGTTGCAACAAACTCTTTCAGGTCCTCTCAGCTGGGAGGAACTGATGTAGGAAGCTAGCTCAGCGCTACAACACTGTTTAGCACCGCCTCACAGGAAACACGTTCCATCACATAAATTAGTCTTCCTTGTTCTGCAAAGACTTTATTAAGATCTATTGTGTCCTCAGGTTTGCGTACTGTTTAAATGATAAGGTGTCCTGGTGAGACCGCCCTGATGACGTGAGCTCAACATCTTGTTTAACTCTCTGGATCAGTCTGGACTCGCTGCCGCCCTCCATCACATAGTTAGTTTGTGTCACTGTGTGACTTTTGGAACCGATCTCACTGTGCCGGTTCTAACCTGCCTGTCCAAACTGGGAGCGTAAGAACAACAACAAACAGTTTTCAATGAAGGTTCAGTCACGAAGGGTGCTCAGTGATATCCTCCCCACCGCTCACCCTGCGCCTGCACCAAGTCAGGAACCCGACTGGTAACCCGAAAAAAAGATGAGCAGCATGTAATTTGTACCGGTACAACCGGTATTTATTTTCGTTATGATATGAATTTTTCATATACCGCAATACCGGTGAATAGCCCAAACAACGTCCGGAACGTGCGTGGCAGGAAAGTGTTTCAGCGGGGACCCATTTTACCGCTGCACACCACAGATACGCTTAAGCGGGTGAGAGTGAGAGCATAGAAAAGTTTAGAGGCAAGAATGGCTGCCGGAGAGAGTCCTGAAGGCAAAGCAACTGTACACGATGACCCAGAAGAACTCATACCATAAAGAGCAGTGTTTCCCCTATATGCAACTAGCAGCAGCGCACTGCCATTTACAATTCTCCTCTGCCCTGTATCGTGCACAGCGGAGTGTCGCCTCAATGCACACACGCACACACACACACACACACACACACACACACACACACACACACACACAGGTAAGCACACTAGAGCACAGCTCGGACTGCATTTTCCTGACCTAAGACGACCCGTCTCGAGTACGAGACAGTTACGGCCGGGCTCCACCGGGCACGTCAGCGGTGCGACACATCTGCAGTGCGAGTCCCGTAGCAGCTCGCCCCCTGTTAATCAGCGGCTCCACCGGCAACGGGAGCGGTGCGACAACCCCCGTCTGTTGCGCGACAACTCTATTTTTAGGCAGCTCTTCTATTTTAGTCACGCTACGCTCCCCTACGCGACCCTCCAGCAGATAAAAACTGCATGAAATAGTGTGCTAAACGAGCACAATGTGTTTTTAAATGAATAAACCATTATCAGAGGTGATATGTGATGACTTTTTTTCATGCATTTACCCATGTTTATCCATGACATTGTGTAAATGTCCGTGAAAGCGAGTAGATGACAAACAGTACAGTAAACTTGTAGATAACTCAAACATATGTAATAACATAGGTGGAAAATGCTTTAACATTTCATGCAGCCTCTTGGCTCGACAAATGGTAAACAACCCCGCTGGCTTCTCTACGTGTCGCTTCAGTACGCAGTCAGTGGAGCCCAAATGAATGGAGCGGAGCGTGTGTTGTGTTCAGGCGTTGTCAGGTAAATAACAAATTCCGGCACTTGAATAGGCCATAGCACAACACAGCAGCATGTCAAGTTGGCCAAACCTGAGCAAAATACCATGAAACCGATATGATTTTTTCTTAAAACCATGATATGAAAATTTTGTCATACCGCTCAGCCCTAGCAGCATGTACTTTATAGAGTCCTGCACCGGGTTGGATACTCAGTCAGCAGCCAGTTTCATGTCTGCCCAGTTAGCTCGAGCTAACACAGCAGCAGCAGCTAATAAACAGCACTGAGCTGTTAATGGTCCCAGCAAACCACCACTCGACTCGGTCATTAAACTCGTCAATAACCATCACCCAGCTCAGAAGTATCACAGTCCAATCAGATTCGGCTGTTTAACACAAATATTTGAAGTCTGAATGGTGATCAGCCGGACGTTCAGTGTGACGGTGCCAGCATTTTGTGCCAACACTAGAGATCAAACAAAAGCCAGAGACTGTTTCCTGCACCAGGTCAGGTAATCCATGAAAAGCTGTGCAATAGGTAAAAATATGTATATTTATAAATTCACAGGTAAAAATGAACCACATGCAGGCGGGCAGCAGGTGAGAACTAAAATATATCTTTTATTTTTCCAGAATAAAACAAAGTAAAAATGAAAATGAAAATTCCCTTTGCAGTTGCTTTTATTTTGAAAGTCAGTGACACCAGTGTGACCTTTGACCCCGTGGTCACATTGGTCACCGACGTGGAGGACTCCAGCCATGAAACTTTGCAGCCCGAGGATGAGGTGGCAGCCTACATGGAGTTGGGATCCTTTGGAGGTTTGATGGTGGTGGAAGGAGCATGCTAACATGTTTCCTAACCTGGCAGTGATTGAATGTTTTCACCATCCCGCCACTGAGCGGGTTAAAGGGTGCAGCTTTTACTTAGCGACAGGTAACTGGTCAGTTCTGGTACTGAGCTTTACAGGTTTGGGTGGGTGCAGGTTTTTAAAAATGGACCTGTGCAGGACTCTGACGTCTGTCGCCAGATCTGGTGGAAATGCACCGCTTTCGTCTGTGCTGCAGGAGACATGAACCATCATGTAGCGCAAGCGTGTATGTTTGATTGGCGTAGGATCGTCTGCATCTGAGACGGACCAGCTGGTCACTGGTCACAGCCGATCAAGCTGAAAATCAGTCAAGTCCGATCACCAGACTGTTATTGGTCAATCTCGTGTGACTGAATGTCACTTGTCCCTCTAAGATGTTGGGGTGTTGCCCACATGGGGGCGCATAGCTAGTCAGCACGCCAGAGTCCCACTTGTTACCAGAATTAACCAGAAAAATCGCTCTGCCAGCTCAGAGCAGTCATGGACCACGACCCACAGAGCCAAGAAAGAGCCATCGACCTGCCGATCCTTCAGTGCATCTCTTCGTGTAACACAGTTCATGTCCGTCAGTTAACAACATCATGATACATACTGATATGTGGAAATGTTCTTATAGCCTCATTAATGGAGGCAGTTTGTCATATTTTCTGTGAGCAGAATAAACTCTTTAACGATGAATAAAATCAGCTTCAGTCAGTTAAAGTCTAGAAATGTTCACCTGACTGTATTGTCTGGGCGTCCTGATCTCCCCGACTTCTTCTCACTCAGCTCAGTGCAGATACTGATCACCGCTGCGTCGGACACATCAGTCAGTCTGCCTCCAAATCCAAATTGAATCTCCCAGCAGCCAGATATAATATCTGTTCTCCTCGTGCTCAGTTTCACCATTACAGAGACACTCAAGTACCATTTGCTGTTATCACTGGCCTCTTTTATTAAAACGCTGCACCAGAGCTCTTCTCTTATTGTTGACTGACAGTTATATTGTGATGGTAACAGGTGGAAAAGTTGGTTTGTGGTACGCTCCTGAATACTGCACAGCAGCATGTTTCCTCTGCAGCCCTGCAGTTATCTGAACGGCTGTCTGATCAAGGTGCTGCTCTGAGCTTGATTATACTGACAGCTTCTATTAGGGCCCGGGCACCAGGGGCAGCGCAGAGGCCTCGCTGGGATACAAGGAAACATTATTAGTTCACAAAATGGTTGCGTTTTGACGGGATAAAGGTTTTAGCATGCTCCTTCCACCACCATCAAACCTCCAAAGGATCCCAACTCCATGTAGGCTGCCACCTCATCCTCGGGCTGCAAAGTTTCATGGCTGGAGTCCTCCACGTCGGTGACCAATGTGACCATGGGGTCAAAGGTTACACTGGTGTCACTGGCTTTCAAAATAAAAGGAGCTGCAACTTGATAATAGTGATTTAGATGTTAGAATATTACACACATACTGCACAGCTTTTTACTATATTCGTGCAGTGTCCGATGCACAGCCACGTGTACAGGCATCCTGTCTGAGGCCCATTCATCACGGCTTGCAGAGTTTATCATGTTTGTTCTGTCTTCACAAATCATAAACCAGCAGGAATGACTGACTTTCATGTTGGCTTCATTATTCCACCCCAGTCGTTGCCCTTTGGGCAGCTGCAGCACTCATCAACGAGGAAGCGAATGCAGATATAGCAAGGCAAAACGTCAAACGGACAAAGCTTGATCCGACTCTAGCCTCCTGAGACCCTGCGTCCTTGTATGAGGACATCACATTTTGGGTTACCTGCACCTTCACTCTGCTTAACTCAGACTTGTCGTCCTCATTCATGGACATTTTTTTGTGCCATCTAGTGGCAGTAAGAGCACAATACACAAATCCATGTAAAAACAAGATGGCAGCCATCTCTGCCAAGTCAGTCTGCAGCTGATCCTGATACAAGTGGACAAAAACTGATCACATTCTATGGTTGAAACTTGTTTATTTATGATTAATAAAGTTTGTAGTTTAGCAACAGCAACAAAATACAACGCTGTTAATCAGAAAGTACTTGTCTGAAGACACTGGGATTTTATTATTGTTGACAATGATTAGTTTTTTATACTCGTCAGGTCGTACTGATCCCAAATAGCTCGGGGAAATTAAAAATGCATTCCAGACAAAAGCTCTGCTCTCAGGAGGACAGAGTGAGTTGGACTGTTTCCTGTTGGACAGGAAGGTGTCAGCAGCTAAAGTATGGACCTTTTCATTATTCTAAATGTAGCCTCCCTACAACAGTACTGTCTCTCAGTGTGCGTGCATGCAGTGTAGGGAAGAGGAGCCAAGTTTGAATGTTGCAGGGGTGACCTCCGGCTCACAGCGTGCAAACTTTGCTGCAGTCATCTATCTCCCTCCTTCTCTATCTGCCCCTCTCCCTGTCACTCTCCAGCTGCGCTGTCATAAAGGCAATATGAGCCCTAAAAAATGTCTTTACAAAAAAAGTCTTTACTGTTGTCATGACCTGCGAACATATATCACTACAGATATCTTCTGACACTCCAGACAAAGCCACAGAAACACTACATCCAGGCTGTGACGTTACCGCACTTCACTCCATACCACGGTGAACAGTTTCACTGACAGAAAGAGCCCATACAATAGACAGCCGAGCCGAGGCCTCCTGTACAAGGCTCAAATCCGTCCACAAACTCCATCTATCACCCGGCACAGAGATAATCTGCTCTTTAGTGAAGGCACTTTGTTGGGATGGTGGGTGACTTTTATAATGATGTCTGACTTCTACTGGGAGACTTTTCTGGAGTCCTTCCCACCATCACACGCTGACAGTGTCAGGTTTGATCCCAGCAAGAGACACGTGTCCTTGGGCGAGACATAGACACATCCTGCCCGTTCTTTCAGACGTCTCTGTGTGTGACTGCAGCCCAATGTCTCCACAGGAAGTGGACATGAGACGCAAATACGTGCAAACTAAAAATGTCCAACCAGTTCTACACACAGTATGGCCATTTTTATTGGACTTTATTATTTGTAACCGACACAAGATGATCGACAAATGTGTAGCATGACTCACAAACACGTCTTTATATATATGTGTGTGTGTGTTGTATGAAGTCACATCCACAAAGACACAGCGTAATTTACAGATACACATAACCTACTCTGTAAACTTTAATTTCACATAAACATGTGATAGGTTTTACAAATGTAAAAAGTTTAACCACAGCAGATACATGTGGAGTATTTCCTCATCAGCGGTGACACAGATGGAAGTCTGTACCTGGTTTATCGTCCACAGAACGAGGCTGCACGCCCACATTTTCTCCACAGTGAAAAGTTGTGGATGGTCCCAACAGAAGCGTTCCTCAGCGTCCCCATGTTTGGTCCCCCCTCTGTTGGGGTACCTAGCACACAGATCTGGTACTAAAAGGTGGAGCTAGAAACCCTGCAGTCTGATTGGTCAGTAGAGGACGCTCACTCTGGTTTGATGTAACCTCTGTTCATACATCAGTAAACTACAACTATAAAATGAAAGAGAAAAAAATCACTTCATTCACTGGGCCGACTGCCGGCAACTTTTAAGGTGGAACGTTAACTTGTAATGTTACTCAATGCATGAGTTGATGACGTGAATCCATCAGCACACCTTAAATTTCACTGTGACAACTTTGACCATCACTTTAGTTTTTATATGACACACACTTTTAGTAATGACTTTAAAAATATAGATTGATTTGGAGCGGATTATGTGAAGGTCATATATTCTAATCCTCACTTCCTGTGGGCTACAGCAACACTAAACCCCTGAGCTTGCCTGAGAAGGACTAAATGCACAAAGCTGCTATTTTTAAATATCCCATGGAGAGAGACTCTCACTGCAGCCTGTTGTATTTTGTTGTGAAAATGTGGGCGTGCAGCCTCGTTCTGTGGACGATAAACCAGGTGCAGACTTCCATCTGTGTCACCGCTGATGAGGAAATACAGCGAGTGCTGGACGGAGCAGTGAGTGACAACAACCCCGCCCACATTTAAGAGGACTGTCTGAACACACCCAGGGTCTAGGTACCATGTCTGAAGAGTAACTGCTGGGTCCAAAGGTGCTGGACTGAAAGTGTTTGGTGGAGACGAGGCTTTAGAGTCTGAGAAGTAAAACACTCAGGACGCCACAGTTATTCCACACTACTGAAGCTGCTCCTCTTTTTCAAACCTTCGCAGAGTCACTAATAATTTCACTTTCAGTCATGCTTGCTGTTGCCGTGGGTAACAGCAGGACGTCAATATGTCAACAAGTCAAAATATGGTGAGTATCAGGATATGAATTTGTCATAGGGTTAGGATCAGGATCCTCCTGGTCCAGCTGGTAGGAGGCCCCGGGGCAGACCCAGAACACACTGGAGGGATTATAGATCTCATCTGGTCTGGGAACACCTCAGGGTCCTCCAGGAGGAGCTGGAAAGTGTTGCTGAGGAGAGGGACGTCTGGGTGCTTTGCTCAGCCTGCTGCCCCTGAGACCTGACTCCGGATGAGCAGATGAAATAGATGGATGGATATCATACTCTACATTATAGCGGTATTATTGGAAACGAGATGATACGGCACGCCTGTAAAGACCGGTGATGGACTGGTTCTGGTACTGAGCTTTACGTGTAGAAACTGGACCTGAGCAGGACTCTGCTCTGGTCTTTGTCAGAACTGATCGAATGTCAACAACAACCATCCTCTGTGTCAGAAACTTGTCAATAAACACAGAGCTGTAAACATCAGACTGGAGCTCATCATCAGGTCACTGACTGACAGTCGGCAGACTGTGAGGATGATGATGATGATGATGATGATGAACACCAGTCTTCATCTCCATCAGTGAATCATGAGGTCACTCTGAGTCCCATTTGAGCTGCCAGGTAGTGATGTACCGCCCTGACCACATGATACCTGCTGCACGAGCTGCAGACCTCCAGCCTGAGGCGGAGAAACGGACCACACTGCATCATCATCATCATCATCATCATCACCGTGAAGAGAGCAACACCGTCTACACCTACTGTACCGCTCAGCATCACACACACATTCACACACCGTGCGTCGGAGTCCCTGCGCGCGGGTGACGAGTGCGCACGTGCAAGCGCAGAATTGTGCCCACGAGCGTTAATGCTCCAGGGGCTCCGTCTGCATCCGGTGTGTGATGAGAACATGAATTAACAGCGTTATGTGAGTGAGAGAACATGGCAGCCGGAGAGCAGCCCGCTGTCATGTCACTGTGGAAACTACAGCACCCAAAGTTCAACACGTCCCTCAGTAATCACACACACACACACACACACACACACTGTATCACACACATACTCACACGGACTGAGCGGCAGCTGCGTTAGCAGGTTCCCACTGACGGGCTCTGCTGGCCGGGCAGAGGAGGACGGAGCGGCGGTGTCTGCAGCGGAGGGAGGACAAGTGTTTCCTGGAGACAGTTAGTCCAGAGATCAGCTGAGCTGAGCTCATCACGCGCGTCTCATTAAATCCTGTCAGCTCAGTGCTGCGCGTGGAGCTGCTTCCAAAAGATGCGCGGCACACACACACTTTAAACACTCACACACACGCACACACACTCACAGACACGGCAACGGCGTTTCACGGTGTGAGCGCCCTCCCTCCTCCACCAGTGACGTCATTGAGAGATGCAGCCTGAGATGCTGCATTCACGTCCTATGGGAAAAAAACTGCAGGTAGGACTTCACATTCATATAATAATAATAATGATACTATTATTAATAAGCTTTATTCATTTGTTCAACTGTGTTTATTTACAGTTACAAAGTGATGTTTAGTCAAACTGAACACATGTAACACAAATAACACGTCATTAAACGTCATCCAGTAAAATGTAAAGTAGCGAAGGCCAACAGTGAAGATGAGACATAACATCAATCAGAGAGCAATAAGACAGACAGATATGATTTATAGACTTTAGGAGAGACTTAAACGAAGACTCAGACTCAGACAGTCTTATATCCTCAGGCAGGTTGATCCAGAGCCTCGGGGCCCTTTGGCCTTCAGTCTGGACTCTGGGACAAGCAGAGGACCTGTGCCCGAGGATCTCAAACTACGAAGAGGTTCATAGGGACTAACAGGTCTGAAATGTGACCTGGAGTTTTAAGGCCCTGACACACCAAGCCGACAGACGGCCGTCGACCAAAGTCGGGTCGTTGGTGAGCGTCTGTCGGCCTAGTTTTTGCAGTGTGTCCCGCACCATCAGCACTTCAGCGTCAGCGTCTTTTGGACCCATTGAACATGTTGAATCGGTGGCGGAGCTTGTCGGTGAGAGAGATCACTCTGATTGGCTGTTCAGGTTTTATTTCCTCGCCCCTGTAGCGAGTGAATCTGCCTGTAGTGAAACCGGGGCTAACCGGTGCTTCCTCCTCAGGCTCCACTTCACTCAGCTGCCCCACAGACCCGCTGCTTCTTCCCACTTTATCCTGAATAACAAACCGGAGCTAGCTGGGAGCGGCTAGCGGAGCGTTAGCCGCAGCATGACCGGAGGGAAGCACAGCCAGTTAGCCTCCGCTAGTCTCTGAGCTAGCCCCGGCTCTCCGTTTGGATCCAACCGGAGCACCGAGCCCTGGTTTGTTATTCAGGTTAAAGTGGGAAGAAGCAGCGGGTTTATCGGGCAGCTGAGTGAAGTGGAGCCTGCGGAGGAAACACCGGGACCGTCTGGATGTAATAGTCCGTGGAGGTGCTGCGGTGCTTGGCTGACAGGATGTACCACTCTCACTCCGCTCTCTCTCACGCAGGCGCAGAACGTACGTGCTACTTGGCCGTCGGATGTAGTCCGTGTAGTGTGTTCAAATGCAACTGACACAGGGCGACGTAGACGACGCAACAGTTGGCGTTCGTCGCCGCTAGTTCTTTGATGTCGGTTTGGTGTGTCTGCACCTTAACAGTAATAAGAGTTTAAAGCCAACACTAGAACAAAAAGGGAGCCGATGTGAAGAGGCTGAAATCAGTGTGATGTGGTCAGACGTCTTAATTTTGGTGGTTGAGTTCTGAACATAAGTTACTATCGAACATGACAGGGACAGGTGACCAGTAGATGGCAGTGTTTGTTTCACGATATGCAGCGACCAAATTACAAGGTCTAATGTTTCATTAAAACCGAGCTGAGGACTCAGTTGAAGATTGAAGGTAGACGGACACGTGGATGTTTCATGTTCATGTATCCGTGTCCTGCACATAGATGCAGGCGTCATAGTGGACTGAGTTTGAAGGCAAAGCTCTCGATGTGCCGGTCAGTCTACTTTTCAGCCGTCACCTGTGATCATGAGTTCTGGGTAGCGACCAAAAGAGTGAGATCAGAATTCAAGAAGCCAAAATGAGTCTCTGTCTCAGGGTGCTCAGGCTCAGCCCCCGAGGTGAGGTGAGGTGAGACGCTGCAAAGCAGAACTGCTGCTCCTCCGCATTGAAGTGGCTCAGGGATGTGATTAGATGCACGTCTCTGTGCAGGTATTCTTGGCACATCCAGCTAGAGTTGGACCTTGGAGCAGACCCAGAACATACTGGAGGGATTTCGTTTAACCATCTGATGTGGAAGCAGCTCTGAGCTGTTCTATCATTTATTTATTCCCTCTCACGCCACTGGACAAACTTAACTTTGGCACCATCATGGCTACGCTTTGATACAGTGCAGCAGGTTGAACTGAACCTCTCCACACTGGTATATCAGTGTTAATGTTGTTGACGAAAACTATGATGAACATTTTTCGTCAACGACCTTTTCTCCATTATGACGAAGAGACGATGACGAGCTAAAAATAGATCTTGATGATAAAAAGATGAAATTTGTGTTTTATGTTTGTTGACGAGACGAGATGAGACGAAAATGTTCATGGTGGACTATCAAACATTGAACATTGACAGAGATGAAAGTTTATTTATTTATTTTAACTTTGTTTTTATTTCAATTCCAGCAACTTATACGATTTTTTTTTAGAATTTCCACGCTGGTTTTTTTTTTCTATTTTTTGAGCTCAGTCTCAGTCCGAAGTCATTGACATCTGGTGCTTTGGGCAGTGACTTCCAGCATCAGAAACAAATGACAAAAGGCGTCCTTTAACGTCGGCATGATACACGATATAGCATGGCAGCGTCAAGGGGACAAGGACAAAAGTTAAGGTGGCTGAAGTCCAACTGGGGCAGGTGAGAGGGGTGGTGGAGGGGTCCAACAACCACCGACTGTCACCCAAAAGAGAGGTGTTGGCGTCCTGTTTGATTGTAAAACCAAACCCTGTTCTTTTTTGTTGTTGAAGGAAAAAAGTGTCAATTCACAGTGTTGTACCAACATAGTGCTTTTATTTTGAAAAAGACTGTATGCAAACTGTACATTTCCTGTGAAAACAACCAACACACCCAGGGTACCTTGGACATCATATGTGGACGTGGAAAGTCCATGATCAAACGTGGACATGTGACGAGGTCACAGTGAGGATGTGTGTGTGCCTGTGTGTCTTAACGTGCTGACACACCAAACTGACATCAACAAACTCGCGGCGACGAAAGCCAACTGTTGCGTCATCTACGTCGCCTCACGTCGCCCTGTGTCAGTTGCATTTGAACACACTACACGGACTACATCCGACGGCCAAGTAGCACGTACGTTCTGTGCCTGCGTGAGAGAGAGCGGAGTGAGAGAGTGGTACATCCTGTCAGCCGAGGGGTTTCCTATCTGTGCAGCCGAGCACCGCAGCACCTCCACGGACTATTACATCCAGACGGTCCCGGTGTTTCCTCCGCAGGCTCCACTTCACTCAGCTGCCCGATAAACCCGCTGCTTCTTCCCACTTTAACCTGAATAACAAACCAGGGCTCGGTGCTCCGGTTGGATCCAAACGGAGAGCCGGGGCTAGCTCAGAGACTAGCGGAGGCTAACTGGCTGTGCTTCCCTCCGGTCATGCTGCGGCTAACACTCCGCTAGCCGCTAGTCTCTGAGCTAGCCCCGGCTCTCCGTTTGGATCCAACCGGAGCACTGAGCCCTGGTTTGTTATTCAGGTTAAAGTGTGAAGAAGCAGCGGGTCTGTGGGGCAGCTGAGTGAAGTGGAGCCTGAGGAGGAAGCACCGGTTAGCCCCGGTTTCACTACAGGCAGATTCACTCGCTACAGGGGCGAGGAAATAAAACCTGAACAGCCAATCAGAGTGATCTCTCTCACCGACAAGCTCTGCCACCGATTCACCATGCTCAATGGGCCCAAAAGACGCAGACGCCGAAGTGCTGACGGTGCAGGACACACCGCAAAAACTAGGCCGATAGACGCTCACCAACGACCCAACGCAATAGATGTACGACATCTATTGCACGTCTGTCCGTCCTGGAAGAGGGATCCCTCCTCAGTTGCTCTTCCTGAGGTTTCTACCGTTTTTTTTCCCCGATAAAGGGTTTTTTTGGGGGAGTTTTTCCTTATCTGCTGTGAGGGTCTTAAGGACAGAGGGATGTCGTATGCTGTAAAGCCCTGTGAGGCAAATTGTGATTTGTGATATTGGGCTTTATAAATAAAATTGATTGATTGATTGAACGACCCGACTTTGGTCGATGGCTGACCGTCGGCTTGGTGTGTCAGGACCTTTACAGGCAAATGACAATAAATTAAAATAAACCAAACACTCTCCAGGTTAAAGTATTCATTTTGAAATAATACAAAAGATATAAATTAGGAAAAAGGAATGTTGGACAAAGAAAAAGTAAAAGAAAAAAGGTATAGGTTGGGGACTTCTGGTGTCAGACCCAGTGTTGCTATCCTTGAATCTTTTGTGAGGTTTTGGTAAAATATTTTCTCAAGTGCCTGAAAAATCTCTTCCCAGTGGCTCCAAAGAAAATTTCCTTGTTGGGATTAATGAAGAGCAAACATAACTGTTTTTTTCCTCTTGAAAAAAAAAGTATCCCAGGTCTGTTTAATTACAAATTCAACTGGGCCGGATTTTAAGACCAGAAAATGTCGATGGCTGAGACATTTTCAGCAGCGAGCTATTGAACATTTGTTCGTAGCTGCTGGTGATGAAAATGACTGTTGTAAAAGGAGCAAAGTTTTTCGTGTCACATTTAAAAAATTTTAAAAAAGTGTTTAGTCAGATATCTGAGCGAGGAGCATCACATGCTGATACTGTCAACACACAGAAGCAAAACAAGTGGCATTAACAACAACATCCCAACATCTCCCCATCTGTTGCTGCATGTCTGTTGCTTCTGACGGCTGACTTCAGACGTACGTGAGACCTGCATCACTCTTTGGCCTTTCTGGAGGTGCAACTCCGCCTTCAGGCTGCAGCGTGTCGGGGAGACCTCAGCCTGCAGATTAGAAGCACAGAGAGCAGTGTTTGCACCCTGCAGCTTTAATACCCTCCACACACACACACACACACACACACACACACACACACACAGTGCCCTCGACTACAGGTCAGTTAAGATGAAGGTGCAGATGCAGTCAATCCTGTTACACTTTGTGGCATATATATGGGCACCATATATTTCATGATGTGCAAGGTGACGACATCTGTGATGTTTTTCCACCAGGACCCGGTCTCATCATACGGCTTACTATGGGAAATGATTCCACCGATGTTGCCTGCAGCTCGTACGCTCCTCCACTCAGCTGCAGGTTTCTGTTTGAGATGCTGAAGTAACTCAGTCGTGCTGCTGCTTGTAGTCGCCACAGACTGAAGACAAACTTTACAGCAGACAGCAGTTTGCTCAATGGGAGACACTGCGAAACTGAACCAGTTCCAGACTGAAGAGACGGGGCCTAGCACACACCGCCATGTTGAGACCACTGTGTGGGTGTCAGAAGAGAGGGGGCTGTCGGCTGCTATGAACTATGGGAGCCCAGGTGCAGCAGTGGAGCCATAATAACTATAATTACACGAGTTAACGTAAAAATCTATTTTAATTTTCAGACATCGTCCCACACTGTGAATTCAAATTAAGTGATAGACCTGATTTATCATCCAGCCCTGACTGAAGGAGTGAATGTAGACTGTGCATCGTATCAAGACTCACTGGTCCAAGGTCTTTATACATGAAGACAACACTCACTTAACTGCACACAACTGCACTAACACAACTCCACATCTCCTTGTCTTCTCTTGACAATGTGTTGGAGGGAAACACTTGACAGACACAGCAAACTGCTCCACCTGCTGGCTGAAAGCAGAAACACTGCCAACTGATGACTGAGTGTCACCAGGGCTTTTCCTCTGACTGTTCTTCCTTTTACAGTGTTTTCACACTTGGTCCATTTCAGCCCTCTAAATGGACTCAGAGCGGTGACTCAGCATTTTTTTGTGCATATGTGAACGTTTCAAGAGAGCTCAGACCCCTCTGAAGCAAACTGAACCATCCGCTTCAGGTCCACAGTGCGGTTCACTGAACCTGTGCATTGTGAAGAAGAGGTGTGACAGGTTCGCTTTGCTCTTTGCCCTCTGGATCACATGATGTTGACCTGGGAGAAAACAGATGAAACTACGTCGGCCTCTTTCAAATGAACCGACAATGTGAACACAAAAAGAACTGAGTCCCTTTTCTGTTGGTGCACTTTTT
The DNA here is from genome assembly GCA_013133815.1 of Cromileptes altivelis. Lineage (NCBI taxonomy): Eukaryota > Metazoa > Chordata > Actinopteri > Perciformes > Serranidae > Cromileptes > Cromileptes altivelis. The sequence continues at coordinate 40,773,107 of CM023145.1, forward strand.
GGTGCCCTTTAAGAGGACTGAGTTCAGTTTGTTTAAAAAGGAAAGCACCCTGAGTCAGTGAATCCTGACGTCACCTCGGTTGTTTGTAGATTTCCTCGGTGTAGGACAGTGGAGCGTTTTGCCTGGACACAGATCAGCAGAGAAAAATGTGAGCACTCTTTGAAAAGCATTCAACCAAGATCCAAGTGTCAGAGATCATCATGGGAGATGTTGCACAAGTTAAATATGGTGACGTCCTTCTTTTAGTGATGGCGTCCTGATTCAGGCAAACGATCTGAGGACGACAGCTCTCTGACTGGTGTCACGACCTGGCTCAACAACCGGGACGAAAAGATGGAGACGCAATCTGAAGGCAAAATAACAAATCATTCATCAACATAGACATAATCATTTTAAACCCAGGAAACCCAAAAACAAAGGAAAGTAACGATGGGGTGTGATGAATAGAATCAGTGGTGCAGGTGTGTCTCTGCATGAGTGCTGCCTGAAGTGTGAAGTGTCAAAGCAACAAACAATGCACTGAGGGAAGAGCGTGTCTCACCGCGCCCAGGTGCTCCCAACAAGGACAATCAGTCCACCCACCAGGTAGCCTACCTGCTGCAGTGAAAGAGGTCAGGTCAGGGGATTGTCACACTGGAGACTCAGATCATGGCAAGAAGAGCGTTGATAAAGACCCTGTGATGTCAGGTACTCACGTCATGGATCACATGACGACATGATGACAGGAAAAGAAATGAGGATGGAGCAACAGAGGAGACGCAGTCGCACGGTGCTGGTGGTGTCTGAACATCTCCCTCTGGCTGTCACCATCTCTCTGGCCTGTTCAGTAACAACCCGGGGTCTCATTTGTAAACACTGCGTACGCACAAAACGAGGCCGAAGAGAGGCGTACGCTACTTCCTACGCAAAAGTTTTTATGTATAAAAACAGACTTGATGGGAGACACTCTGACCTCTGCTTTTGGAGACGGGAAATTGGCGACGCAGACGGCGAGGTTAAGCCTGGTTGTAGAAATTGTTGAATATTTTTTGGTGGGTGCATTAAAGGGATAGTGCACCCAAAAATGTAAATTCAGTTATTATCTACTCACCCATATGTCGAGGGAGGCTCAGGTGAAGTTTTAGAGTCCTCACATCACTTGCAGAGATCCAAGGGGAGAGGAGGTAGCAACACAACTCCATCTAATGGAGGCTGACGGCGCCCCAGATTCAAACGTCCAAAAACACATAATTGAAACCACAAAATATCTCCATACTGCTCGTCCGTAGTGATCCAAGTGTCCTGAAGCCCCGACATAAAAAGTTGTTTGGAAAAACCTCATTTGAACTCTGTTTTTAGCCTCATTGTAGCCTGTAGCTCTGACTGCCTCTCTAATATCGGCATGCCATGCGTATCTGCTGATATTGGCTGTAAAATGAAGTATCACACGCTGCCAACGTTCTTTTTCTTATTTTGCACAATGAACAAATATTTCATACGTTAAAAAGTATTTCATGTCTCCAGGTGCTGGTGGGCCATCACCATCAGTACGTATGTATAATATTATGTTAATTCCACTACAGAGGAGACTTGATGATGATCACTGAAATTAGGTGGGAAAGTGGATATATTGATATCAGTTATCGGCAAACACTCCAGTATCACGCATCACTAATTAAGACACCATGAAAACAAAGAGTCTGTATAACATGTGGAACACGTGAATAACTGAGCGAGTTTAATAACAATCACTGTAGGATGAAATAGATGACATGCTGGACTCACAGTCAGATGAAGTGGTGATGAGGCTGTGGCCAAACTGCAGGCTGTTTTTTTGAACGTTATCCAGATTCAGCTTTCAGATTCAGATTCAGCTGGTTTGAAATGCTGATAAAACTGTGGTGATGCATTTCTCACACGTTAGGAAGGAGCCTGTCAACACTGCTGATGTTCTTACTGCTCAGGGAAAGAAGTCAGAGGTCGTCACCTGTTACAAATATCTCAGGATTTGGCTCAATGATCTTAAAAAGCTGAGACTTAAGTTTTATGTCAGAAACAAGTCCTGTTTCTCCTCTGAGTCTGGCTGCTGCTACTTGTTTACCAGTTCCAGATTATAGTTATTTATGGTGCATGAATGCATCTGCATGTTGTTTGTACATGTTAGACACTGCACATCACAGTGCTCTGACATTCACCCTCACCTTCATCTTTGGCCTTTCGTAGGCTCAGTCTCTGGTATTTGTTCACCTATATTTGTACTTGGATTGAACAGAGATCTGACTGTAGCTACAGTCTGAGATCTCAGGATTTAGTTTTGTTGTCTGTTCCTGGTGCTCGGACTGAGCTGGGAAAGAAACCCAGGAATAATGAGACCTGGAATAACTTTCAGCAAGATTTGAAACTAGGTGAACTGGACTCTGCCTGATTTTAAAGCTCTCGTAAGCACAAGGACGAATGAGTCAGTTGGTTCCTGTCATAGTGTGTAGGTGTTCTACATCTGATCTGTAATGTTTTAGTTGTGTGGTAACTTTCCGTGTCCCCCTTGTGTAACAGTTCGCTGATGTCAACAGGCCTGACCTGTTTAAATATGGCTTCTAACAAAACCACACCAGCACATACACAATCCTGCTGAGCCAGCAGAGGGCGCTGTTGCACCACTTTGCCATCATTTAATGTTCTGCTCTGTTACACTTGTTCCCCAGTTTATCTCTATGTATTTTCATTTAAGTGGCGCTGCTCATGAAAAACCCTCGAGGACTGTCTTACCTCACCTGTGTCAGGAGGAACATGTCAGACAAGCTCACTGTGAGCACAGGGCTGTGTGGCCCCTGAGCGATTCTCTCTGTTGACTGATGAATTTATGATCAATAAGGAACATTTCTTAAATATGCTGATGGGACACTCCTTCAAAGACAGCAATCATCACATCTTGGCCAGAGAAGACAGTTTGACAGAGGCCGTCTACGTCAAGAGAAGCTGCTCCGAGACAGAAGCTTAGGATTTACAGGATCAGAAGTTTAATTTTCTTTTAGTTAGTTCAGTCGATTAAAACTTCTGAGCTGTTTAAAATCCATCGTAAAAAATAAGTTACACAGATTACTTTCACAGTTACAGAACATTTAGTAAATCTAGACTAAAGAGAGAAAAAAGGTGTCAACAATAGATAAAATACTCACATCTGAAAATAAAGTCAGACACATCAGAACAAGGAAACAGAAACTGAGATATTTATAACAAGAAGAAGAAGAAGAAGAAGAAGATATACTCAACCCAAGCCCCCCCGCCCCCACACCCACACCCACACACAGAGTTTTTTTTTGTTTTTTTTTTAACAACACTTCAACATATCTTAAAGCAAGATACAGATTTAGACACCACTGTTTACATCGATATAGGATCAAGTCGCGTCACATAACACACACCAGTGTTCATCCCTCCCGTCTGGATGTTGCAGAGCTGCGCTGCATCAGTCTGTGAGATGGATGAAGTTACTGCAGTGGCACACGTACAAACCGTGGGCCTTTTCCTCTGGAACTTTTAGCCACGCCCAGTCAAGCCATGCTGCACAGATTTGTGTTTCAGTTATCAGTTTAGATGCACAGTGCCACGCTGAGCTGTGCACCTACTCCTTTGCCAGAGAAGGTCCAAATGCTGGGCTGCCCACACTCAAGCAGGTCGCAGTGGCGTCTCACCAGCCACAGCCAACACCTGATCGGCTCGTTTCTGTCTCTCAAACAAGCCGTGTGTGTTGAGCCTTTCCTCCCCTCTGTCTGCAGGAGATCAGAGAGACAGGCATCTTTAAAAGTCTCTGTGTTCAGTTCTCAGCACATATGTAGCTTCTGACTGAATCTCTGAGGTTTGGAGTTTAGTTTCTCGCCTGCGTCCTGTTTGTACTTTACATATCTGATTTATTTTACTGTTTCATGTTCACTATCAGCTGTGTTAGACGTTGTGAGAAGTTACTGCTCGAAAACATTTTATTTTGCTGCTTCACAATAAAAGTTTTTATATAAAAAACTAACAGGGGACTTTTATTTTTAAGACTCTCCAGGAAATTAAATGTGTTTATCACCAAATTAGCGAAACTTTATTAGCCTTCAATTAAAGGGATAGTGCACCCAGAAATGAAAATTCAGCCATTATCTACTCACCCATATGCCGAGGGAGACTCAGGTGAAGTTTTAGAGTCCTCACATCACTTGCAGAGATCCAAGGGGAGAGGAGGTCCAAGTGTCCTGAAGCCCCGACATAAAAAGTTGTTGGGAAAAACGTCATTTACACTTGGATCACTACGGACGAGCAGTATGGAGATATTTTGTGGTTTCAATAATGTGGTTTTGGACGTTTGAATCTGGGGCGCCGTCAGCCTCCATTAGGTGGAGTTGTGTTGCTACCTCCTCTCCCCTTGGATCTCTGCAAGTGATGTGAGGACTCTAAAACTTCACCTGAACAAATACCACATCAAAGAGAATCTAAATGTCTGTGTACCTTCATCTTGGCTGAAAATAGTTATTTTGAAGTCTTTCTGACAGTTTTCAGTCGATCAGTGTTGAGCCAAGTGTCTCCCTCTGTACTTCAATACTGCCGTGAAAAACCGGCCCACCAATCGTCTCCGAAACTTCGCTTATTTCTGCCCCACCAACACACTCGTGTTTGTTCATTGAATAGAGCCGGGTGAAACTTTTATTACAAACGCTACAAGTAAACGGTTTCTCCTCTGCGTGGACGACCGCGTGTCGCCTCAAATGGAAATCTTGTGCGAACTTCTTCCCACAAACTGAGCAGCTAAACGGTCTCTCCCCCGTGTGGACGACCAAGTGTTTTCTTAAATTGGCCCTTTGTGTGAATGTTTTGCCGCAATCCAAGCACTGAAACGGTCTCTCCCCCGTGTGGACGACTGAGTGTCGCCTTAAATCTTCCTTCACTGAGAATGTTTTATTGCAAACTGGACAACTAAATGGTTTCTCCCCTGTGTGGACAGCCAAGTGTCGTCTCAAATGGCTCGTTTGAGTGAATGTTTTCTCACAGTATGGACAACTAAATGGTCTCTCCCCCGTGTGGAGACGCGAGTGTCGATCCAAACTTTGCTTTTGTGAAAATGTTTTACTACAAACTGAACAATGAAATGGTTTCTCCCCCGTGTGGACAACCAAGTGTCGCTTCAAGTCTTTCCTTAGTGTGAATGTTTTGCTACAAAAAGAACAACTATATGGTTTATCCCCCGTGTGGACAACCAAGTGTTGAGTCAAATGGTCCTTCCAAGTGAATGATTGACCACAATCTGAGCCACTGAAGGGTTTCTCCCCCATGTGGACTCCAGGGTCGTCCTGCAGAGCTCCTTCATGGTTGAAGCTTCCCGCACATTCAGATAAGCTAACTGATGCCATTTCATTATTACATTCCATCTCGCTGACAGGTACTTCATCAAAATCTGACTGAGGTTCTCTGGTCTCCTTCCAGTCGTTGCTGTCGTCAGTCTCAGCTTCAGAATGGTCCACGCTCCTCCAGTCCTCTCCATCAGCTTGTGTTTGATGAAGCTGTGAGGACTGAGGTTTCTCTTCATCATCTTCACTCTTCACAGGGACAGGAGTGAATGTGAACTTGGTGATATCAGCCTCCTCCAGCCCTTGAAGCTGCTCTCCCTCCTGACTGCTCCACAGTTCCTCCTCTTCCTCTTTAATGTGTGGGGGCTCTGGGTCCTCCTGGTCCACACTGGAGCTCCACTCCTGCTGCTCAGGGGGAACCTCTTCTTTAACCATCATCAGCTGCTGGACTGTAGGGAGACAGTGAAGGACAGAAACACACAGTATGAAGCCCTGAATCATGACTGGACAAGACGTCTCTGTGTTAGTCATTATTCATAACATGCCTCTGATCTGCAGTCTAATAAAAGCCAGGAATCAAAACTAAAATACAACAGTGGATCAATTCCCTTCTGGTGCGACCAGATGTGACAGCAGCCACTCTGCGTCATGAGTACTTTTACTTTTGATGCTTTAGGCACATTCTGTCGTGCTTTAACTCCTTCATTATGTTCTTACACGGCTAAATGTTTTGTGTTGAGGTGATATTTCAGGCTTTCAGTTCTCCGATAGTATAAAAGTGACTGACTGCAGAAAGCACAAAGAATGCTGCTCCTATCAACAGCTCCATCTGGGTGTTTTTTAAATGTAACTGTTCTGTTCACAGGGTCGAGCAGCGTCGTCTCATCTGCCTCCATCATGTGGCCTTCATGATGACGCACCAGGTCAGAGGGCACCACGGAACGCCATTAATCAGTGTTTGTTTTTTAATTAATCAAAATTAAGGCGTTTTTTTGACAGCTCCTGTTATTATGAGACTGTTGAATCCAGACTAACTCTTTAACACACCAACATCACATTATAACACAAACAAAATCACACTAAGGTCATTAGTTGGCAGGATTTCATTGATAGCTTCATCGCAGAAAAAAAAAACAAAAAAAACAAACGTGAACTCTGTTTTTAGCCTCATTGTAGCCTGTAGCTCTGACTGCCTCTGTGTGCACTGTGCTCACGTGTGCGCTTGCACGAGACTGTGAGACATGGGCACCGCCTTCATGTGTGTTCACATGCTTTTGCTGGTCTCGTGCACAAGCGCACACACTTGGTGCCCAGAGAGGCAGTCAGAGCTACAGGCTACAATGAGGCTAAAAACAGAGTTCAAATGAGGTTTGTCCAAACAACTTTTTATGTCGGGGCTTCAGGACACTTGGATCACTACAGACGAGCAGTATGGAGATATTTTGTGGTTTCAATTTTGTGTTCTTGGACGTTAGTCTGGGGCGCCGTCAGCCATTAGGTGTGCTGGCGCTCCCCCCTTGGATCTCTGCAAGTGATGTGAGGACTCTAAAACTTCACCTGAGCCTCCCTCGGCATATGGGTAAGTAGATAATGGCTGAATTTACATTTTTGGGCGCACTATCCCTTTAAAAATATATAACAAAAAATTAACCGATGTTTTATGATCATTGTTTTTCACAGAAGTCGGTAACAGACCTGCTCTGTGTTTATAACACAGAAGAAGAAGACACTAACCCACCCTGCGTTCCAATACCCATACTATCATACTATTTGGTATGCCAGAAAAAGAATTAGTGTGTCCCAATACACAGTATGTCAGATGCAGTACGCCATAAGTACCAGGATGTTCTACTACATCCGGTCATATTTTGCAGTATGCATGTCAGCATGCTTCTTTGGCCATTCTGACCCACAATCCTTTGTGCAGCGGAAGTTAGGTCACACTGACTGAACTGCGTGTACAACCAACGCCCACATATAGCAGGGAAGACAACACGACACAGACAACAAAACACAGACAACATGACACAGACAACACAACAAACACAACACAAACAACAAAACACAGACAACACGACCAAACACAACACACAGACAACACAACAATCACAACACAGACAACACAACACAGACAACACGACCAAACACAACACAGACAACACAACACAGACAACATGACAAAACACAACAGACAACAAAACACAGACAACACAACAAACACAACACAGACAACAAAACACAGACAACACGACAAAACACAGACAACACAACACAGACAACACAACAAACACAACACAGACAACACAACACAGACAACACAACACAGACAACATGACACAGACAACACAACAAACACAACACAAACAACAAAACACAGACAACACGACCAAACACAACACACAGACAACACAACAATCACAACAGACAACACAACACAGACAACACGACCAAACACAACACAGACAACACAACACAGACAACACGACAAAACACAGACAACACGACAAAACACAACACAGACAACACGACACAGACAACACGACAAAACACAGACAACACGACCAAACACAACACAGACAACAAAACACAGACAACACAACAAACACAACACAGACAACAAAACACAGACAACATGACAAAACACAGACAACACCACACAGACAACACAACAAACACAACACAGACAACACAACAAACACAACACAGACAACACAACACAGACAACACGACCAAACACAACACAGAGAACACAACACAGACAACACGACCAAACACAACACAGACAACAAAACACAGACAACACAACAAACACAACACAGACAACAAAACACAGACAACACGACAAAACACAGACAACACAACAAACACAACACAGACAACACCACAGACAACACGACAAAACACAGACAACACAACCAAACACAACACAGACAACACCACACAGACAGCACGACAAAACACAGACAACACAACCAAACACAACACAGACAACACGACACAGACAACACGACAAAACACAGACAACACGACCAAACACAACACAGACAACACGACACAGACAACACGACAAAACACAGACAACACGACAAAACACAGACAACACGACACAGACAACACAACAATCACAATACAGACAACACAACACAGACAACACGACACAGACAACACGACAAAACACAGACAACACGACAAAACACAGACAACACGACACAGACAACACAACAATCACAACACAGACAACACGACACAGACAACACAACAAACACAACACAGACAACAAAACACAGACAACACGACAAAACAGACAACACAACAAACACAACACAGACAACACAACAATCACAACACAGACAACACGACACAGACAACACAACAATCACAATACAGACAACACAACACAGACAACACGACACAGACAACACGACAAAACACAGACAACACGACAAAACACAGACAACACGACACAGACAACACAACAATCACAACACAGACAACACGACACAGACAACACAACAATCACAACACAGACAACACGACACAGACAACACAACAAACACAACACAGACAACACGACACAGACAACACGACAAAACACAGACAACACAACAAACACAACACAGACAACACGACCAAACACAACACAGACAACACGACACAGACAACACGACAAAACACAGACAACACAACAAACAAACACAACACAGACAACACGACACAGACAGCACGACAAAACACAGACAACACGACAAACACAACACAGACAACACGACCAAACACAACACAGACAACACGACACAGACAACACAACAAAACAAACACAACACGACCAAACACAACACAGACAACACGACACAGACAACACAACAAAACACAGACAACACAACCAAACACAACACAGACAACACAACACAGACAACACAACAAACACAACACAGACAACACGACCAAACACAACACAGACAACACGACACAGACAACACAACAAAACACAGACAACACAACCAAACACAACACAGACAACACGACACAGACAACACGACAAAACACAGACAACACAACCAAACACAACACAGACAACACGACACAGACAACACGACAAAACACAGACAACACGACCAAACACGACACAGACAACACGACATAGAGAAAGAAAAAAAAGAGCAACGTTATGACGGATGTGATGGCCCCGCCCTCTACGTTGGGGATGTGTGTGGGCAGGTTGCTGGTTGGTCTGCTCTATGTTCCAGGTTCAGCAGAGGTGGGACTGTCATCAGCAGATGTGCTACACCTGGGCCCGGTGGAGCGCATTTATTCCCATGCTGGCCGAGACTCTTGTCTCACTCCATCCACGCCGTCAGAGGGGGACGCCACAGCGCGGCTGTGCTCTCTGGTTTCCCTTTTTGTTTCGCACACTCACACACATGCATCCACACCGGCCTACACTACTGATCACTGATACTGATTGTTCGCCTTATTTTACTATGTTTCAATAAACATGTCACTTTTGTATTGGAACCTCGTCTCCCCTCCCATTATTGGTTGAAGTCCCTGAGCCAGACTGTAACAGCGGACGACAGCGCATTCAAGTGTAAGTACCATTTTACATTTTTACTGCTTGTATTTATGATTAAAACATTAATATACCATTGTTGCACGAAGCTAAGATGATGACATGTACGACTGTTAGACATACCAATTCACCTCACATGAAGTTGTTGATGATGCACTACGGCCTTGTAACAGTTCAGTTAATCAGTATCAGTCAGCCTTACTCATACAGTACTGCTTTATACCTCGTACTTTTTTACAAGGCTACTTGTTTTTATATCACATACCTCACGTACTGATACGTAACTGCTTATTTATATACTTTATACTATGTTTTGTTTTCTTTTTAAATGTTACATCGTACACTTCTTACTGTCTTTTCAGTCTCCCAGCAAAATAATGACATACAAGTATAATCGGAGTGACAATATACATCTTTAATCTTGTTGGGTTCCCTGTCCTCTTAGGATGTTTGTTGTAGAAAATGACCTGCAGGGGAAGGTCCAGCCTGCCTGCGTCAAGAAGAAGTGGGAAAACCTGAAGGAGAAGTACAAGGCCAGTTACAGGTTTCTGTGTTTGCCTTTGATTATTATTTACTATGTTTTAGTAACATGAATTCTCTTGTTTTTGCAGGATCTGAAGTGTCCTAGGACAGGCATCAGTACAGAGGGAGGAGAGACAACAGCAGTCACCTGGAAGTGGTATGGGCTGATGGATGCAGCTTTCAGGAGCAAGCCATCCATCAGCCCATACCACTGCTCATTAGTTAAGCAGGCCAGGCCACTGTTGTTTTCTCTCCTCCCTCTGTCTCTAATCCAGCAGTGCTGGAGGAAGAGTGCCAGAGGCCACGGGCAAGAAAGAGAGGGAGGGAGGAGGGCGACGTCTTGAATTATTTACAGGAGATGGAGGAAAAGGAGGCTATGCGAGAGCGTGAGCAGCAGGAGAAGGAGGACCAAAGGTACGAAGAGGCTAGGAGGAGAGAGGAGAGGCGGGAGGAACGTTTTTTGGCCATAGTGGAGGCATTAGCTAAGGAATGATGAATATTTATAATAATGTCTTCATGTATTATCTATTTATTTATTTAACAGTCACATATTTGTTTCCTTAAAGAAATGAATCAGCTACTTTATGTTTATCAGTTTGCTTTAAGAATTTTTTAATCACCACAGCTGATTTATTTTGTTTCCTTCACAAAACGTTTTTACATAGCTGATGTTTTTATGTTTCCTTTTAGAAACAGTTTGATTTATGGTTTTGCCAGAATAAATATATTTTTCACTCAACTCATCTATCTATTCTTATGTGTTTCATTATAAGGCAGTCAATATACTGTGTACTGAGTGTTGAATAACTGATGACAGGGCACTATAACAGTGTAACTGTTGACATGACTTCAAGGTTAGATGTGAAACTGGGACAAAGTGAAGCATGGATTACATGAAACAATACACAAGTCATGACTGATTATTAGTCGGTGTTTAAAATGACGCATGTTAAAATCATGCATAGTGGAAACTGGGAAAATAAATATCCTTCCATAAATGAAATGAATACCATCTTGCCACTTAATAAATTAATAACACCATACTATTTAAAAAAGAAAAAACAATAACACAGGCTTGGCTGTGGTAAGGTTTTGTATGGTATGCATGCACGACTCTGGCGAGCTCGATGAGAGGAGATTTGCTGCATCGCCTAAGTATAACAAAACAAAATATTCAAATGTCGCGCTACAGACGGCAGCGGAAGTGAGCAAGAGGGTCGGAGTTCAGGGAGCGATGTGATGGCGGATGTAGTGTGTCCCAATAGTATGCATACTGCATGCATACTGCATACTACACTACATACTTTTTAAGGGCAGCTGCAGTACATACTAAAAGTATATAGTGGAAGGATGTGGTTTGGAACGTAGGGCCGCTCTGTGTTTATAACCACAGAAGAAGAAGACACTAACCTGCTGTGTGTTTATAACCACAGAAGAAGACACTAACCTGCTCTGTGTGTTTACAACCACAGAAGAAGACACTAACCTGCTCTGTGTGTTTATAACCACAGAAGAAGACACTAACCTGCTCTGTGTGTTTATAACCACAGAAGAAGAAGACACTAACCTGCTCTGTGTGTTTATAACCACAGAAGAAGACACTAACCTGCTGTGTGTGTTTATAACCACAGAAGAAGACACTAACCTGCTGTGTGTTTATAACCACAGAAGAAGAAGACACTAACCTGCTCTGTGTGTTTATAACCACAGAAGAAGAAGACACTGACCTGCTCTGTGTGTTTATAACCACAGAAGAAGAAGACACTAACCTGCTCTGTGTGTTTATAACCACAGAAGAAGAAGACACTAACCTGCTGTGTGTGTTTATAACCACAGAAGAAGAAGACACTAACCTGCTCTGTGTGTTTATAACCACAGAAGAAGAAGACACTGACCTGCTCTGTGTGTTTATAACCACAGAAGAAGAAGACACTGACCTGCTCTGTGTGTTTATAACCACAGAAGAAGAAGACACTAACCTGCTCTGTGTGTTTATAACCACAGAAGAAGAAGACACTAACCTGCTCTGTGTGTTTATAACCACAGAAGAAGAAGACACTAACCTGCTCTGTGTGTTTATAACCACAGAAGAAGACACTGACCTGCTCTGTGTGTTTATAACCACAGAAGAAGAAGACACTGACCTGCTCTGTGTGTTTATAACCACAGAAGAAGAAGACACTAACCTGCTCTGTGTGTTTATAACCACAGAAGAAGAAGACACTAACCTGCTCTGTGTGTTTATAACCACAGAAGAAGAAGACACTAACCTGCTCTGTGTGTTTATAACCACAGAAGAAGACACTAACCTGCTCTGTGTGTTTATAACCACAGAAGAAGAAGACACTAACCTGCTCTGTGTGTTTATAACCACAGAAGAAGAAGACACTAACCTGCTCTGTGTGTTTATAACCACAGAAGAAGACACTAACCTGCTCTGTGTGTTTATAACCACAGAAGAAGAAGACACTAACCTGCTCTGTGTGTTTATAACCACAGAAGAAGACACTAACCTGCTCTGTGTGTTTATAACCACAGAAGAAGACACTAACCTGCTCTGTGTGTTTATAACCACAGAAGAAGAAGACACTAACCTGCTGTGTGTTTATAACCACAGAAGAAGACACTAACCTGCTCTGTGTGTTTATAACCACAGAAGAAGACACTAACCTGCTCTGTGTGTTTATAACCACAGAAGAAGAAGACACTAACCTGCTGTGTGTTTATAACCACAGAAGAAGACACTAACCTGCTCTGTGTGTTTATAACCACAGAAGAAGACACTAACCTGCTGTGTGTTTATAACCACAGAAGAAGACACTAACCTGCTCTGTGTGTTTATAACCACAGAAGAAGACACTAACCTGCTCTGTGTGTTTATAACCACAGAAGAAGACACTAACCTGCTGTGTGTTTATAACCACAGAAGAAGAAGACACTAACCTGCTCTGTGTGTTTATAACCACAGAAGAAGAAGACACTAACCTGCTCTGTGTGTTTATAACCACAGAAGAAGACACTAACCTTCTCTGTGTGTTTATAACCACAGAAGAAGAAGACACTAACCTGCTGTGTGTTTATAACCACAGAAGAAGAAGACACTAACCTGCTCTGTGTGTTTATAACCACAGAAGAAGAAGACACTAACCTGCTCTGTGTTTATAACCACAGAAGAAGAAGACACTAACCTGCTCTGTGTGTTTATAACCACAGAAGAAGACACTAACCTGCTCTGTGTGTTTATAACCACAGAAGAAGAAGACACTAACCTGCTCTGTGTGTTTATAACCACAGAAGAAGACACTAACCTGCTGTGTGTTTATAACCACAGAAGAAGAAGACACTAACCTGCTGTGTGTGTTTATAACCACAGAAGAAGAAGACACTAACCTGCTGTGTGTTTATAACCACAGAAGAAGACACTAACCTGCTGTGTGTGTTTATAACCACAGAAGAAGAAGACACTAACCTGCTGTGTGTTTATAACCACAGAAGAAGACACTAACCTGCTGTGTGTTTATAACCACAGAAGAAGAAGACACTAACCTGCTGTGTGTTTATAACCACAGAAGAAGAAGACACTAACCTGCTGTGTGTTTATAACCACAGAAGAAGAAGACACTAACCTGCTCTGTGTGTTTATAACCACAGAAGAAGAAGACACTAACCTGCTCTGTGTGTTTATAACCACAGAAGAAGAAGACACTAACCTGCTCTGTGTGTTTATAACCACAGAAGAAGAAGACACTAACCTGCTCTGTGTGTTTATAACCACAGAAGAAGAAGACACTAACCTGCTCTGTGTGTTTATAACCACAGAAGAAGACACTAACCTGCTCTGTGTGTTTATAACCACAGAAGAAGAAGACACTAACCTGCTCTGTGTGTTTATAACCACAGAAGAAGAAGACACTAACCTGCTGTGTGTTTATAACCACAGAAGAAGACACTAACCTGCTGTGTGTGTTTATAACCACAGAAGAAGAAGACACTAACCTGCTCTGTGTGTTTATAACCACAGAAGAAGAAGACACTAACCTGCTCTGTGTGTTTATAACCACAGAAGAAGAAGACACTAACCTGCTCTGTGTGTTTATAACCACAGAAGAAGAAGACACTAACCTGCTCTGTGTGTTTATAACCACAGAAGAAGAAGACACTAACCTGCTCTGTGTGTTTATAACCACAGAAGAAGAAGACACTAACCTGCTCTGTGTGTTTATAACCACAGAAGAAGAAGACACTAACCTGCTCTGTGTGTTTATAACCACAGAAGAAGAAGACACTAACCTGCTCTGTGTGTTTATAACCACAGAAGAAGAAGACACTAACCTGCTCTGTGTGTTTATAACCACAGAAGAAGAAGACACTAACCTGCTCTGTGTGTTTATAACCACAGAAGAAGAAGACACTAACCTGCTCTGTGTGTTTATAACCACAGAAGAAGAAGACACTAACCTGCTCTGTGTGTTTATAACCACAGAAGAAGAAGACACTAACCTGCTCTGTGTGTTTATAACCACAGAAGAAGAAGACACTAACCTGCTCTGTGTGTTTATAACCACAGAAGAAGAAGACACTAACCTGCTCTGTGTGTTTATAACCACAGAAGAAGAAGACACTAACCTGCTCTGTGTGTTTATAACCACAGAAGAAGAAGACACTAACCTGCTCTGTGTGTTTATAACCACAGAAGAAGAAGACACTAACCTGCTCTGTGTGTTTATAACCACAGAAGAAGAAGACACTAACCTGCTCTGTGTGTTTATAACCACAGAAGAAGAAGACACTAACCTGCTCTGTGTGTTTATAACCACAGAAGAAGAAGACACTAACCTGCTCTGTGTGTTTATAACCACAGAAGAAGAAGACACTAACCTGCTCTGTGTGTTTATAACCACAGAAGAAGAAGACACTAACCTGCTGTGTGTGTTTATAACCACAGAAGAAGAAGACACTAACCTGCTCTGTGTTTTATAACCACAGAAGAAGAAGACACTAACCTGCTCTGTGTGTTTATAACCACAGAAGAAGAAGACACTAACCTGCTCTGTGTGTTTATAACCACAGAAGAAGAAGACACTAACCTGCTCTGTGTGTTTATAACCACAGAAGAAGAAGACACTAACCTGCTGTGTGTTTTATAACCACAGAAGAAGACACTAACCTGCTCTGTGTGTTTATAACCACAGAAGAAGACACTAACCTGCTCTGTGTGTTTATAACCACAGAAGAAGAAGACACTAACCTGCTCTGTGTGTTTATAACCACAGAAGAAGAAGACACTAACCTGCTGTGTGTTTATAACCACAGAAGAAGACACACTAACCTGCTCTGTGTGTTTATAACCACAGAAGAAGAAGACACTAACCTGCTCTGTGTGTTTATAACCACAGAAGAAGAAGACACTAACCTGCTCTGTGTGTTTATAACCACAGAAGAAGAAGACACTAACCTGCTCTGTGTGTTTATAACCACAGAAGAAGAAGACACTAACCTGCTCTGTGTGTTTATAACCACAGAAGAAGACACTAACCTGCTCTGTGTGTTTATAACCACAGAAGAAGAAGACACTAACCTGCTCTGTGTGTTTATAACCACAGAAGAAGAAGACACTAACCTGCTCTGTGTGTTTATAACCACAGAAGAAGAAGACACTAACCTGCTCTGTGTGTTTATAACCACAGAAGAAGAAGACACTAACCTGCTCTGTGTGTTTATAACCACAGAAGAAGAAGACACTAACCTGCTCTGTGTGTTTATAACCACAGAAGAAGAAGACACTAACCTGCTCTGTGTGTTTATAACCACAGAAGAAGACACTAACCTGCTCTGTGTGTTTATAACCACAGAAGAAGAAGACACTAACCTGCTCTGTGTGTTTATAACCACAGAAGAAGAAGACACTAACCTGCTCTGTGTGTTTATAACCACAGAAGAAGAAGACACTAACCTGCTCTGTGTGTTTATAACCACAGAAGAAGAAGACACTAACCTGCTCTGTGTGTTTATAACCACAGAAGAAGAAGACACTAACCTGCTCTGTGTGTTTATAACCACAGAAGAAGAAGACACTAACCTGCTCTGTGTGTTTATAACCACAGAAGAAGAAGACACTAACCTGCTCTGTGTGTTTATAACCACAGAAGAAGAAGACACTAACCTGCTCTGTGTGTTTATAACCACAGAAGAAGAAGACACTAACCTGCTCTGTGTGTTTATAACCACAGAAGAAGAAGACACTAACCTGCTCTGTGTGTTTATAACCACAGAAGAAGAAGACACTAACCTGCTCTGTGTGTTTATAACCACAGAAGAAGAAGACACTAACCTGCTCTGTGTGTTTATAACCACAGAAGAAGAAGACACTAACCTGCTCTGTGTGTTTATAACCACAGAAGAAGAAGACACTAACCTGCTCTGTGTGTTTATAACCACAGAAGAAGAAGACACTAACCTGCTCTGTGTGTTTATAACCACAGAAGAAGAAGACACTAACCTGCTCTGTGTGTTTATAACCACAGAAGAAGACACTAACCTGCTCTGTGTGTTTATAACCACAGAAGAAGAAGACACTAACCTGCTCTGTGTGTTTATAACCACAGAAGAAGAAGACACTAACCTGCTCTGTGTGTTTATAACCACAGAAGAAGAAGACACTAACCTGCTCTGTGTGTTTATAACCACAGAAGAAGACACTAACCTGCTCTGTGTGTTTATAACCACAGAAGAAGAAGACACTAACCTGCTCTGTGTGTTTATAACCACAGAAGAAGAAGACACTAACCTGCTCTGTGTGTTTATAACCACAGAAGAAGACACTAACCTGCTCTGTGTGTTTATAACCACAGAAGAAGAAGACACTAACCTGCTCTGTGTGTTTATAACCACAGAAGAAGACACTAACCTGCTGTGTGTGTTTATAACCACAGAAGAAGAAGACACTAACCTGCTCTGTGTGTTTATAACCACAGAAGAAGACACTAACCTGCTCTGTGTGTTTATAACCACAGAAGAAGAAGACACTAACCTGCTCTGTGTGTTTATAACCACAGAAGAAGAAGACACTAACCTGCTCTGTGTGTTTATAACCACAGAAGAAGAAGACACTAACCTGCTCTGTGTTTATAACCACAGAAGAAGAAGACACTAACCTGCTCTGTGTGTTTATAACCACAGAAGAAGAAGACACTAACCTGCTCTGTGTGTTTATAACCACAGAAGAAGAAGACACTAACCTGCTCTGTGTGTTTATAACCACAGAAGAAGAAGACACTAACCTGCTCTGTGTTTATAACCACAGAAGAAGACACTAACCTGCTCTGTGTGTTTATAACCACAGAAGAAGAAGACACTAACCTGCTCTGTGTGTTTATAACCACAGAAGAAGAAGACACTAACCTGCTCTGTGTGTTTATAACCACAGAAGAAGAAGACACTAACCTGCTCTGTGTGTTTATAACCACAGAAGAAGAAGACACTAACCTGCTCTGTGTGTTTATAACCACAGAAGAAGAAGACACTAACCTGCTCTGTGTGTTTATAACCACAGAAGAAGAAGACACTAACCTGCTCTGTGTGTTTATAACCACAGAAGAAGAAGACACTAACCTGCTCTGTGTGTTTATAACCACAGAAGAAGAAGACACTAACCTGCTCTGTGTGTTTATAACCACAGAAGAAGACACTAACCTGCTCTGTGTGTTTATAACCACAGAAGAAGAAGACACTAACCTGCTCTGTGTGTTTATAACCACAGAAGAAGAAGACACTAACCTGCTCTGTGTGTTTATAACCACAGAAGAAGAAGACACTAACCTGCTCTGTGTGTTTATAACCACAGAAGAAGAAGACACTAACCTGCTCTGTGTGTTTATAACCACAGAAGAAGACACTAACCTGCTCTGTGTGTTTATAACCACAGAAGAAGAAGACACTAACCTGCTCTGTGTGTTTATAACCACAGAAGAAGAAGACACTAACCTGCTCTGTGTGTTTATAACCACAGAAGAAGAAGACACTAACCTGCTCTGTGTGTTTATAACCACAGAAGAAGAAGACACTAACCTGCTCTGTGTGTTTATAACCACAGAAGAAGAAGACACTAACCTGCTCTGTGTGTTTATAACCACAGAAGAAGAAGACACTAACCTGCTCTGTGTGTTTATAACCACAGAAGAAGACACTAACCTGCTCTGTGTGTTTATAACCACAGAAGAAGAAGACACTAACCTGCTCTGTGTGTTTATAACCACAGAAGAAGACACTAACCTGCTCTGTGTGTTTATAACCACAGAAGAAGAAGACACTAACCTGCTCTGTGTGTTTATAACCACAGAAGAAGAAGACACTAACCTGCTCTGTGTGTTTATAACCACAGAAGAAGAAGACACTAACCTGCTCTGTGTGTTTATAACCACAGAAGAAGAAGACACTAACCTGCTCTGTGTGTTTATAACCACAGAAGAAGACACTAACCTGCTCTGTGTGTTTATAACCACAGAAGAAGAAGACACTAACCTGCTCTGTGTGTTTATAACCACAGAAGAAGAAGACACTAACCTGCTCTGTGTGTTTATAACCACAGAAGAAGAAGACACTAACCTGCTCTGTGTGTTTATAACCACAGAAGAAGAAGACACTAACCTGCTCTGTGTGTTTATAACCACAGAAGAAGAAGACACTAACCTGCTCTGTGTGTTTATAACCACAGAAGAAGAAGACACTAACCTGCTGTGTGTTTATAACCACAGAAGAAGACACTAACCTGCTCTGTGTGTTTATAACCACAGAAGAAGAAGACACTAACCTGCTGTGTGTTTATAACCACAGAAGAAGACACTAACCTGCTCTGTGTGTTTATAACCACAGAAGAAGAAGACACTAACCTGCTCTGTGTGTTTATAACCACAGAAGAAGACACTAACCTGCTCTGTGTGTTTATAACCACAGAAGAAGAAGACACTAACCTGCTCTGTGTGTTTATAACCACAGAAGAAGAAGACACTAACCTGCTCTGTGTGTTTATAACCACAGAAGAAGACACTAACCTGCTCTGTGTGTTTATAACCACAGAAGAAGAAGACACTAACCTGCTCTGTGTGTTTATAACCACAGAAGAAGACACTAACCTGCTCTGTGTGTTTATAACCACAGAAGAAGACACTAACCTGCTCTGTGTGTTTATAACCACAGAAGAAGAAGACACTAACCTGCTCTGTGTGTTTATAACCACAGAAGAAGACACTAACCTGCTCTGTGTGTTTATAACCACAGAAGAAGAAGACACTAACCTGCTCTGTGTGTTTATAACCACAGAAGAAGAAGACACTAACCTGCTCTGTGTGTTTATAACCACAGAAGAAGAAGACACTAACCTGCTCTGTGTGTTTATAACCACAGAAGAAGAAGACACTAACCTGCTCTGTGTGTTTATAACCACAGAAGAAGAAGACACTAACCTGCTCTGTGTGTTTATAACCACAGAAGAAGAAGACACTAACCTGCTCTGTGTGTTTATAACCACAGAAGAAGACACTAACCTGCTCTGTGTGTTTATAACCACAGAAGAAGAAGACACTAACCTGCTGTGTGTGTTTATAACCACAGAAGAAGACACTAACCTGCTCTGTGTGTTTATAACCACAGAAGAAGAAGACACTAACCTGCTCTGTGTGTTTATAACCACAGAAGAAGAAGACACTAACCTGCTCTGTGTGTTTATAACCACAGAAGAAGAAGACACTAACCTGCTCTGTGTGTTTATAACCACAGAAGAAGAAGACACTAACCTGCTGTGTGTGTTTATAACCACAGAAGAAGAAGACACTAACCTGCTCTGTGTGTTTATAACCACAGAAGAAGAAGACACTAACCTGCTCTGTGTGTTTATAACCACAGAAGAAGACACTAACCTGCTCTGTGTGTTTATAACCACAGAAGAAGAAGACACTAACCTGCTCTGTGTGTTTATAACCACAGAAGAAGAAGACACTAACCTGCTCTGTGTGTTTATAACCACAGAAGAAGAAGACACTAACCTGCTCTGTGTGTTTATAACCACAGAAGAAGACACTAACCTGCTCTGTGTGTTTATAACCACAGAAGAAGAAGACACTAACCTGCTCTGTGTGTTTATAACCACAGAAGAAGACACTAACCTGCTCTGTGTGTTTATAACCACAGAAGAAGAAGACACTAACCTGCTCTGTGTGTTTATAACCACAGAAGAAGACACTAACCTGCTCTGTGTGTTTATAACCACAGAAGAAGACACTAACCTGCTCTGTGTGTTTATAACCACAGAAGAAGACACTAACCTGCTCTGTGTGTTTATAACCACAGAAGAAGAAGACACTAACCTGCTCTGTGTGTTTATAACCACAGAAGAAGACACTAACCTGCTCTGTGTGTTTATAACCACAGAAGAAGAAGACACTAACCTGCTCTGTGTGTTTATAACCACAGAAGAAGAAGACACTAACCTGCTCTGTGTTTATAACCACAGAAGAAGAAGACACTAACCTGCTCTGTGTGTTTATAACCACAGAAGAAGACACTAACCTGCTCTGTGTGTTTATAACCACAGAAGAAGAAGACACTAACCTGCTCTGTGTGTTTATAACCACAGAAGAAGAAGACACTAACCTGCTCTGTGTGTTTATAACCACAGAAGAAGACACTAACCTGCTCTGTGTGTTTATAACCACAGAAGAAGAAGACACTAACCTGCTCTGTGTGTTTATAACCACAGAAGAAGAAGACACTAACCTGCTCTGTGTTTATAACCACAGAAGAAGAAGACACTAACCTGCTCTGTGTGTTTATAACCACAGAAGAAGAAGACACTAACCTGCTCTGTGTGTTTATAACCACAGAAGAAGAAGACACTAACCTGCTCTGTGTGTTTATAACCACAGAAGAAGAAGACACTAACCTGCTCTGTGTGTTTATAACCACAGAAGAAGACACTAACCTGCTCTGTGTGTTTATAACCACAGAAGAAGAAGACACTAACCTGCTCTGTGTGTTTATAACCACAGAAGAAGAAGACACTAACCTGCTCTGTGTGTTTATAACCACAGAAGAAGACACTAACCTGCTCTGTGTGTTTATAACCACAGAAGAAGAAGACACTAACCTGCTCTGTGTGTTTATAACCACAGAAGAAGAAGACACTAACCTGCTCTGTGTGTTTATAACCACAGAAGAAGAAGACACTAACCTGCTCTGTGTGTTTATAACCACAGAAGAAGACACTAACCTGCTCTGTGTGTTTATAACCACAGAAGAAGAAGACAATAACCTGCTCTGTGTGTTTATAACCACAGAAGAAGAAGACACTAACCTGCTGTGTGTTTATAACCACAGAAGAAGACACTAACCTGCTCTGTGTGTTTATAACCACAGAAGAAGAAGACACTAACCTGCTGTGTGTGTTTATAACCACAGAAGAAGAAGACACTAACCTGCTCTGTGTGTTTATAACCACAGAAGAAGACACTAACCTGCTCTGTGTGTTTATAACCACAGAAGAAGACACTAACCTGCTCTGTGTGTTTATAACCACAGAAGAAGACACTAACCTGCTCTGTGTGTTTATAACCACAGAAGAAGAAGACAATAACCTGCTCTGTGTGTTTATAACCACAGAAGAAGAAGACAATAACCTGCTCTGTGTGTTTATAACCACAGAAGAAGACACTAACCTGCTCTGTGTGTTTATAACCACAGAAGAAGACACTAACCTGCTCTGTGTGTTTATAACACTAACCTGCTCTGTGTGTTTATAACCACAGAAGAAGAAGACACTAACCTGCTCTGTGTGTTTATAACCACAGAAGAAGACACTAACCTGCTCTGTGTGTTTATAACCACAGAAGAAGACACTAACCTGCTCTGTGTGTTTATAACCACAGAAGAAGACACTAACCTGCTCTGTGTGTTTATAACCACAGAAGAAGAAGACAATAACCTGCTCTGTGTGTTTATAACCACAGAAGAAGACACTAACCTGCTCTGTGTGTTTATAACCACAGAAGAAGACACTAACCTGCTCTGTGTGTTTATAACCACAGAAGAAGACACTAACCTGCTCTGTGTGTTTATAACCACAGAAGAAGAAGACACTAACCTGCTCTGTGTGTTTATAACCACAGAAGAAGAAGACACTAACCTGCTCTGTGTGTTTATAACCACAGAAGAAGAAGACACTAACCTGCTCTGTGTGTTTATAACCACAGAAGAAGAAGACACTAACCTGCTCTGTGTGTTTATAACCACAGAAGAAGACACTAACCTGCTGTGTGTTTATAACCACAGAAGAAGACACTAACCTGCTCTGTGTGTTTATAACCACAGAAGAAGAAGACACTAACCTGCTCTGTGTGTTTATAACCACAGAAGAAGAAGACACTAACCTGCTCTGTGTGTTTATAACCACAGAAGAAGAAGACACTAACCTGCTGTGTGTGTTTATAACCACAGAAGAAGAAGACACTAACCTGCTGTGTGTGTTTATAACCACAGAAGAAGAAGACACTAACCTGCTCTGTGTTTATAACCACAGAAGAAGAAGACACTAACCTGCTCTGTGTTTATAACCACAGAAGAAGAAGACACTAACCTGCTCTGTGTGTTTATAACCACAGAAGAAGAAGACACTAACCTGCTGTGTGTTTATAACCACAGAAGAAGACACTAACCTGCTCTGTGTGTTTATAACCACAGAGGAAGAAGACACTAACCTGCTGTGTGTGTTTATAACCACAGAAGAAGACACTAACCTGCTCTGTGTGTTTATAACCACAGAAGAAGAAGACACTAACCTGCTCTGTGTGTTTATAACCACAGAAGAAGACACTAACCTGCTCTGTGTGTTTATAACCACAGAAGAAGACACTAACCTGCTCTGTGTGTTTATAACCACAGAAGAAGACACTAACCTGCTCTGTGTGTTTATAACCACAGAAGAAGAAGACAATAACCTGCTCTGTGTGTTTATAACCACAGAAGAAGACACTAACCTTCTCTGTGTGTTTATAACCACAGAAGAAGACACTAACCTGCTCTGTGTGTTTATAACCACAGAAGAAGACACTAACCTGCTCTGTGTGTTTATAACCACAGAAGAAGACAATAACCTGCTCTGTGTGTTTATAACCACAGAAGAAGACACTAACCTGCTCTGTGTGTTTATAACCACAGAAGAAGAAGACACTAACCTGCTCTGTGTGTTTATAACCACAGAAGAAGAAGACAATAACCTGCTCTGTGTGTTTATAACCACAGAAGAAGACACTAACCTGCTCTGTGTGTTTATAACCACAGAAGAAGAAGACAATAACCTGCTCTGTGTGTTTATAACCACAGAAGAAGACACTAACCTTCTCTGTGTGTTTATAACCACAGAAGAAGACACTAACCTGCTCTGTGTGTTTATAACCACAGAAGAAGACACTAACCTGCTCTGTGTGTTTATAACCACAGAAGAAGAAGACACTAACCTACTCTGTGTGTTTATAACCACAGAAGAAGACACTAACCTGCTCTGTGTGTTTATAACCACAGAAGAAGAAGACACTAACCTGCTCTGTGTGTTTATAACCACAGAAGAAGAAGACACTAACCTGCTGTGTGTTTATAACCACAGAAGAAGACACTAACCTGCTCTGTGTGTTTATAACCACAGAAGAAGAAGACACTAACCTGCTGTGTGTGTTTATAACCACAGAAGAAGAAGACACTAACCTGCTCTGTGTTTATAACCACAGAAGAAGAAGACACTAACCTGCTGTGTGTTTATAACCACAGAAGAAGACACTAACCTGCTCTGTGTGTTTATAACCACAGAAGAAGAAGACACTAACCTGCTCTGTGTTTATAACCACAGAAGAAGAAGACACTAACCTGCTCTGTGTGTTTATAACCACAGAAGAAGAAGACACTAACCTGCTGTGTGTTTATAACCACAGAAGAAGACACTAACCTGCTGTGTGTTTATAACCACAGAAGAAGACACTAACCTGCTGTGTGTTTATAACCACAGAAGAAGACACTAACCTGCTGTGTTTATAACCACAGAAGAAGAAGACACTAACCTGCTGTGTGTTTATAACCACAGAAGAAGACACTAACCTGCTCTGTGTTTATAACCACAGAAGAAGACACTAACCTGCTCTGTGTGTTTATAACCACAGAAGAAGACACTAACCTGCTCTGTGTGTTTATAACCACAGAAGAAGAAGACACTAACCTGCTCTGTGTGTTTATAACCACAGAAGAAGAAGACACTAACCTGCTCTGTGTGTTTATAACCACAGAAGAAGAAGACACTAACCTGCTCTGTGTGTTTATAACCACAGAAGAAGAAGACACTAACCTGCTCTGTGTGTTTATAACCACAGAAGAAGAAGACACTAACCTGCTCTGTGTGTTTATAACCACAGAAGAAGAAGACAATAACCTGCTCTGTGTGTTTATAACCACAGAAGAAGACACTAACCTGCTCTGTGTGTTTATAACCACAGAAGAAGAAGACACTAACCTGCTGTGTGTTTATAACCACAGAAGAAGACACTAACCTGCTCTGTGTTTATAACCACAGAAGAAGACACTAACCTGCTCTGTGTGTTTATAACCACAGAAGAAGACACTAACCTGCTCTGTGTGTTTATAACCACAGAAGAAGAAGACACTAACCTGCTGTGTGTTTATAACCACAGAAGAAGAAGACACTAACCTGCTCTGTGTGTTTATAACCACAGAAGAAGAAGACACTAACCTGCTCTGTGTGTTTATAACCACAGAAGAAGAAGACACTAACCTGCTCTGTGTGTTTATAACCACAGAAGAAGAAGACACTAACCTGCTCTGTGTGTTTATAACCACAGAAGAAGAAGACACTAACCTGCTCTGTGTTTATAACCACAGAAGAAGACACTAACCTGCTCTGTGTTTATAACCACAGAAGAAGAAGACACTAACCTGCTCTGTGTTTATAACCACAGAAGAAGACACTAACCTGCTCTGTGTGTTTATAACCACAGAAGAAGACCCTAACCTGCTGTGTGTTTATAACCACAGAAGAAGAAGACACTAACCTGCTGTGTGTGTTTATAACCACAGAAGAAGAAGACACTAACCTGCTGTGTGTGTTTATAACCACAGAAGAAGAAGACACTAACCTGCTCTGTGTTTATAACCACAGAAGAAGACACTAACCTGCTCTGTGTTTATAACCACAGAAGAAGAAGACACTAACCTGCTCTGTGTTTATAACCACAGAAGAAGACACTAACCTGCTCTGTGTGTTTATAACCACAGAAGAAGACCCTAACCTGCTGTGTGTTTATAACCACAGAAGAAGAAGACACTAACCTGCTGTGTGTTTATAACCACAGAAGAAGAAGACACTAACCTGCTGTGTGTTTATAACCACAGAAGAAGACACTAACCTGCTCTGTGTGTTTATAACCACAGAAGAAGACACTAACCTGCTGTGTGTGTTTATAACCACAGAAGAAGAAGACACTAACCTGCTCTGTGTAACCTGAGCTGAGGGTTGTAAACAGCGTCCAGTAGTTTCCGTTGTCGCTCGTTCTCCTCTTTTGAGCGACAAAGTTGCTCCTCGTACTCTGCTATCGTTCTTTCAAACAGCCCAAATATCTCTTCAGCAGCCGCAGTTAGTCGCTGCTTCACCAACGCTCTCAGCATTTGGACTTTACACATCTTCACACTTTAAAAACACAACAAAGACACTCTGCTAACAGACGCTTCTGCTCGACGCCATCTTGGTCAAACACTGTCAAGTTAGCCACAGGAAAGAATAGAGCTTCCGGGGCAGCTCAGCTGCTCTCCTTCAAAATAAAAGTCCAGACGTTTTACGTTCTTACTGTGAAAAACTCCGCAGGAAAAGTAATGATTCAAATAGCCTTTTTAAAGAATGACATTCATTGAGCCTGAGAGTTCTTTGTTCAACTTGGAAACAAAAGCTTCAAAAGATTTCTCAATACTTCTGTATCTATCAGAGGAGGGAGTGGCTGTGGTGTGAGCCTCCCTCCATCATAAATGAGCTGTTAGATTTTTATAACTCACCCTTTGATGTTTGAAAGTTAAAAGCTGAAGATGAAATCCTGGAGTTAAAAAAGCCTTTTTGCATAAATTGTAAGTGACATGTAGAAAAAAGGAATTTTGATAAAATGTCGCTATTTTAGGCTCAATAATAATAATGATATTAATAATCATTATTATTTATTTATCTTACAGTTCCTGGCTGAGATAAATGGTATAGTTTTAACAATTTTTAACGTGCCTCTCAATCTAATGCTTTCTTTAAAAAAAATTGTTTCTTAAATTAAAAAAATTTTAAAAAACTAAGTAATTGATAATAACATCAATAATTTCGAAATTTACAGTTTCTGATTGTGATAAATGGTGTAATTTTAGAAGTTGTAGTAACTTGGAAAACCATTGTTTTATTTAAAAAATTCAAAAATAAAAAAATATTTTTGTTTGTATTTCTTAAATTAATTATGTAATAATAATAATAATAATCATCATAATGACCACACTACCACTAATAATAATTATTATCATTATCATTATTATTATTATTACTACTGTTTTAATTTTTTCATTTACAGTTTCTGGTTGTGATAAATGGCGTAATTTTGGCGAAAAAAACATAAAACATGTCTTCCGTATATGAGATAACACTTTACCAAATTAAGGTGGTGTGCAGGGCGCAGTGACGGTGGCTAGCAAACCAGAGCAGCATGAACACCTTATTAGCTTAAAGTGGTATATGAGGGATATACCAGCTCATCCAGTACTGGTCTTTATTTCCTGTACAGGATGAAGACAGAGTACATTTTTCGAACTTTCATTAAAGATATCCTGGAAAAACTGACTTCTTTCTGTTGTGATGTTTGTGCATTAATCAGACTCATGTTCCTGATATATAATGTACAGCACATTAATGAGGTCAAAAGACACAAGCCTGATAAACACTTGATAAAGTCTTTATTGATTTAAAATGTTGAAACCATCCACACAAGCAGCAAAGCAAATGTTGAAACATTGACTGATGGATAGAACAAGAGAGGTTGGCAGAGTGAGAGCAGTAGCAGAGTAAAACCAGTAGCAGAGTCCCAGTGAGTCAGGTCAGGACTGGGAACACTGGTCTCTCCTCAGTGTCTCTGAGAGCGGAGTCTGGGAGCCCTGGGTGGCCTCACAGGTCACAGAGCCCACCTTCCCCCACTGGTCTGCAGGGAGCCTCAGGGTGCTGCTCCAGCTGTAGTGGCCGTCCTTCTCCAGCACCCCGGGGCTCCTGCTCTCCTCCCAGCTGCTGCTGCTGCTGCTGCTGCTGCCGTCCACCTTCCAGGCCAGACTCCAGTCTGAGGGGAAGCCCTTGTTGGCCAGGCACATGAGCGTGGCCTTCCCCTGCTGCAGCTCCTCTCTGGAGGGGGGCAGCACCGTCAGGGTGGGGACGACTCGACCCACTGGAGGAGGAGACACAGAGACAATATGAGGAAAGTTCATACAAAGAGAAAATAAACTCCACCCTGTTGGCTGCAGCAGAGGAGGCTAGTGGTTCTATTGGTCGTCCTCAGATTGGATGAAACTGGTCGTTAACGTTTCACTTCCCTCTTTGAGCTCAGTAACCATGGCAACAGACAGGCATCACTGCTGAACCATAGCAACAGACAGGTTTCAGGAGTAAAGATAAAAAGTTGGACGTGGCATTTTGTTCCTCTGATGTATTCATGTTTAATCTGCTTCTGTCTAATCTAAAAAAATGGTTTACATTATTGTAAGGTGTCTTAAAAAATAACAACTGAACACTGAATTACATATTAAACTCATCAAATCAATCCTACTCATACAGCATGTTGTTTAAACAACAGCCATCTTTGAAGATATTCTTTCATGACGTGCATTCTGTGAAGATTGTCAGTGTTTGAGAAAGATCAATAAAACCTATAAGAATGTTTGCCCCAGTAGTTGGGCTGAAAGTTTCACATTATTTCCATCTGACAGAATCATTTGTAGAAACTTCATATTTATAAACTGTTTCAATTGAAATTCTAGAGAAACAAAATATTGAACTGAAGAAGAATTGAGTCTGTTTGAGGACATTATGTGACACATTTAAGAATCATCACAATTATATTAAACTCTAATTATCAGCTAAAATATTGCAGCACAGTCTACGGATATGAAATAAAACAGAATAAATATAGAATTTGGGTTATTAAAGGAGTCAAATGTACTTACAGTTAACATCCAGTCTGGTTCCTCCACCAAACGTGTACCACAGTGATACAAACTGATTGAGCCGCCGTACAAAAACCTCTGACTGTACAAAGACACGGCTCTCTGACTTTGACACAAACACACTCACCAAACACATTCCCAGTTTACCCAGTTTATTAAGTAACTGCTTGTAATGTCTGAAACTTATTCACAAATATGACTATGTATTTAACATTTAGTTTTCTGAAATATTTAACATCTACAAGCAATAATAATTTCTCTTCAGGTAAAACAAATTAACATTTCTGCAGAAAAACTCTCCAATAAATTCTAACAAATATAAATGATTATCATGAACTCATGTTTATTGTAGATTATGATAATTGATAAACAGGAATTTTGCTCAAAAGTAAAATTGTTGCACTGTGAAGCTGATTTGTTTGGTATTGACTTAGATGAAATTCATGAAATATTCAGGTATAACTTTGCTCATCAAACTCAAAGCAAATCCACATGTAAATGATGAGTGACACATTCCTGATCAATCCTCTGATAAATGTATTGATCCATTGATAAACAGCATCATCAGAGTAATCCAAGTCCCTGTTGGAGTCAGTCAGAGCATTTCCATAGAGAGCCACTTTGCATCAGCAGCACCATGCTCCAGTGCTCTGGGAGAGTTTATAGTCCTGAGAGTTGAACACTGGATGACTGACAGCTGTCCTTCATGACAACCAACAGAAGCCACAGAAATCCTCCTCTTCATCAAAAACATGACTTTGACCTCCGTCCTCATCTGGACTCTCCTCTGCTGCTGCTTCACAGGTAAAGTCCAGAGAATCAAACTCCTCTCCTCTATCAACATCCGTCCCTCTGAAATGAAGACCACAAAACCATGACGCTGCTTTATGTTTTTGTCTCTGTATCCTCAGAGTCCAGAGGTCAGGTCACAGTGACTCAGCCTGGAGCAGTGAGCTCTGATCTGGGAGGCTCCATCACCATCAGCTGCCAACACAGTCAGAGGGTAACTGTTGGAAGAAACAAAACCAAAGATGTTATGTCCTGGTACCAACAGAAAAATGGAGAAACTCCTAAACTGCTTATTTACTATGGTGATCTCCAAGTATCAGGGATTCCAGATCGTTTTTCAGGCAGTGGATCAAAGACTGACTTCACTCTGACCATCAGTGGAGTTCAGGCTGAAGATGCAGCAGTTTACTACTGTGTGGGTGAACATAAAGTGAATAGTGAGTTCACAAGCACACAGTGAAAAAGCGTCGTACAAAAACCTCCCACAGTCAGACTGAACAGAAACTGAAGTGACTGCTGCAGCTGGAAGCTACTGCAGAGACTGATACACTTCACTGAGGACACACACTGTACACACACACACACACACACACACACACAGTTTATTTCTAGTGTTCATTGTGTGTCAATCAGTCCACCTCAAGCAGCTGAAAGTTTCCTCAGATGAAGGGAACAGTTTCAGTGAAGAAGCCCATTCAGACCATTAAAGTCACAACAACAGCAGAGTCAGCTCCACTAATGTAGAGACACAAACCAACGTCACAACATGTGAAACATCAGTGTCCACACATCACATTAAATCCCATTTGAAGCTTCTTAGCTGTAATGCAACAAATCCTTCTCGAGGCAGAAATACTGACGCTGTCATAAACACAATGCATTCAATGTCACATGTCATACAGTACATGTCACTGAACATAGTGTGGAAGAAGTCACATTAGGTTTGGACTCAAACAGCACACCAGGATCACCAGCACTGTCCTCTGCATTGAGTGTCTGAGAGTCTAAGTTGCTCCAACTATGAGAGTTTTGGTCTTTTTGCTTTTCAGCTGCTGAAATATTTTGTTTTTACTTTCAAAACCTGATAATGAACAGGACAATCAACCATGTTTACTGACTAGATGAACACCATATTGCTCTTGTTCACAGCAGAAGAGAAGCGAAGGCCTGCCTCAAGATTCCTGCTAAACACATTTAGCAGCAAAAAAAAGCCTGCCCGCTAACATACCATATAACAAAGGAGCATTAAAGCAAGTAAACAGTGAGCAGCTAAATCCATAAGGACAACAATGGAGGGCTCTACAAGTTTCCTTTGACTAACTTTGGTAACTTTGGTTGTAGTTATTAATTTAAGTATTAATCAGAGTTCCACATTTATAGTGTATTTTATGAGGCAAAGTTAAAACACTGACATTATTTTCCACTTTTAAAGGATTTTTGGATTTAATGTAAACTAAATCATATTAATTAATATGATTACTAATTACTTCTGACGCCATCTAAATGTGTTTTAAGTAGCAATAATTTACCTAAAATATTACTTGACAATTATTCTACAACCACCTGAGTTTGTGTTAATCTCCATGAGGCTGATGTAAAGAGTCAGCTGTCCCAGTACTGAAGAGGAAACAGCCTGATACGTTGAGGACAGCTCCAGTTGACTGACTCTGTGTGTTTGCATATGTGTCCTGCCTCTCTGCTCCCAGCCGTTAAGAGGCCAGTGTTGATCAGTGGCTGTCCAGGCCTTTCACAGCCACTGACACGCCGGCAGCACAATGATGATGTCACTGATTCTACTGCTGGCCACCCTGGGGCTCCTTGTTCAGGGTGAGACTCTCTTCTGTCTGAAAACTTTGCTTCAGGATGCAACCAGGTTCACCACAGTGATGTTCTGCTCTGATGGAGAAACACTGAAACAAGCAGCATTTACCTTCTTCCATCTATTCTCCATGTTAAAGAAATGAGACTCTTCTGTTTGGATGTTGATCATCTTTCTCCAAGCTGGATCTGTCTCAATAACCCTTCTCCTCTTTGTCATGTTTTCAGATTCATCAGGAGAAATCATCATGACTCAGTCTCCTGGATCTCAGTCTGTTGCTCCAGGACAAACTGTCTCCATCACGTGTTCAGCCAGTTCAAATGTTTTTAGTTGGCTCCACTGGTACCTCCAGAAACCCGGAGAAGCTCCTAAACTCCTGATTTATAAAGCTACAAACCGTCAGTCTGGAGTTTCAGATCGTTTTAGTGGACGTGGATCTGCGACTGACTTCACTCTGACCATCAGAGGAGTTCAGGCTGAAGATTCAGGAGTTTACTACTGTCAGCAGAGTAACAGCGAACAGCTCACACAGTGATACAACGTCGTACAAAAACCTCCCTCAGCTGGAGAGGAACTGATCTGACTCAGCAGCTGCACTGAAACTAAAACAACATGTTTTACTCAGAAAAAAAGTAGTTAAGAATAATTGACTTACAACATTTATTATCTTAACTCTGCTGAAAAATAATTTAATTCATAGAGTATGATAACACATAAATGTATGAATGTAAATATTATATATTATAAATCTCACCATTTTTCAGTGGATCTCTGAGGAACTCATTTTTTAAATAAACAACAGTTGATATCAATGTTTTTTTAAGGTTATAAAATTACCAGTTATATGTATAACATATTTTAAATGTTCTGTGTGTTTTGTATTCCAGTAAAAATATGTATTTTATAACTGAAACCAAAAATAATTAATGCAGTATGTAAATCAGTCACATTTCAATTCTGTTCTTTTGTCATCTCTTTATTTCTCTTTGTGGTTCTTCAGCAGAAACAGGATGTAAATATTTCCCAGTTTAAATCTGTAGATCAAACTCATTTTATTTCTCTCTATGCAGACGATATACTGCTATTTATTTCAGATTTAACAAACATGTTTCTGACTTTTGTAGATTAATTCAAATACTAATGCATGTTCTTTGGAGACACTTGAAGTAATTACAATATTACAGTCCTTACTATAAAGACACTTCAGTAATGAGAGCTGATTGGATGATTTATCATTGAAATGTTCCTACCATGGGTTTTGTTCCAAAGGTTTTTTATTACAGACAAATCTGTAATGACTATAGCAGAATAAGTTTTACAGTCATGAAGGCATTCATATCCATTGTGACAACAGATGATGGACTTATACTACTACCATCACTGTTTGTACTAATCAAACAATAATGAGGAGTTTTGTCTGAGTTTATGAACTCTTAAAATGTTCAGTAAAAATAGACCTATATCATATATTCTGAAACTTTCTTTCTGAATTCATCACAGAGAACTTACAGCATCTTTATCAGCTTATTTTTCCTCTGGATTTAATAAAGTTACTGTTACTATGAAGAGAAAATCATTCAGACACTTTGAGAATAATAAAGATGAAAACAAGTGATTTGATGAACACGTCTTTATTATGTGGAAACAGTGAAATAATATTGAAACATTGCAACAAGCTGGTAAATATTGCTGTTGAAAGATGTCAAATGAAAGACAGAGATAGTTCCAGAGTGCAGAGTGAGAGCAGTAGCAGAGTAAAACCAGTAGCAGAGTCCCAGTGAGTCAGGTCAGGACTGGGAACACTGGTCTCTCCTCAGTGTCTCTGAGAGCGGAGTCTGGGAGCCCTGGGTGGCCTCACAGGTCACAGAGCCCACCTTCCCCCACTGGTCTGCAGGGAGCCTCAGGGTGCTGCTCCAGCTGTAGTGGCCGTCCTTCTCCAGCACCCCGGGGCTCCTGCTCTCCTCCCAGCTGCTGCTGCTGCTGCTGCTGCTGCCGTCCACCTTCCAGGCCAGACTCCAGTCTGAGGGGAAGCCCTTGTTGGCCAGGCACATGAGCGTGGCCTTCCCCTGCTGCAGCTCCTCTCTGGAGGGGGGCAGCACCGTCAGGGTGGGGACGACTCGACCCACTGGAGGAGGAGACACAGAGACAATATGAGGAAAGTTCATACAAAGAGAAAATAAACTCCACCCTGTTGGCTGCAGCAGAGGAGGCTAGTGGTTCTATTGGTCGTCCTCAGATTGGATGAAACTGGTCGTTAACGTTTCACTTCCCTCTTTGAGCTCAGTAACCATGGCAACAGACAGGCATCACTGCTGAACCATAGCAACAGACAGGTTTCAGGAGTAAAGATAAAAAGTTGGACGTGGCATTTTGTTCCTCTGATGTATTCATGTTTAATCTGCTTCTGTCTAATCTAAAAAAATGGTTTACATTATTGTAAGGTGTCTCAAAAAATAACTGGTCTAAAACAGAAAAGACCTTGATGGTGTGTGCTGGCTTTGTTGGTTCAAAGTGAACATCGTAACTACTGAATTACATATTAAACTCATCAAATCAATCCTACTCATACAGCATGTTGTTTAAACAACAGCCATCTTTGAAGATATTCTTTCATGATGTGCATTCTGTGAAGATTGTCAGTGTTTGAGAAAGATCAATAAAACCTATAAGAATGTTTGCCCCAGTAGTTGGGCTGAAAGTTTCACATTATTTCCATCTGACAGAATCATTTGTGGAAACTTCATATTTATAAACTGTTTCAATTGAAATTCTAGAGAAACAAAATATTGAACTGAAGAAGAATTGTGTCTTTTTGAGGACATTATGTGACACATTTAAGAATCATCACAATTATATTAAACTCTAATTATCAGCTAAAATATTGCAGCACAGTCTACAGATATGAAATAAAACAGAATAAATATAGAATTTGGGTTATTAAAGGAGTCAAATGTACTTAGTTAACATCCAGTCTGGTTCCTCCATCGAACGTGTACCACAGTGATACAAACTGATTGAGCTGCCGTACAAAAACCTCTGACTGTACAGAGACACGGCTCTCTGACTTTGAACACAACAAACTCAACAACAACACTTCCTCTTTTGAAAAGAATTTACTATTTAACATTATAGTTATCAAACAGTGTCACAATGTTTCAGAATGAATCACATTTTTACATCTTTATTGTTAAATTTCTCTGAGAGTAAAATTGATCCCTCTCACATTAAATGAAACCAGACAGAAGACGTTGTGAAAGAAAATCTTTCTGCAGTCATCAAAGCAAATCCACATGTAAATGATGAGTGACACATTCCTGATCAATCCTCTGATAAATGTATTGATCCATTGATAAACAGCATCATCAGAGTAATCCAAGTCCCTGTTGGAGTCAGTCAGAGCATTTCCATAGAGAGCCACTTTGCATCAGCAGCACCATGCTCCAGTGCTCTGGGAGAGTTTATAGTCCTGAGAGTTGAACACTGGATGACTGACAGCTGTCCTTCATGACAACAGAAGCCACAGAAATCCTCCTCTTCATCAAAAACATGACTTTGACCTCCGTCCTCATCTGGACTCTCCTCTGCTGCTGCTTCACAGGTAAAGTCCAGAGAATCAAACTCCTCTCCTCTATCAACATCCGTCCCTCTGAAATGAAGACCACAAAACCATGACGCTGCTTTATGTTTTTGTCTCTGTATCCTCAGAGTCCAGAGGTCAGGTCACAGTGACTCAGCCTGGAGCAGTGAGCTCTGATCTGGGAGGCTCCATCACCATCAGCTGCCAACACAGTCAGAGGGTAACTGTTGGAAGAAACAAAACCAAAGATGTTATGTCCTGGTACCAACAGAAATATGGAGAAACTCTTAAACTTTTAATTTACTTGGCTGACCTACGAGTGTCAGGGATTCCAGATCGTTTTTCAGGCAGTGGATCAAAGACTGACTTCACTCTGACCATCAGTGGAGTTCAGGCTGAAGATGCAGCAGTTTACTACTGTGTGGGTGAACATAAAGTGAATAGTGAGTTCACAAGCACACAGTGAAAAAGCGTCGTACAAAAACCTCCCACAGTCAGACTGAACAGAAACTGAAGTGACTGTTGCAGCTGGAAGCTACTGCAGAGACTGATACACTTCACTGAGGACACACACTGTACACACACACACACACACACACACACACAGAAATACAAAACCAAAGTCCTTCTGTCTTTATTTGTTGACAAAAATACTACAACATGAACAATAATCAATATAATAGTCCTCATAATATCTGAAAATGGTTTAACTCTTTCGTTCTGCAGCTCTGCAGTTTTCGTTTTCTCAAACTATATTTTTAGCTCTGGACACACAAAACAATTTTTCCTCCAAATTTGTCTTTTGAGAGCCGCAGATGCAGAATCATGTCTTATCAGTTCTTATGTACAGTCTTTTATCATTCTTCAGACCTATAGATTCTCACACTCACCAGTGGACATTGTAAAAGTAAAAGGTAGAAAGACGAGGAGGTCACCTTTATCACTGCATGCAGCATACAACGAAATGTGTTGTTTCTGCTTAAGGAGAACTGCGTTCTTTCATGCACACAAGCAGACTGTCACACTCTGACCTAGAGTGAGGGTAGTGTGTCGAAAGGTAGACTGAAAAAAGATGTAGTTTAACCTCAAAATGTAAAAAATAGTTGCAAGACAAAGTCCATCTGATGCAAAAAAAAATTGAAGTGTTTTATTGTCCTTTAGAGACAGTTCAGGTTAATGTGAGTAAATAATGAAGCAAAAATACAGCAGGAAAAATATTTACAATACACTGGCCGGAAACACCATTACCTCTGAACAACACCACAGCCCTTCTCTGACTCCCTAGGCAGTGTAGATCCCCTCCATTTAAAGACTAAGCCCCTCCCAATGGACCATACCATCTTTAAGTGGGATCAATTAAGTAATCAGCTCAACCATACAGATTATTTTCCATATCGGAAACCATTACAAAGTCTATTTATATTAATTTACCACACATTAAAGGAGTCATCAAAGCATTCACATAATACCCAAGCTAGGAATTAATTTACAACCCCATTTAACACTGAGCATGGTCCCTACTTTTACTCAGGCACTATAAAAACCGGCCTGAAACTATGCTCAGGTCCTTTGCCACTGCTCAGCACCAGGAAGCACTGTGGTAAGAAAAGAGAAACAATTACTACAAACAAACTTATGATCTTCACTCTTTAAATAAATAATTAAGAACTCAAAACCATAACAGCGTCTGTCTGTCTGTCTGTCTGTGTGTGTGTTTCTGTAAAACTTTATGGGGAAAAATAGCACAGGAAACTTACTGTGATGATAAATGTAGCTCAGTGTGTGCACCCACCAAACTATCAGTAGCATGCTACCTGGCTAACATGTGGCATGTGAAATGAGTGATGGTGTGGTGTGCTGATGTGGTGAGTTACCAGTGGCAGGGGAAACTGCCACACAGACACACATACACATTTAAAAAACACCAGCAGGATAAGTAGCCTATAAAAAGAGCAGTAGATAAGTAAACTACATAGTATAATATTGAAGTACATAAAAACAGAGCAAAGAGCAGTGTGTTTGTTATTAATATAATGTCACTGATGACGTGGCTGTGGGAGGGGGTGGGAGTTCAGTTCGTAGATGGCTGTTGGGTAGAAGCTGTTTCAGAGTCTGAAAGTACGAGTCCTTAAGGCTCTGTAGTGTCTTCCAGATGGCAATATTGCAAACAGTTCATGAAAGGGTGGGGTGCTGTCCTTAGTCAGTTGTGGGCTCTGCTGTAGCAGCGAGACCTGTAGGTGTCCTCAAGGGGGGGCAATGGGAGACCAATGATCTTGTGTGCAGTTTTTATGATCCCCTGCAGTGCCGCTCTGTCAGCTGCTGAGCAGTTTCCATACCAGACTGTAATGCAGTATGTCTGTATGCTTTCTACTGTGCAATGGTAGAAAGACTTCAGCAGTCTGGCAGAGAGGTGGGCCTTCCTGGGGTGGCTGTAGCTCAGAGGTAGAGCGAGTTGTCCACCAATCGAAAGATCAGTGCTTTGATCCCCAGCTCCTCCAGTCTACATGTCGAAGTATCCTTGAGCAAGATACTGAACCCCAAATTGCTCCCGATGGCTGTTCCATCAGTGTGTGAGTGTATTAAAACTGAGTAGCAGGTGGCACCTTGTTTGGTAGCCTCGGCCACTAGTGTATGAATGTGTGTGTGAATGGGTGAATGTGACTTGTAGGGCTCTAGTTTCGCAGACTGGGCGCGGCAGAGGCGCTGCGCACCTGCGCTACGCCAACTGGGCGTGGCCAGGTGGATTTTGCAAGTTTGGCAAACCTGTGAGCAGACCTCCACGGGCTGATGATGCAAAGGTAGCCTGGGAGGAGGTCACCACAATTGTAAATCAATGTTGCGTTTCTCCCGTGCGCGCTCTCTCTTTCTCTCTCGCATTCTTACTCTGTTTCTTTTCTTTTGACTTTTCTAAGATGACAGATGCTGAATATATACTCCCTATCTGATGCTGTGCTGTTTGTGGTTGGCTGAGAGGGATGTGAACTCAGTTTGCAGCTGTGTTAATCAAATCAGGTTGGGTTTCCATTACGCGCGCCAAACGGTGCCAATCCCCTTTGATCTGACATCAGATGTGACGGGACAGTTGATGTAGAGATACATTTATGTGCTAATTGTAGATAGTTGCATTGAATAGTGTTTTCTTGGGTATTTATTGCATCGTTAATGTGCCTGATATTCTGGAAACCTGCCTGTGAGGTTTTGGTGACATGTGCACACTGTCTGCCAGTCAGCCAAACTTCGACTTACACCGGCTGCGCTCCACCTGTGTTGACAGTAGACCTGGTTTCAGCTGGTGGGCTTTTAGCGCACCTTCGGCGAAGCCTTTTGGCACGAAACTGTCACTGCGCCAAGCTGCATCTGTCGACAACTCCCCCTACTGCACCGCCACACCCATCTCAGCGCACCTCGGTCTGCCAAACTGCCAAACTGAGCGCGCCTCGGGTTGCGCTGCTCGAAACTAGCTCTGCGCGGGGTTCGCCACCCTGCACTGCGCCGGGAAACTAGAGTCCGTAGTGTAAAAAGCACTTTGAGTGGTTGGATGACTAAAAAGGCGGCTGTACAAATGCATCCATACCTCAGGGTTCTGAGGAACTAAAGTCTTGATTGGGCCTTCTTGACCAGAGCAGCAGAGTTGACAAACCACTTGAGGTCCTCACTGACGTGGAGGCCCAGGAATTTAAAGTTGGGCACCCTCTCCACCTCCTCTCCCCCTATTGTCAGTGGTAGGTGCTCTTCCTGATGTTGTCTAAAGTCTGAGACCCAGGTAATCAACAGAGAGCAACCTTATGTACATGCCCTTCTGCTCCAGGTGGTTCAGTGAAACCTAGAGAGCAGTGTTTATTGCGTCCAGTAGTGTGTGCCAGTGAGAGGTTAAAGATATTGGTAAAAACCTCTGCGATCTCATGTGCGCAGTTCCGGAGAGCTCTTCCTGGGATCCCAACTGGTCCAGCTGCCTTCTTGGCATTCACAGTTCTCAGGACCCACTTAACCTCTTGTATCTGGAGGATAAGGAAGCCTTCAGCAGAGTCCAGTGGGGATGATGCTTCGTTGTCCGGCCTTCTCTCAAAGCAGGCAAAGAAGGGGTTCAGTTCATCAGCCAGCATGGGACCACATGCTGTTGTTGAGTCTCTGCTGCCTCTGAGTTTGGTTATTTGATGAATGCCATGCCACCTATGTGCCGGGAAGAGGTGGAAACAGTACTGAAAATTTGTACTCAAGTAAAAGTACTGTTACCTTGCTTAAGTTGTACTCAGTTACAAGTAAAAGTACTGGTGTTTAAAAAATACTCAAGTAAAAGTACAAAGTACTCTTCTCAAAAACTACTCAGAGTATTAATTACTTTTAACTGATGGATGTTTTATTTCATCGTCAATAGCAGGCATTCGATTCAATTCACCTGTATAAAATATCAAAAACAGCTCACCCTATACAGTGAAATTACTGCAGTGATATGCCTATTATGAGACAAGAGTGTAAACACGTGGCACACACATGAATACATGGGGCTCACTGACTCCACAAGAGTCACAGCTTTCCAGTCAGCCCCAATTTATCCAACTGTAAGACTGTTTAAGGACCCCAATATGCAGGAATAATAAAATAGAATAGGCGAAATTACATAAATACCACATGCAAAATAACCACATGGATTTTGCACAAAACTGCAAGGGATTAGAGTGAAGTGGATGTGTCTGTAAAGGGGTCACGCTTATCATACGAAAACATTTTCAATCAGGTATCTTGAAGTATGAGAACAAGGGACTCCTTGCTCGTGCCCTGTTTTCCATGCTAAGCGTAAACCTAACCTAAATTTGGAGCACTATTTACCCCCCTTACTGACAAGCTAACATGACATGGTTAATTTTCATGGTTAATGTTTCATATGACATAGCATCACTGTAGCACAAAATATAGGCCTACTGATTGTAGGCCTGTGAGTATTAAATGACTACAAATTTAATTTACTGTAATGACAGTGGTTGTCCAAATATTAAGCTAAAACATTTCTAAGAACTGTACCTCAATTATGCATGCAGGCATGCGCACAGCTAGCTACCTCCATCTTATTTTAATATCAGGCAAACCAATGTCAGTGACAATATCTTTGCAGACTTATCCAAACTAATAACCAGTGCTTAATTTGTAAAATTAGAAGTAGGGGAACACCTTTGGGCCTCTGAGAGAGCAGTGTTCCCCCACTCCCAAAAGTGGGAGAACACTTTTTTAAGCGGCACCCGAGCCGCCTCACTGCACGACTTCAAATGGAATGGTGGTGACATCTAGTGTTGTCACGGTACCAAAACTGGGACCCACGGTACGATGCCAGTGAAAGTATCATGGTTCTGAGTAGTATCAGCATACCACAGCAAAAATGAGGCAGATGTGCCCTTTGTCATTCATAAAAAGATAAATCACTTTACTATAATACATCAATGATATTTCAATGGAATAAATTACTTATTGACTTATTCATACTTCAAAAACAGCATCAATAAATGATTAACATAGAGGGGATCAAAATAAAATGAATAAATGAAATAAAAATCAACCAGCCACCCTCCTCCCCTGACAAGTAAAGAACAGTCCCTAAAGTGCGGTGAGGCACACACACACACACACACACACACACACACACACACGCACACACACAAACAAAATAATTCCCCTTCTATGCTGACGACACCTTATTATACATCACAATATCTAATCTCTGTTTAAAGTTATCAGTCAGATCAGAACATTGTGCAGCTTGTCTGACTTCTTTCAACCACATTTTAAATGTACATCAAGTATTTAGTTTTCAGTCCACATTCCACTGAACTGAGATAAAGTAGTTTCAACAAAATATTTTCATTACGTAAGAGAATCAAAATGTAATTTAGAAATGTGGAATCATCGTCTCATGTCTTACTTGATCTCTTCCTGTCTTTTTAGGATCTATTTGTCTTTTTTTTACCTCTGTCATTTCAACATTAGATCCACTGTGTAAACAGTGTATGAATTACTGTAGACTTAATTCAAAAACCATCTGCATCTACATATAAATCTTTTTATAGACTGGGGCCTTTCACATCACTCTTTATACACTCTGTTAAAGGTAAAGGTAAAGTTCCACTGATTGTCACACACCTGAGTGTGTGAAATTTGCTCTCCGCATTTGACCCATCCCCTGAGGGAGCGGTGAGCAGCAGCGGTGCCGCGCTCGGGAATCATGTGGCGATCTGTTGTCGACCAAAACAAAGTATGAATCTTGATTAAATATTTCAAAGGTTCACTTTAATGAGACATAAAAT
Source organism: Cromileptes altivelis (assembly GCA_013133815.1). Classification (NCBI taxonomy): domain Eukaryota; kingdom Metazoa; phylum Chordata; class Actinopteri; order Perciformes; family Serranidae; genus Cromileptes; species Cromileptes altivelis. The sequence continues at coordinate 40,814,256 of CM023145.1, forward strand.
GTCCCATAACAGAGTTATATCTGCTTTACTATCAGCTTGGAGGACATAAAATAAATCATTGTCAAAAAGGCCAGACTACCATGTAGATATTAGGGGCAATACTCCCAGTACTGAAGAGGAAACAGCCTGATATGTTGAGGACAGCTCCAGTTGACTGACTCTGTGTGTTTGCATATGTGTCCTGCCTCTCTGCTCCCAGCCGTTAAGAGGCCAGTGTTGATCAGTGGCTGTCCAGGTCTTTTACAGCCACTGACACGCCGGCAGCACAATGATGATGTCACTGATTCTACTGCTGGCCACCCTGGGGCTCCTTGTTCAGGGTGAGACTCTCTTCTGTCTGAAAACTTTGCTTCAGGATGCAACCAGGTTCACCACAGTGATGTTCTGCTCTGATGGAGAAACACTGAAACAAGCAGCATTTACCTTCTTCCATCTATTCTCCATGTTAAAGAAATGAGACTCTTCTGTTTGGATGTTGATCATCTTTCTCCAAGCTGGATCTGTCTCAATAACCCTTCTCCTCTTTGTCATGTTTTCAGATTCATCAGGAGAAATCATCCTGACTCAGTCTCCTGGATCTCAGTCTGTTGCTCCAGGACAAACTGTCTCCATCACGTGTTCAGCCAGTTCAAATGTTTTTAGTTGGCTCCACTGGTTCCTCCAGAAACCTGGAGAAGCTCCTAAACTCCTGATTTATGAAGCTACAACTCGTCAGTCTGGAGTTTCAGATCGTTTTAGCAGAAGCGGATCTGGGACTGACTTCACTCTGACCATCAGAGGAGTTCAGGCTGAAAATTCAGGAGTTTACTACTGTCAGCAGGGTTACAGCTTCCCGTTCACACAGTGATACAATGTCGTACAAAAACCTCCCTCAGTTGGAGAGGAACTGATCTGACTCAGCAGCTGCACTGAAACTAAAACACGTCATGATTCATTAACATACATTTTTATGTTAAACCACAATAATACATTCAGAATGAAAACATTTAGATATTTCTATGAAATAAACTTTCTATATCATGTAATTTCATTAAATATAGGGTTGCTCAAAGTCAGAGTGACATCTGTATAAAGTTAGCTCATATTTTATATGTCATTATGATCTAAGTAGCAATATACTACCTATTCCATAAAACAGTTTAGATTTAGGTACAAATATTTAATAAAAGCTTTATTATACTTTTTATATATATTTTTAAGTGCCAGGAACTTCATGTTGAAGAATTCAGAGCAGAAAAACAACAAAGAAATTCAACACTTGAAAAAAACATGTTTTTTCATGCTGCTAGAAACAATGCAGTAATATTTTTTACATTTTTACATAGGAGGCAATTTTGCTACTGAAACATTTTGAGTGTCTTGTAGTTACAGCATAGATCAGTACACCGTACATGGACACCAATCATCATTACTTTGTAAAATCTGCAACAAAAAATATAAAACTTTTGCAATCTGACCCTAAAACAAACTCAGTCTCTTTGCATCAAATGGATCCACTGTTTTAATGTAAGACAGTGACATTTAACAGCAGCTGTACTTTTATAGTACGCAGAGACTCAGCTGATTTGATGAAAATATATGATATACATATGTATATATATGTATATAATATTATATATTTTACAATAATATTATATATTTTCATCAAATCAGCTGATATATACATATATATATATATATGTATACACTTCGGCCAACCCAGAACCCATTTTTACACTTTCTGTGCTGTTTTCTGGACACCGGACTGACTGCAGCTGTGGACAGCGGACACCCATTCATCTCACTGGGCCCGCGTCGGTAAGTCCCACTTTCTACGGGATCCAAACCACCCTGACCCGAGACCTACGTTTAAAATTCTAACTGTTTAATGTGTGTACTTTGACTGGATGGCCGATCGTGTATTTTTGAGTTTTAGGGCATTTACTGTGGATTAAACGTACGTACGCACACACAGAGGAACACCAAACTCACGTTTGTATACAGAATAGTACACCCCCAATGATCAACTTTATTCAGGGGCTTTTTGTAACAAAAGCATTTCTATTTCAATAAAGTACATTCTGATTCTGATCAGTCCACTAAAGTGCTTAAGGAAAATAACACTACATCAACATTAACTACATTGTTCAAACTTCTACAGTAGTTTCTGCCCTGCAGGCTAACAGATACCAGATGCCACTGAGAGCTAGACCAGTAGGGGGGAGGGCTTATCTACATGAGATGCAAATGAGCAGCATTGTGTTACCTGGCACTTGAGAATTCAAAATCGTTCAGGCTGGATTTCTCAGTAAAGTAGTTTGAGGAGTGCCTATATTCAAATGGCCACAACTTCTTCAAATATTTTCAGATTTCCATGTGTTAGACATCGTTGGAAAGCTTAGAAACTACACTTTCAGAATCTGTAAATAACTCAAAATGCCTCTCCGGAGACTTGTTCCTGGTTTTTCCATGACTGGTCACATTTGGTTTAAAATCATAAGTTGATTCTTATTTCACTTTATACAGCTGATTAACTGTTTTATAATGCTAATTCAGAAAATCCTTCTTTTATTCAGATCATTGAACTGAGGTCTTCAGAATTAATTCTTGGTACAATTTACCAAGACATGAATTAGCAAATATATCTTCTTTAAGAGCCTTAATTAGTTATAATAGATGGCTTTGTAATTTACCTTTGAAATGGTCATACCGTGTGTGTTTTTACCAAAGTTGATTAATACTGACAAAACTTGAATGAAAGGAAAATATTTCCAAAAGACTTAAAACAGTTGAAAAGAAATCTGAAAATGTGTGACTTGTTCCTATCGTGAATTTTGTGAATTAATTAGACTAATGCTCCTGATATATAATGTCAAAGAAAGGGACTCTGAGACATGTAACTTTGATAATACACATGATGACATTTTTTCTTGTTTTTAAATGTTGAAACCATTAAACCAATCAAGAAAGCCTTTAAACATCATGAGAGAAAGACAAAGTGAAGAGTGAGAGCAGTAGCAGAGTAAAACCAGTAGCAGAGTCCCAGTGAGTCAGGTCAGGACTGGGAACACTGGTCTCTCCTCAGTGTCTCTGAGAGCGGAGTCTGGGAGCCCTGGGTGGCCTCACAGGTCACAGAGCCCACCTTCCCCCACTGGTCTGCAGGGAGCCTCAGGGTGCTGCTCCAGCTGTAGTGGCCGTCCTTCTCCAGCACCCCGGGGCTCCTGCTCTCCTCCCAGCTGCTGCTGCTGCTGCTGCTGCTGCCGTCCACCTTCCAGGCCAGACTCCAGTCTGAGGGGAAGCCCTTGTTGGCCAGGCACATGAGCGTGGCCTTCCCCTGCTGCAGCTCCTCTCTGGAGGGGGGCAGCACCGTCAGGGTGGGGACGACTCGACCCACTGGAGGAGGAGACACAGAGACAATATGAGGAAAGTTCATACAAAGAGAAAATAAACTCCACCCTGTTGGCTGCAGCAGAGGAGGCTAGTGGTTCTATTGGTCGTCCTCAGATTGGATGAAACTGGTCGTTAACGTTTCACTTCCCTCTTTGAGCTCAGTAACCATGGCAACAGACAGGCATCACTGCTGAACCATAGCAACAGACAGGTTTCAGGAGTAAAGATAAAAAGTTGGACGTGGCATTTTGTTCCTCTGATGTATTCATGTTTAATCTGCTTCTGTCTAATCTAAAAAAATGGTTTACATTATTGTAAGGTGTCTTAAAAAATAACTGGTCTAAAACAGAAAAGACCTTGATGGTGTGTGCTGGCTTTGCTGGTTCAAAGTGAACATCGTAACTACTGAATTACATATTAAACTCATCAAATCAATCCTACTCATACAGCATGTTGTTTAAACAACAGCCATCTTTGAAGATATTCTTTCATGACGTGCATTGTGTGAAGATTGTCAATGTTTGAGAAAGATCAATAAAACCTATAAGAATGTTTGCCCCAGTAGTTGGGCTGAAAGTTTCACATTATTTCCATCTGACAGAATCATTTGTGGAAACTTCATATTTATAAACTGTTTCAATTGAAATTCTATAGAAACAAAATATTGAACTGAAGAAGAATTGAGTCTGTTTGAGGACATTATGTGACACATTTAAGAATCATCACAATTATATTAAACTCTAATTATCAGCTAAAATATTGCAGCACAGTCTACAGATATGAAATAAAACAGAATAAATATGGAATTTGGGTTATTAAAGGAGTCAAATGTACTTACAGTTAACATCCAGTCTGGTTCTTCCACCGAATGTGTACCACAGTGATACAAACTGATTGAGCTGCCATACAAAAACCTCTGACTGTACAAAGACATGGCTCTCTGACTTTGACACAAACACACTCACCAAACACATTCCCAGTTTACCCAGTTTATTAAGTAACTGCTTGTATTGTCTGAAACTTATTCACAAATATGACTATGTATTTAACATTTAGTTTTCTGAAATGTTTAACATCTACAAGCAATAATAATTTCTCTTCAGGTAAAACAAATTAAAATTTCTACAGAAAAACTCTCCAATAAATTCTGACAAATATAAATGATTATTATGAACTCATGTTTATTGTAGATTATGATAATTGATAAACAGGAATTTTGTTAAATAGTAAAATTGTTGCACTGTGAAGTTGATTTGTTTGGTATTGAATTAGAGGAAATTCATAAAATATTCAGGTATAAATTTGAAACTCATCAAACTCAAAGCAAATCCACATGTAAATGATGAGTGACACATTCCTGATCAATCCTCTGATAAATGTATTGATCCACTGATAAACAGCATCATCAGAGTAATCCAAGTCCCTGTTGGAGTCAGTCAGAGCATTTCCATAGAGAGCCACTTTGCATCAGCAGCACCATGCTCCAGTGCTCTGGGAGAGTTTATAGTCCTGAGAGTTGAACACTGGATGACTGACAGCTGTCCTTCATGACAACAGAAGCCACAGAAATCCTCCTCTTCATCAAAAACATGACTTTGACCTCCGTCCTCATCTGGACTCTCCTCTGCTTCACTCAGGGTGAGGAACATCATTTCTCTGTCATGTGAAAATCATTTGGAGTGTAGCTGAGTTTCACCTCACAATCTCATGTCCAGTGTTTCTTCTCTCTCCTCAGGGTCTGTTGGACAAAATGTTGTCTTGACTCAACCAGCAGCCAAATCAGTGCAGCTGGGTCAGACTGTTTCTATTGGCTGTAAGGCCAATCCAAAAGTTGCTCAGTACTCTGGATCACAGTATTACCTGGCCTGGTACCAACAGAAAACTGGAGAAGCTCCTAAACTTCTGATCTACAGAACATCAGACAGATTTTCTGGAATCGCCTCCAGATTCAGTGGACGTGGAGCAGGAAATGGTGTTGACTTCACTCTGACCATCAGTGGAGTTCAGGCTGAAGATGCAGCAGTTTACTACTGTCAGAGTTATCACTCTATCAACAGTCAGAGTGTGTTCACACAGTGAAAAAGCATCGTACAAAAACCTCCCTCAGTCAGACTGAACAGAAACTGAAGTGACTGCAGCAGAGACTGATACACTTCACTGAGGACACACACACACACACACACACACACACACACACACACACACACACACACAAGCACACAAAACAATACTTTCTTGAGTTTTACATAAAGACAAGTTTTGATTAATTAAAAAATAGTCTGTGTTATAATCGTTCTGAAACCATTCTGGCAACAATTATGGACAGATGTGACGCCTGCAGACTGTTAGCTCTTATCTGGAGGTAAAAGACAAACTGCTAACTCTAAACAAAAGCTGTCCACATTTACATGACAGTCTGTGAGTAAAAGGTTTAACCTACAAAGAGAGGCACATATAAAACTATTGAAACTTGTCAAGTTTAAAACATTATTTGAATGTAAAATTTTCCATCCTCTTAATATGTGAGAATACAATCTGATAGTGTGAGTCAAAAACAGAAGCAGCCTAACAATTCTGCTTAATTTGAAATGACCTTAAATAAGTTCAGATGACTCTTAAAGATTGCACAGTATTTGTTAAGAAGCAGCTGTAAAGAAGAGTACAGTATCATCTCCATAATGATGAATATCTTATTAATTTTCATCAGAAACCACCTGAGATCTCTCAGAAATGTTTTTAAATCTTTATGAATCTTAAAGACTAATTTGTTAATGTAAGTACACATACATTCTGTAGCAACAGGTATTTACTATGACCTTTTGTAACCCCAGACTAGGCTGAGGTCAGTACAACACTGACTTTAATAAAGTCTCTCAGGACATTAATCAGTGATTCCATGAATTTGTCAAACAGGGAGTTTTGTTAAAAGATGATACTTCTTGAAATCAGTGTGAACATTATGAATGTTTAAAAAGTCCAGGGGAGGAGGTTCTTTATAAACCTCAGGTACAGTATTTGTACTAAAATATAGATGAGAGGTCCATCCTTCAATTCAGAATCATCAACAGATAAAATGACCATTTTTGTATCAGTAGATTTAGTGGCTGCAAGATAGATTTTTTTTTTTAACTTCTACAACCTATTTATTGAAAATCTTCCAAATGGAATGGAAAGAAAACAGTAATATTTGGTCAATCCAATAGTGACACAACAAGTAGGTATGTAGTCAGTAAAATAAGACCAATACAAAACTAAGACTGGATGAATGTAGGACAAATACCATGAAGATCAATCAGTGGAAACTTTACCATTTACAAAAATGCAGAATAAGGGAGTTATTTTGAAATCATAATGAAGTAAAAACAATGTCTTTGTGACATTCATGGAACAGCTGTTACCATGAAGACACCAACAATAAGATCAGAGACATGTATTTTTTGGATGATAATTTACATTAATAACAACACTTCTAATGACAATGTGTGTTGTCATGAAATATTGAAAACATCAGCATGATAAGAGCAAACAGTGTCACACTGATAGATAGTTCTCTCATGCTGGATAATACGAGTCCCTCTGCTATCTTCCATATCCAGCAGAGGTTCCTGCCTGCTGAGAGCTGAGTCTTTGCAGCTGCCTGCAATCAGCAATCAGCACCCTGCCAACCCTGCTTCATCCTCGTCAGCCTGTGGGAGAATATCAGACCGTGGTGCAGTATGTCTTATCAGAGAGTAACAGTAGACTTCCTGACTTAAAAACACACTCATTAAATTCAGTGTGTGTCTGACTGAAAGAAAGGCAATTCATTTCTGATCAAGAGTCAGTCAGAGCATTTCCATAGAGAGCCACTTTGCATCAGCAGCACCATGCTCCAGTGCTCTGGGAGAGTTTATAGTCCTGAGAGTTGAACACTGGATGACTGACAGCTGTCCTTCATGACAACAGAAGCCACAGAAATCCTCCTCTTCATCAAAAACATGACTTTGACCTCCGTCCTCATCTGGACTCTCCTCTGCTGCTGCTTCACAGGTAAAGTCCAGAGAATCAAACTCCTCTCCTCTATCAACATCCGTCCCTCTGAAATGAAGACCACAAAACCATGACGCTGCTTTATGTTTTTGTCTCTGCATCCTCAGAGTCCAGAGGTCAGGTCACAGTGACTCAGCCTGGAGCAGTGAGCTCTGCTCTGGGAGGCTCCGTCACCATCAGCTGTAGGGTCAGTCAGCAGGTTACTTGTTGTTGTAATGGTCAACCTTGCCTAGGCTGGTATGAAAAAAGAGATGGAGAAACTCCTAAACTGCTTATTTATGGTACTAGCACACGAGCATCAGGGACACCAGGTCGTTTTTCAGGCAGTGGATCAAACTCTGACTTCACTCTGACCATCAGTGGAGTTCAGGTTGAAGATGCAGCAGTTTACTACTGTCAGAGTTATCACAACAGTCCAGTTGTGTTCACACAGTGAAAAGGCGTCGTACAAAAACCTCCCTCAGTCAGACTGAACAGAAACTGAAGTGACTGCTGCAGCTGGAAGCTACTGCAGAGACTGATACACTTCACTGAGGACACACACACACACACACACACACACACACACACACACACACACACACACACACACACAACAAAACCAACAAGCTCAAACTTTGTTTTGTTTTGATTTTGAAGTCATTTTCCAATAATATATCTCCAGCTGAGTGTATACAGTTTGGTTCATCCTCCAAATAAATAACCGAACTATAACAACACACTGGGTGTGGTTACATGATAGCTTCTCATTCAGAATGAAATAAATCTGAATGAAATCATTCAGAATTAAAGTTTTTCCAGGTAGTTTACATAAGAAATATTCATTCTAAATGTGGGTTTACATGGGAGATCAGTTTCATCGGAAGGTTTCTGATTGGATTGGTGGCGGGGCAGATGTTACGTGTACCGGAAGAAAACACTGTAGTCCTTGCTCCGGATAACAAGATGCTTGACGACGCCGTTCTTAGTACCTTTTTCAGGCTTGTTTTGCTGATATTCTTGATCAATCAATCAATCAATCAATCAATTTCATTTATAAAGCCCAATATCACAAATCACAATTTGCCTCACAGGGCTTTACAGCATACGACATCCCTCTGTCCTTTGGACCCTCAGAGCTGATCAGGAAAAACTCCCCAAAAAAAACCCTTTAACGGGGAAAAAAACGGTAGAAACCTCAGGAAGAGCAACTGAGGAGGGATCCCTCTTCCAGGACGGACAGACGTGCAATAGATGTCGTACAGAACAGATCAGCATAATAAATTAACAGTAATCCGTATGACACAATGAGAGAGAGAGAGAGAGAGAGAGATGCAGGTAATGACAGTAGCTTACAACAACATTATTGAAAGTAATAATATTATAGTTATAGTTCTGGCTACTGTGATACAATATGTTGAAAGTATGTATTAATATCTGGTAGTATATATGTGTTACAATAGTCATATGTGTATAATAACAGTAGAAGTATGACTAATGACTAATGATGGCAGCAGCAGCAGCAGGAGGCATCTGGCAGGACCACGGCAGCAGCACAACCACACACGTCACGCTGTCCAGGCACCGCTGTGATATGAGTTAAACACAATGTAGACATTATCCAAAACAACTGACTTCATTCAAAATGAAAATTTTTTTTTTTTCTTGCAGTCCCTGGTGTTCAGTGAGCTCGGTGGTGATGCAGCTTAGTAGAGTGCGCCCAGCGTCTGCCCTGCACCTCATGCGTCTCATCCATACAGCAGCAGCTGACGTGTCCTCACTGAGTCAGTCCTGCTGATCCAGAGAGAAATAATCCAGTCAGTTAACGAGGTTAATTGGAAGTTCAATAAATAGTGTTTTGTTTGGATCTGTAGCCCATTTTGTCTTTTCAGTCTTTATGAATGTCATCTAAATGACGTCCTGCAGTGGCAAACTTTTTACTCAGTAGATCAGCCTTCCCCATATTTGTAAGATTCTCCATCTACTAGCACTGGATTTTTCAGATTTCCTTTTCCCCACTCACCTTTATCATTTACCACATATCACCCAGTTTGTCTGCATGCACTCAAGGATGAATGAATGAATTCAGTCCAAACACTGGTAGCACACACACGACAAGAAAAAGTGTAGCTCCTATTTGCCGTGATTTATTGAGACAGAAGACTGAGGGACATTTCAAATGAACTGTTTGTCAGTTTCAGTGTCTGTCTTAAAATAAACACTCTAAGTGGGGGACACAGTTGCCATGGCACTGTTTGACAGTCAGATTTTCTTGACTTAAAGCGACACTTACCTTTCTGGAAATGTTACACTTTTCTTTGTTTAGGTTAAAATGCTATTAATAAGCTGATGGCACACTAAAATGTGAGTGAATTCCACCAGAGATACAAACTCATAATCGTACCGATCTCATATGATTCTAAGAAAACGCAGACTGCAATGACTGGTTGAGTGTCCCGTCTGTCTTCCCCACATGGAAGCCTCGGACTGACAGAACTGTTCGCGTAACATCTCAACAAATGTGGACCACGTCTTCCACCTCCATCCGCTCCAACAGGGAAATCAGTTGGCAAAAGAAAGAACGTTGCAGGAAAAAACTAACACGGAGAGAGAACTGATGCTGCAAGAGCCAAAACTCGGGTCAACATCGGCTCTGCTTTCAAGCGATGGCGAAAACTGATGCAGCTTCATCCTGAGCTAAACAGGGACGAGACGGACGCAGAGTTTCTGCTGGACAGGAACTTTTAGTTTGCCTCTAATGTAACATAGGCTATAATGTTATATATGTTCGGATCTTTTTACATTTCAGCCCTCCGACAAGGCTCGGCAGGCAGCACACAAAGTTTTAACTCGTGTTTTCCTTTTTGTCTGCTTTATTTTGATAACAAAATGACCACAGGTCATAAACCTGAAACAACAAAACAGATGCAAAAAGTTACATGTGAAACTGAGATCGCTGAACAGATGTTTCCACTTTTTTTTCATAAATAAACATGTTTGTAAGCTGGTTAATTATTACCCCATCAGCTACTATTGCCATACATATAACAAAAATCTACCTGCACACCATTTACATGAGTAACAATTTCAAATACATCACAGAAGACCCAAATGAACCACATTTACTACATCTCCCAGAAAGCTTAGCACTCTGGGAGTACGCGCAAAGCAGTCCCCAGACGGCAGCGCAGACATGTTGAGACACAACCTGTGTAACCCAACTGCACGCACTGCCGATAAGTTACAAGAGCCACGAAACACAATACAATGCTCTGCAACAAACCACAGAGTCAAAGTTGCCGTTCACCACACCACCATACGCATTTGCCCACCGAGCGCTCAACCACCGGCATGTCAAGGCCAAACCCGACCGCCAAGAATGCTCCCGGGAGTTAGCCGAGTGCCGGCCGAGAGCGCTGCGCTGCACTCACGCCGGAGGCCGAACGCCTATCACGCTTGTAAACAGCACATTATGAGCCACCCATGGCACGTCGGGAGCTTGGTGAACGTCAAAACGACCATCTGTTCATGAGTTAACCATCATTAGCAGGCTGCTTGCAGTTAGCAGTTGTAATGCTACTTACTGACGGGCTGTATGCTCCTGCCGAAGGTTCGCCGACAATGAGCCGTCAACGTGAAAAAAGAATATTATGTACGCCCTCACGATTAACCCCTTAAAGGGTCTCAGGCATACAACGTAACTAAATGAATGTTTTAACCAAACAATAGAAAGGCTAGATATCTCTGTTAAAAGAAAAGAGTGGCTGCAGCAGCTCAATAAATCATACACATTTCTTATTAGTACACATAACCTGACCAAAAGTCTTGACAATATATGACAACACAGCAACCAGTTGCTAACGGTTAGCCTACTGTAACCTAACGTTGGCTGAGCCTTTGTATTATCTGTCTTGTTTGTTGCCAGTCACCAGTACTATCTAACATTAGCGTTTACGTTATATTATTAAACTCATCAGTCCTCACTGACCCTGGATAACTCTGGGGTTGCGTTTGACTGTGCAGGACAGGTAACGTTATGTTTAGTTTGCTTCTTATATAACACATAACATTATATGACAACACAGCATCCAGTTGCTAATGGCTAACATTGGCCTACTGTAGCGTATCATCTGAAACATTAACGTTACCTTCTCTATATACTGTACGATACTCTTCTCTTGGCGTGTTACACTCGCCCTCCTCTTCCGTGTATCTAACGTTACCATGCCAATGCCTACGTCTATCATAGACGTAATGGAGGAGGGGGGAGTAGGCCTTTAGAGGGAGGTGGAGTTGCAGGAGGAGGGGGATGGGACTTTGGAGGGAGGTGGAGTTGTGGATGTTCAAATTCTGTGCTGTGTGAAATGCAAGAAAGGTAAGAGTTGCTTTAACTGATTTCTTAACATATCTCTTGTTTTCATAAACGATGCATCATTTCCAGTAGCTGGTAGGTTGCAGCAGCATTTGACTCAAAATCCTGGGGATAGAGGTCGGGGTCAGGGCCAACATCCATGTCAGGTGGTAGTGAGACGTTTTCCAGCTGTGCCACAATTTGCAGCAGAGCACTGGCACAGCTTATTTCCTGTGGGTGCTTCTTTGTAACGCCGGGCCCAACGCAGTGCAAAGATCCAGCAGCACCGCACATGGCAGTCAGAACCAGCTGTCTCTGGAGTCTCCCATCTACCACATCCCCTACAGTGCCAAATAAGCCATTGTGCGTCTTTACACACTGTGATCGCTGCTTTTATACCCACCCATCAACTGATTGATCGCATGTGAAAAGGAATTTCCTGAATTCGTGCCTGTGGATATTCTCATTCATCCAGGTCATAGTTATCTCAAGGCAATTGAATCGAACGCAACTGGACTTGGTTTTGTCTTAGAAGACGTTTCACCTCTTATCCAAGAGGCTTCATCAGTTCATGCTTGTCTGACTAGGCTGGAACTAGTCTGACAAACTGGTGTGGAAGCACCCAGGTATTTAACCTCTAGTGGGAGGTCTTCACAAGGCCAATGATGTCACTGGTTCGTTAGTGCTCCAATGGTGTGTCAACGACAGTCGTTGAAACTCTTGCTGCAACGGTTGTCACTGGAGTCGTTAGAGTCACATGAGGCCATTTGTGAATGACCGTTGTTTTTAGAGGTTAAGTTGTTAAACCTCCTGGGCAAGGATGAAAGGACAGCATTATAGGTGGGGGATAGGTGGTGTCGCAGACCTCCTCCTCTATTGAGAGATGGCTTTTCCAGTTTCACATAGATGGCTTCTTTTACCCCTCTTTCAAGGCATTGGTCTTCCCTGTCCAAAATGTGCACATTGCTGTCTTCGAAGCAGTGTACTTTCTCCTTGAGGTGTAGATAGACAGCTGAGTCTTGCCCTGACGAGTTAGCCCTTCTATGTTGGGCCATGCATTTGTTTAGTGGTTGTTTTGTTTCACCAACGTACAAGTCTGGGCATTCCTCACTGCATTGGACAGCGTACACTAGGTTGCTCTTCTGAGTGTGTGGTGTACGTCTTTTGGATGTACCAGTCTTTGTCTGAGTGTTTTACTGGGTTTGAAATACACAGGGATGTGGTGTTTACTGAATATCCTCCTGAGTTGTTCAGATACCCCAGACACATAGAGGATGACAATGTTACTGCGCTTGTTCTTTTCTTCCTCACCCACCTTGTTCTTTCTGGAACAGGCTGCTGATTTCACAAAGGTCCAACTGGGGTAACCACAAGTTTTTAGAGCCTCCCTCAGATGTTCATGCTCTTTCCCTTGGGCCTGAGTGCTGGTAGGTACAACTGTTCACATCAATATTTCACAGGTTTGATTTTCATAAAAATCGCAAAGTTTGCATAGAAACTTCTGTGCGCATGGCACATGTATAAATGAGGCCCCTGGCCTCCAGATTATCATGCATATTTAATCTGATGCCATTTACAATATTACTAATGTTTGGTGTAGGGTTGTGGTGAGTGAAAACCATGAAACAAATTTTCTGTAAAATAAAATGAGTTGCATAAAAACATATGTTTGATTACAATCACCTAAACTGTAAATTTTGTTGGATGTTTTCTGTTTTATTCATTGAAATAATGCTGTTTACATGTTGCCTTCTTGGCCAAATATCTCTTGGGAAAGAGATTTTTATCCAAAAAAGACATTTATATAGATAATTAACTGTAAGGAAGTTTTGTTTACTTTCAAGGCTTAATTACAATACAGCCACCTGAGTTTGTGTTAATCTCCATGAGGATGATGTAAACAGTCAGCTGTCCCAGCAGTGAGGAGGAAACAGCCTGATATGTTGAGGACAGCTCCAGTTGACTAAACGGTACCATGTCTCCATCCTTCACTACATCCTTCCTGTTTGTCACTGGTCTGCCTCCAGCAGATCATATTAAGGATTTTACATTTTCAGGGTGAAACCATTGCTCTGATAGACAGGCTTATCGTTTTCAGATAAAATCTTCTCTTTGATCCATATCCAACTGCCAACATCACTCTTGCATGTAAAGGCTCATGACAAAGGAAATCTAACCTTATAAACCAAATAATATAAATAAATATGCAGTATTGCTAATTCACCACTTCTTCTTGGTCTCATCAATCTTTTCTGACTGAGTCTGGGTTTCTTGTCACTCCACAAGAAACCTGTAAGTATCTCATTAATTTCTTTAAACCAATGAGGGGGGAATTTAAGTGGTAGAGCCGAAATCAGAAATGATAATCTTGGTAAAACATTTATTTTAATCACCTCTGCTCTACACCAGAATGAAATGATAAAGATGATAACTGATATTATCTGATGAAAGTTAACAAGGTGAGGCAAGATTGTCTCTGCCTGACAGACAAGGACTGAATCACAGAGGGCAACATGTCTCTGCAGTCGATGTACATATACTGTAATCTACTCTACAGATGGCAGCACTTGAATCCTAAAGGGATATGATTTAAAGTTTCTTATTATCCATAGTGATTCTCAGATATTTTACAACACTGAGAATGTTTGGTCCAGTGATGTGATGATCTAAAAAGATAAAATGAACGTAGGTGCTTAACAACTAGTTTTTCAATTTCAATTTCTGGTAAACTTTAAGCACATATCCTGTGGATTTATGGTTAAGTGTGTAAAAATTGTCTTGGCTCATTTATGTCGTCTGTATTCACTGAATTAATGCTGTTGGAATGTTGCCTTATTGTACCGTGCTCCTGGCCCGTATTCTGAATTTGTATCTGAATTCTCAGAGTTTTTATCCAGTTTAGTTCTTAAATCAGATAAAGTCATTATTGTAGGCGATTTTAACATTCATGTCGACGTTGATAATGACTCCCTGGCTACCACGTTTATCTCATTATTAGACTCCATTGGCTTCAGTCAGGGTGTACATGAACCCACTCACTGTTTTAACCATACCCTCGATCTAGTTCTGACGTATGGAATTGAAATTGATAATCTAAAAGTCTTTCCACAGAATCCCTCGCTATCGGATCATTATCTGATTACTTTTTATTTCTTTTTACTCGATTACACTCCACTCAGCAACAGTTACTATACTAGATGTTTATCAGATAGTGCCGTCGCAAAATTTAAGGAAAAGATTACTCTGTCATTAAATTCAATACCAAGTCCCTCAGTAACAGAGGTTTCCTGTACTGACTTTAACCTCTCCCGAATTGATCATTTTGTCGATAGCGCCGCTAACTCGGCCATTCTGGATGTCACTAACTCGGCTTCTTCTCCGGAGCCTTTGTGCTCCACTGTCTCTCAGATTAACTCATATCACAGCGGTGCCTGGACAGCGTGACGTGTGTGGTTGTGCTGCTGCCGTGGTCCTGCCAGATGCCTCCTGCTGCTGCTGCTGCTGCCATCATTAGTCATTAGTCATACTTCTACTGTTATTATACACATATGACTATTGTCACACATGTATACTGTCACATATTAATACATACTTTCAACATATTGTACCACAGTAGCCAGAACTACAACTATAATATTATTACTTTAAATAATGTTGTTGTAAGCTACTGTCATTACCTGCATCTCTCTCTCTCTCTCTCTCTCTCATTGTGTCATACGGATTACTGTTAATTTATTATGCTGATCTGTTCTGTACGACATCTATTGCACGTCTGTCCGTCCTGGAAGAGGGATCCCTCCTCAGTTGCTCTTCCTGAGGTTTCTACCGTTTTTTTCCCCGTTAAAGGGTTTTTTTTGGGGAGTTTTTCCTGATCAGCTCTGAGGGTCCAAAGGACAGAGGGATGTCGTATGCTGTAAAGCCCTGTGAGGCAAATTGTGATTTGTGATATTGGGCTTTATAAATAAAGTTGATTGATTGATTGATTGATTGATTGATTGATTGATTGAAGATCTGCAAAAAAAAAAAAGTTTTTTAACAAGGCAAAAAAGAAGGAAAGTTTTTCATCATTTAAAAGCAATAAATTTGTTGTTATTCCACAATGACAGCTGTCCCAGCAGTGAGGAGGAAACAGCCTGATACGTTGAGGACAGCTCCAGTTGACTGACTCTGTGTTTGCATATGTGTCCTGCCTCTCTGCTCCCAGCCGTTAAGAGGCCAGTGTTGATCAGTGGCTGTCCAGGCCTTTCACAGCCACTGACACGCCGGCAGCACAATGATGATGTCACTGATTCTACTGCTGGCCACCCTGGGGCTCCTTGTTCAGGGTGAGACTCTCTTTTGTCTGAAAACTTTGCTTCAGGATGCAACCAGGTTCACCACAGTGATGTTCTGCTCTGATGGAGAAACACTGAAACAAGCAGCATTTACCTTCTTCCATTTATTCTCCATGTTAAAGAAATGAGACTCTTCTGTTTGGATGTTGATCATCTTTCTCCAAGCTGGATCTGTCTCAATAACCCTTCTCTTTGTCATGTTTTCAGATTCATCAGGAGTAATCATCCTGACTCAGTCTCCTGGATCTCAGTCTGTTGCTCCAGGACAAACTGTCTCCATCACATGTTCAGCCAGTTCAAGTGTTGTAGTAAATGGCAAGAAATGGCTCCACTGGTACCTTCAGAAACCTGGAGAAGCTCCTAAACTCATGATTTATCTAGCTACAGGCCGTCAGTCTGGAGTTTCAGATCGTTTTAGTGGAAGTGGATCTGGGACTGACTTCACTCTGACCATCAGAGGAGTTCAGGCTGAAGATTCAGGAGTTTACTACTGTCAGCAGAGTAGCAGCACACCGTTCACACAGTGATACAACGTCGTACAAAAACCTCCCTCAGCTGGAGAGGAACTGATCTGACTCAGCAGCTGCACTGAAACTAAAACAACACAAGTTTTACTCAGAACAAAAAATGCAGTTAAGAATGAATCACGTAGAACATTTATCTAAATATACTGTATCTAAAAAAACGATGTATATTTTAGTTGTTCAGGCTTTTCACATTCTGCTGCACGTCAAAGTTAAACTCTGTTGAAGAAGAATTTCAGTCCTTTGATAAATTTAATTCATAGAGTATGATAACACATGAACACTAAAACTGTGAATAGTTTTTATTTTAAATCTTACAATTTTTATTGGATCTTGAACAAATATATTATTTAAATAGATTACGGTGTTTAATCTCAATAATTATTTTCATATTTTTTAATGATTAATTATGTATATAACATAATTCAGCCATTTTGTGTGTTTTGTATTCCAGTAAAAACATGTATTTTATTATTAACAACAAAAACAATTAATGCAGTATGTAAATCAGTCACATTTTAATTCTGTCCTTTTGTCATCTCTTTATTTCTCTTTGTGGTTCTTCAGCAGAAACAGGATGTAAATATTTCCCAGTTTAAATTTGTAGATCAAACTCATTTTATTTCTCTCTATGCAGACGATATACTGCTATTTATTTCAGATTTAACAACCACTTTGCTGACTTTTTTAGTTTAATTCAAATAATAATGCATGTTCTTTGGAGACACCTGAAGTAATTACAATATTACAGTCCTCACTATAAAGACACTTCAGTAATTGGAGCTGATTGGATGATTTATCATTGAAATGTTCCTACCATGGGTTTTGTTCCAAAGGTTTATTATTACAGACAAATCTGTAATGACTATAGCAGAATAAGTTTTACAGTCATGAAGGCATTCATATCCATTGTGACAACAGATGATGGACTTATACTACTACCATCACTGTTTGTACTAATCAAACAATAATGAGGAGTTTTGTCTGAGTTTATGAACTCTTAAAATGTTCAGTAAAAATAGACCTATATCATATATTCTGAAACTTTCTTTCTGAATTCATCACAGAGAACTTACAGCATCTTTATCAGCTTATTTTTCCTCTGGATTTAATAAAGTTACTGTTACTATGAAGAGAAAATCATTCAGACACTTTGAGAATAATAAAGATGAAAACAAGTGATTTGATGAACACGTCTTTATTATGTGGAAACAGTGAAATAATATTGAAACATTGCAACAAGCTGGTAAATATTGCTGTTGAAAGATGTCAAATGAAAGACAGAGATAGTTCCAGAGTGCAGAGTGAGAGCAGTAGCAGAGTAAAACCAGTAGTAGAGTCCCAGTGAGTCAGGTCAGGACTGGGAACACTGGTCTCTCCTCAGTGTCTCTGAGAGCGGAGTCTGGGAGCCCTGGGTGGCCTCACAGGTCACAGAGCCCACCTTCCCCCACTGGTCTGCAGGGAGCCTCAGGGTGCTGCTCCAGCTGTAGTGGCCGTCCTTCTCCAGCACCCCGGGGCTCCTGCTCTCCTCCCAGCTGCTGCTGCTGCTGCTGCTGCTGCCGTCCACCTTCCAGGCCAGACTCCAGTCTGAGGGGAAGCCCTTGTTGGCCAGGCACATGAGCGTGGCCTTCCCCTGCTGCAGCTCCTCTCTGGAGGGGGGCAGCACCGTCAGGGTGGGACGGACATCACCTAGGAGACACCAATCAGCTTAGAGGACAGGGACCACACAGCTGTCAATCAAACACCAGACACTTGGACACCTTGACTGTGTGAGAGTGGATTTTCTCCTTGAAGGAGTTTCTGTCAGATGCTTTTTCTGCTCCACCAGTCACTCATTCACACACACATTGTTTCACTTCCCTTTTGGAAACCTCTCATGCATATCAGCACAGAAAGAGTCCTCATATGACCTGAGAGATATCAGACTACACTGGAAATAAAAGAATCACAGCTTCAGTATCAACACTGAATATATTTTCACTCATATATTCTTTAGTTCAAAGTCCTGGTACATTTATACAAACATATTTACTGTCCAAACTCTCAACAGGACAAAAGTCAATCAGATCCACTGTTAAAGGACATTATCAGCCAAAAATAACTCACCACCAAATTGAAATTGTTCATCAGACAGATTGAAAAATACAAATAGCATCAGAGAAGAGTCAACATTATTTCAAACTGAGGTTAAAAGACAATTTGAGCCATCTCAACTTCAAAACAGTTTTAAAGGCTGAATTTAAAACATGTATAAAGTACGAGTGTTGTTCTTTAATCTTTCCTACAGTTTAAGTTGTTCACATTTCACAAATTCAACTGAATGTTTAAAGAGAAGTTCAGTGAAACTGCTTTGAGTTCAACTTCAAGGTTAAAGAGGAGAAATGAAGAATCAAAGTGATTTAGATCAGTCCAATGGAAACTTATATCTACTACAAATATTCAGACACTGAAATTAAAACCTTAAGTGATTTAATATTTGTGCAGAAACTTACTTCCAACATCCAGTCTGGTTCCTCCACCGAACGTGTACCACAGTGATACAAACTGATTGAGTCGTCATACAAAAACCTCTGACTGTACAGAGACACGGCTCTCTGACTTTGTCTGACAAAACTTCAACTACAAGTCCTCAAATTCCAACTTTAATCTAAAAATTGAAACACATGACTCTCTGCTCCACTGAGTTATTATGGTAGTTATATTTATCATTTCATCTGAAAAACAAAGTGCACTTTGTTTCATACACAACAGCTGGCCAAAATTTACAAGTTAAAATGTAAAACCACCAATTTCATTTTCTTGACAAAGAAACTGAACCAAAAAAGAAAATGTTTCTTGTAAGTCAATAAAATTGGTTAAAGATTGAACTTACTTCCAACATCCAGTCTGGTTCCTCCACCAAAAGTCCACCACAGTGATACAAACTGATTGAGCTGCCGTACAAAAACCTCTGACTGTACAGAGACACGGCTCTCTGACTTTGAACACAACAAACTCAACAACAACACTTCCTCTTTTGAAAAGAATTTACTATTTAACATTATAGTTATCAAACAGTGTCACAATGTTTCAGAATGAATCACATTTTTACATTTTTATTGTTAAATTTCTCTGAAAGTAAAATTGATCCCTCTCACATTAAATGAAACCAGACAGAAGACGTTGTGAAAGAAAATCTTTCTGCAGTCATCAAAGCAAATCCACATGTAAATGATGAGTGACACATTCCTGATCAATCCTCTGATAAATGTATTGATCCATTGATAAACAGCATCATCAGAGTAATCCAAGTCCCTGTTGGAGTCAGTCAGAGCATTTCCATAGAGAGCCACTTTGCATCAGCAGCACCATGCTCCAGTGCTCTGGGAGAGTTTATAGTCCTGAGAGTTGAACACTGGATGACTGACAGCTGTCCTTCATGACAACAGAAGCCACAGAAATCCTCCTCTTCATCAAAAACATGACTTTGACCTCCGTCCTCATCTGGACTCTCCTCTGCTGCTGCTTCACAGGTAAAGTCCAGAGAATCAAACTCCTCTCCTCTGTCAACATCCGTCCCTCTGAAATGAAGACCACAAAACCATGACGCTGCTTTATGTTTTTGTCTCTGTATCCTCAGAGTCCAGAGGTCAGGTCACAGTGACTCAGCCTGGAGCAGTGAGCTCTGCTCTGGGAGGCTCCGTCACCATCAGCTGTAGGACCAGTCATGATCCTGATACTGGTTGTGGCAGTTCTCCATCCTACCCTTGTGTATTCTGGTATAAAAAAAGAGATGGAGAATCTCATAACCTGGTTATTTATGGAATTTCTCGACGAGCAGTGGGGGCACCAGATCGTTTTTCAGGCAGTGGATCAAACTCTGCCTTCACTCTGACCATCAGTGGAGTTCAGGCTGAAGATGCAGCAGTTTACTACTGTCAGAGTATCAAAACACTTGACAGGCAGTTGTTCACACAGTGAAAAAGTGTCGTACAAAAACCTCCCTCAGTCAGACTGAACAGAAACTGAAGTGACTGTTGCAGCTGGAAGCTACTGCAGAGACTGATACACTTCACTGAAGACGTGTAACAAACACAAAAAAAATCATCTAATTTTCTATTTCAAAAGCATATTTTCAGGTCAGAACACATACAGAAATTTTTCTTTCCAAATGTAAATCTGCAGGCTGTTTGCTCTGCTCGATGTCTATAAAACAAACTCAACATGCATATGACAATATGTGAGAAAATATTTTTGCTTCCCTGGTAGGGCATGAATGGAACATCACCTCAACATCACTTTGTTGACTAAGGGGTGTATGTTTGCACATGGGCGGTAGGGACATGTCCCTACCAAAGATAATTGTCCTGACCTGATCTGAGTGAACTCGCTTACATTATGCTCGTTCTCACAGTTCAGTGCCCAAAAGTACAGGAAAAGTCACATCTTGTGTTGATTCAGTGAAACACAGTTCACTTTATTTTTCATAACGGGATGATCCCATCTTATTCTGCGTCAGAGGTGGTTTCACTCAGTTTTTGTTTTCCATATCTGATGGCGAGCAGTGGCCTGGAAATCCAGACTCAAATCTAGAAAGATTTTGAGTCCCTCAGTGGCCCTCACTGATACACCCTTCCTTCCCAAGGGGCGGCACTAACTGAGGCATATTAAATGCCCCCGCACACAATTGGATAGCACGATGGCCAATCAGAGCAAAAAACAAGGTGATGTATTCATTGCACTAAGCCTCATTTGTTTGCCGACCAGTGGAGGTAATTGATTTATTATTCTTTTGTTGTATCCCATCAGCAAAACAGCAAAAACGTCCTTCCTTAAAGCGAATGCTTCTAGGGCAGACTTCTGTTTCTCTCTCAAGGAAAAAGATAAGTGTAGTTGGCTTAGCATTTCTTCCAAAGCTAAACTGATTGGACGCGGTCCTTTGGCAGCTGCCATCTTAGCTGTTTACTTTTAGACTTGCAGCCCTGTCCTCATCATTTTACGCCCACCCAGAGCCCGCCTCTGTCAGATAGACTGACCTGATTGGTCCAATAGGCGATTCAGCGGGCTCTGCTCGTCAGGGCCAGATCACCCTGCAGAGCAAATTTGAATTTGCCGGGGGCGGGGCATCTGGATTTCCAGATTAGGTGAGCAGCACAAAGTTGCTTAAAAAGTCCAGTGTGTAGGAATTAGGAGGATATATCAACAGAAATTTAATATTATATAATAAGTATGTTTTATTGAATGTATAATCACCTGAAAATAAGAATCATTGTGTTTTCATTGCCTTAGAATGAGCTGTTAATGGAGATCACTATGTTGCAACAGGTTTGGGTGGGCACCAGGCTTTGTAAACTGGTACCTACATAAAAATGGAGAAACTCCTCAACTGCTCATTTCCTACACTGATGAGAGAGAATCAGGGATTCCGGATTGTTTTTCAGGCAGTGGATCACACTCTGATTTCACTCTGACCATCAGTGGAGTTCAGACTGAAGATGCAGCAGTTTACTACTGTCAGAGTTATCACTATATTAACAGTCAGGATGTGTTCACACAGTGAAAAGCATTGCACAAAAACAACATACAAAAAACTAACCTTCTATGCCGATGTTGTCCTGTTATTTAGCACAAAATCTACATCCCTTCCCTCAGTTATTAATCAGGTCTAGATGGTAGTACAGATATTCAGGCATCTCTGAATCACATTTTGAATATAAATCAAATCAAGTATGCTTAGTTAAATAAAGTTTATTGACAACTGAATCTAACAAAATAAAAGAACAAAGGAGGCAAATGGTGGTGGACAGCAGTGTTGCTGAGAGAGAGTGGGAGTGGCCCAGTATAGGGCATTTATCAGATATCAGAGGTCACATGATCATGCGGAGAGAAGTTCTCAGGTCGACCTGCAACAGCTCCTCAGAGAAGAGGAATCAGGTCAAACATCAATACATAACATCCCCTCCCATAAGCAGTTTGATATGAGGCATCTTTTAAATAAGCAAACATGCAAATCCCTTGAATCAAGAACAGTGATTATACTCACGACCTTGAGAGTGCATCTGCAAGCACATTGTCTCTTTGGCTCATCCTGCACTTTATTTAAGTTAGTCTTATGAGACAACATGAATTCATCTGCTAAACAGAAGCCTTTTCAGTTGTTGACACTCCGCTCATTAACATATGTGCAGATTACATCAGGCAGACAGTTTTTAAATTGTTCAAGATCAACCATGTCAAATCTTCCGCTTTCTGTTATGCGATCAGTACCATTGATTGAAAAGTGTTACTTTTTCCTTAGTAAACTCCACATAAGTTTGCTTATCAGGCTTACTGAGGCTTCTGAATTGTTGGCTGTAGGCCTCAGGAACCAGCTCATAAGCCTTGAAGACAGCATTTTTAACTTTATCATAATGCTCACTTTCTTGAAGGCTCAAAGCAGAATCACCTTCCTGAGCCTTTTCTACCAACACACTTTGGAGAAGCAGTGTCCAAGCCTGGCACATACTTCAACATTCTTCTCCATGAATGGTGGAACCAGCCTGCTTTGAGGAATTTGAGGAATCTTTGGATGGATCAACCAGCAAAATGGCAGGCTCAGTTGAGGCCTGTGGTCTTGAAAATATCATGGTCGGTCAAGGTAGCTTTGAGAACATTTTTAATTCTTTCCTTTACGTGTTTATCCTAAGGAGTAATCTTGATAATAATGAACAAGTTTCAGCAGCTGATCTCTGGTAAACTGATCAACCAACTCCTCTGAGGGTGCCTCAATAAAGTCATCAAGGGAGGCCATATTAAAGGCCTCTCCTACACTGAACAACTGCTAAGTTGGCTATCAAAGCCACATGCACAAAGATAGGCCTAGACCTCATCCATCAAGCTGTACAACAAATGTTAGGTTCACCACATATAGCCAAGCTACTATTTACTAACCTAACTTAACTAATCTCCCACTGTCAAACCACAGAACTACAACAGGCCTGTGTTTGAGATCAGAAACAAAAGCAATCCCCCAGAAACTGCCTAATATTCACTAAGCCCTAATGCCTTCTGGAGCGTGCCGGCCACAGGACGGCTTTAAAAGCAGAGAATCAGACCACATGACTCAGGCCCTGACATGCCTACTCCTGTCAGAGAACCAGGTCTCCACCCAGGGTTACTCCAAAAACATAAAAAGGTAAAATAACCAATGAGTGACTGAGGGAAGGATGAATGACTCAGTCCAGCTGGTACACTCCATAACTAACCTGGAAGATCACTAAAAACATATCAAATTGCACATAAACACTATACATACCATTGGCACTCACCAAAAGGGAAATAGCTTAGCAGTCCTCCACCACCACATGCCACCAAGCAAACACACACAAACCTACACAGCCTAGGAGAACAAAGAAACTCCCCCAGTACAGACCATCCTGGACAAGCCCCCAGTATGTTACGCCCCAGCTCAAGGGAGCATCATAGAGTCAACAGAGCTTAGTTAATGCTCAGTTAAATAAATGTAATCCTCAAATGAATCTAACAAAAGAAAAGGACAAAAAAGCAAATGGTGGTAGACCGCAGTGCTACTGCCAGGCTGCCAAGGAGGAGAGACA